>CM050219.1:3517500-3562500 GCA_027475355.1 Coilia nasus | reverse complement strand
GATTACAAATAATCACAGCCAGGTGAATGTTCTCCAAGAAGGTAGATATCTTCATTTAGCTTCTTCTTTGCTTACACACCAACACTTCAACAAGAAACCTTGGCTCTGTTATGTATACTATAGATAGTTGTTAATAAATGGGTGCACGTGTGTTAAACTTTGAACTCCACTCCACTTGCCATGCCTGAATCGGGCAGGCGGCTGCTGTCAATCAGAGCCACGACCCTGTAACCCCATTCTAAACTTAACTGAACTGTTTGAACAGTTGCAAAGTATTGACAACATATACCCATGATAAAAAAATAGATCATTTAAGTAAACAAAAACTTGATAACAAACTCAAGATTCCTTGTCCAGGCACTTCTGAGGAACAAAGTGTAGGAATACCACAGCTATTGGAGTAGTGGAACAAAGGAAATATTCTGTCATGGAAAATATTCTGTATGTGGTTTTGAAAAAAAAAAAAAACCCAACAATTTACAGGTCAAATTGTTAAGTGATGGTTTGGCATTACAAATAAAACCTTAACAATATGCCAGCTTGAGACCCCTTACAGTTTTAAATTTTATATTAATCAATTAAAAATGATCTGATGTTAAGGGGCACCACACAAACTTTACCAACACAATTAGGAATAATACTCCAGTGCCCCTTATGTGGGCTTACAAAGCTGATTCCCTACTAATCGCAGCTACAGTACATTGGCCTTTACCCACACATTATATAAGGACACTGTTTGCTGTCGAATTTGATTAGGATGCAAGCCAGGTCTGGCTTCACAGACCCAACCCATCACGGTTTTGGAATATTCTTACACAGATAATTCTGAGACTAGTGACAGCCTGTTTAAATCATGTAGAAAGAACAGGAAAATGACTTTATACTGTGGAAGATAATCCAGCTGAAACTTTGGAAACAGCTAGTGGAGCAGACAGTTGAGTGTTATTCATCACTGTTGCCCTGTAGTTGTACAGATGATACAAAAACACTATAATGACAGAGCAATGATACAGCCATATAAACAAAGCCAAACACTTAGCACTGAGAACAACAGGGGACGCCCATTCTTCAGAGACAGCCTTTCACAGGCTTTAATTTGCCAGTTTAGTTGTGGTATTTAAAGATGGCAGGTTATTCTAAACTCAATGCAGGGTCACATGAACAGATATTCTTATCACAATCAATGCTGTCTATTGTCTCTTTAGGGTTATTAATTATGCTGTCTCCTACTTCACTGGTGTGTGCGCGTGCAGTTTGGTTTGTGACTGTTAAAGCAAGCAGTAGTTTTCAAAGGATAGAAAAAACAGCAGTCTTATACAACAGTAACTTATGAAGGATATTTATTGTTATTTCATTACAGTATTTTATCTCAAATGTACACACATTTGAAGTGTTCTTCCCTGCAAGAATATATTCTGTATAGAGATATACTGAGATATATAAGATCTATTGGGAGCAGGGGGACATGACATAGACATTTTCTTTATACAGTTTTGCATATAGTATCATCTGTTTGTTCATGCACTGGATCATCTTTTTAAATTACAAATTATCTCTTTAATTATGAGAACACATACTCTGCCCTCATGAAGTTTTATAGTAATGATGGTAAACCTGAACTATTGAGAGTCTGAGCTAGTGTGAGAACAAAAGCATCTGTTTCCTCGTCAGAAATGGAGGTCAGACCGCAGTGACTCATTCCACACACTAGAGGGAGATGTAACATTGACAGATGTGAGATTTGGTGCCCAGTTCACCTCTATCTGCCAATACTGTGGGTGAAATGGATATCAGTTCTGACTCGTGTAACGATTTCCTGTGTAGCTCAGTGTAACATACACTCAAGTAGGCCACTATGCCAACTTATTCTCAAACATGATCTAGTTCAAGAAAGATCCAGCTGCACTGTATGAAGTATGTATCAAAAATAAAATGGTGAAGCTCAGCAGACATCAGATCAAGAGGTCAGAGCAATCTGCGGGAAGGTTTTAGCAGAAAGACAAACACTGTGACTACCAAAGTCTTACCATGCTGCCCTCCAAAGCAGACATGTACCTGATCCAGAGGTCCCACCTGGCTTTGTGGCACTAGTGGGCAGCAAACACACACACACACACACACACACACACACACACACACACACACACACACACACACACACACACACACACACACACACACACACACACACACACACACACACACACAAACTGCCTTATGTGTGTTGACTGGCAACATACTGACTGCCAGCTTTGTGTAAACCCCAAAACCAAATGCAGTCAATTTTGGCTAATCAGATATAATTTGTGATGTATGCCTGTCACACTTATGACCTGAACGACGGTTGGCGACGCCACGACTAAAAGTTTCCACTCACGTCCCTATGATTTATAGATCTGCCCATGGTTTATTGCTCGTGTAAATAAGACACATCGCTGAATGCAAACTACAACCAAATCAAGACGGATTTCAGTGGAATGGGCCACACCAGCTGTGAGAACCATGCTCAAAACTTTTCCCATGTCTTTCAAAAACCATTCAAAACTATTAGGCACACCGCAGGGTCAAGTCAGGTGAATTTAGCTGTAATCACTGATGTAAAGTTGAAAAGTTTTTTTTATTGCTTATCCCTTTTCCAGGACTGCGTACACCTCACCATTCAGTGCAAAGCGGGCTGTGCTGGGATGGAAAGTTCAGATAGAGAATGGCCGCAGTTTGTACAAATGTCCAGAGGCATGCCCTTCTCTCCTATACAGTGTTAGACTTTATGGTAGTCAGATAAGAGTTATAAAAGGGCATCCATACAAAGACAGAAGGGGGGGGGGGGGGGGGGGGTAGGAAGAATTGAAAGTGATCTGACCCTTTTTTATTTCAAAAGAAAAAAGACCAACGACTGCACTGCACTCACTATTTGCAATATTTTCGTCTTTTAAATGGTTACTTTAAAAGTAACGAGATAAAACCTTCTGTCGTATGACAACTGGGATGCCCAAAATTACTTGAGGAACTCAACGGGACGCTCCAGCCACAGCTTCTCTGAGCATGCGCAGTGGGGACATTTGAAAAAAGCCGTGCATTTTTGAGAGGGAGCTTAGATGAGTATGACAGTCATTTGGTCCAAGTAAATGAACAATCACTGCTAAAATTGTTCTCTTAAATTCGGAAACTTGACAGGCTGAAAAGGGGAATAAGCGAGTCGGCAACATAAATGCAACAGTTACTTTTTGGAGATTCATCTGGGGCTGTCATCGCTAAAATCTTAACCATTGTTTGGTGAGTAACTAAGTATCTCACTAACTTGACTAACGTCTATCGACATGATTTTGTCAATCTTAATCTAAAAAGTGATTTGTGTTGCATTACGTTAACTTGAAGTTATGGCTCTGGCGAAACTAGACGACAGAAAATCGCTTTTCTGAGAGAATGTTTTTTGCCGAAAGAATGCTCTTGGAAAACTTGAAAGCAGTTGAGATGGAATCAGACAATGTGACACCGGTTGTTACTCTGGAGTTGTTTCGTGATTTGTAGATTTTGTAGGCGTTTATGACATTCTTCTTTCGCGTGATGCTGACCTGTTTCTAACAGCTGTTAAGCTTACTCGCGTTTGCGTATGACATCTCTGCGTGTATCTTAAAATTTCATGTTCCAGTTGTGTACATCAGTTTCTTGACATGTAGCCTGCACTGTCAGATCCTGACGTTTCTCTTTAAAATAGATTTGGCTACTTTAAAACTGGAGTGCCCAAGCCTAAGGCTTTAAGCTGAAACATTTGGCTAAATTTGGCATGCGCTTGAGACAAAAAGTACAGTGTGTAGTGTCGTGATCAAACAAGACATCTGAGATGGCACCTGGGCACCTTGAGACTGGTCTAACCTGTCTGGAGTTGGTTTTAATGCTGACGGAAACTAGAATTTGCCTGTCAACAGTACGCAGCTGATTTTCTTAAGAAATACAGCCAAAATGCTGAATACTGTTGTGACATATGTCTGCGTCTCAGTCAGCGGGTACTGAATGACACCTAACTTCACCAGGCCACTTTCACAAAATAAGATGATTAGCCCATGGTCCTTAGACCAGCTAGCTGCTACATCTGGTGACGCGTATGAGAGTGAACAGGATATATTTCTGAAAGGTTCCGTATGATGTAAGTTGAGGGATATGTTCCAGCTGACTGGTTCTCACTCCTCCAAAATAAGGCAAATCGCCAGCCGCTGTGTCAGTCTTTCCATTGCTAGCTCATTTTGAACAGACTACACACAAACAGAGAGGGTGGGAAAGATTTGACTGTTGAGGGTTAAACAGGTCAAGAGGATGCTGTGAGCTGTAGCCCATATATTGCTGCAGGAGTTGGGAGTCTATTATGTGCTTAGAACAGACATAATGTTAGGTATAGTATCGCATTTAAATCCCAGTGTGCATAGTCTATGCAGTTTTTAGTTTCCATCAAACTAACTTTTAATTTGTAGATCCAGAGTTTTTTAAAATGAAACAGAGAAGTGTGTTTCTTTCTTTCTCTCTCTCTCTCTCTCTCGCCCGCTCACTTGTCTCTCTCTCTCTCTGTCTCTGACACACACACACACACACACAAACACACACACACATACAGACACACACACACACACACACACACGCACACACACACACACACACACACACACACATACACACACAATCATTGTGTTTGTGTGTGTTTGTGTCGGACGGGGCGTTTTGGGTTGTCTTGAACAATAGGCCCCATGAGAGAATGGTGCTAAGTATGTGTGTGCGGGGGGTGACTTTCAGGCACACCCAGTTCCCTTTGGCAGACCTGAGGTCAGGCCAGAGTCCTAAATTGCACGCTGGCTTTGCTCGCACCCACTTCCTCTTGGCTTCCTGATCCCAGTCAGATAGCTGTCAACCTGTTGCCTAGCCACACTGAAATGCAGCCACCTGAGGAAGTGGAAGTGTGGGTCTGTGCACTGAGCAACTCACAAAATGTTGTCAGGCAAGTGGCTTCAGAGAAATGCACTTTGAAACACCACATACTTCTATAACTGGATCTATGGTCCTATCCCACATAGGTCTTAAGGGTGAAAAGCTGTGGCCTAAGGGCTCTTTCACACCAAACACTCTCCGTATACAGCGTGTGTCCGTTTTCTGTCCGTACAATATGTTTGTATAGTGACAGAATACGCTCAGATCACACATGCGGTGTAGATGCATAGATGCATTAACATGCATTCTAAACAAATACGGACAGAAAACGGGCACGCGCTGAATACGGAGAGTGTTTGGTGTGAATGAGTCCTAATGGTTAGGGAGTTCTTGGGATCAGAGGGTTGCAAGTTTGATTCCCATACCACTAGGCAAATGTGTGGTTGGGGGAGTGAATAACCAGTACTCTTGCCCTTGATTAAGGTATCTAACCTCACATTCCTCCAGGGGGACTGTCCCTGTACCTAGTTCATGGTAAGTCACTCTGGATTAGAGTGTCAGCCAAATGCAATGTTTTCAGTGCAACACACTTGCAACTTCCATGCAACATACTTAATACGTAGAGCAACCACCAGCCTGCTGGACTAAGTGGACAGTTACACTGCAGGCACCACGTGATTCTCCATGCAAAGCCTTGAGACGCCAGAGGCAACAGATTTATTTGGCAACCCACAGACGTATCAGCATGATTTTTATGGTTCATTTCGGGATCCGTAGATTGACAGGGGGCCATATGTCATTACTTATGAACCTCTTCAGAACATTCCTCTGACGAGTTTGAAGTTATAGCTCAGTTTGTCTGTACTGAAGATTGTGTTTGTCTTTTGACATCTGTCTTGTGTACATTAAGTTTTTTTACTCTTGTATGTTGTAGTGCAAGGAGGATGGTGACTGATTATTACAGTAGTTGCCTGTTTATAACTGTGCATACTGTTTTATTTAGGTGTTTCTATGCTGCAGAAAAGATGTTCTAGTGAGTCCAGCACACCCTGCAGGTTTCCCGTGTGTGTGTGTGTGTGTATGCGTGTGTGTGTGTGTATGCGTGTGTGTGTGTGTGCGTGCGCATGTTTACATGGTTGCTCACAACCAATTCAAATGATGTCCTTGCCTTCGTTGAGTAGAAACAGATGCACTATGACAGCAACCTAAGACATTTTTTGTTGATGATGCTTCACCTGCTGAATCCACTGTGCTAAATTTGAACTCAGTGGGAGATTAATAAACAGTCCTGGTGTTTAGGATGTTTAAAAACACTGCTTAGCACATTTTTAGCAAGTTAATCCTAGTGTAAATCACCTGTTATCCAGATGAAAAATCTTTGGCCCACATTGTTTTGGTGGACATGGGGAGAGTCTGTTCATTAATGACCTTCTACTTTGGTTTATGTTCATAGCATTGAATTCACTCCTCACAAAGTGTCATCTACACAGAATCACCCTTTGCAGTGACATCAATTTATGTCAGAGGCCAAGGTAAAAATAAGAAAATACTTTTTTTTATTCTGTTTTGCAATACACCATGTTTGAAGTTGTCTTGTCGTGGACCATAATGTGCAAAGTTTTTTATTCCCACCACACAGATAAATGAACACCACACACTGATCTCTTGCTAATATGAATGAATTCAGCGATAAAGATAGAGGGCTTGGCGAGGAAGAGACGCTGGAGGAGAACAGGGAGGGTTTAAATTCTGCACTCCACGTTCACATGGCCAGTCTCCTCCACATGCCAGACATTCTGCAGCTCCGATTCAGTCAGTGCTGATGAAAGGCTCAAATAAGAAGTCATGCTTTAGCATTAGAAACGGAGTGCTGTGAACAGTCTGTGAAACAACCCTTTGGCCCAAAGAAGGCATTCTTTAGATTGTGTTGTTAGAGCAGGTTGTGGCTTGGAGTGAGCGTATGTGTGTCCAGACTTTTAGAACAAGAACATTCTTTGTGTTCTACAAAAAAGGGGTTCATACAATCACCATCACGTTCATAAATACAAAATGGCAACCACATGTATCTTGCATGGAACACTGACATACACAAAGCATAAGCACTGAACATATTTCAACATTTGCCCACCCGTACTTAGACATGGACTATATCTGGGTCAAGACCCCTGCAATGGTCAGACCCACACCCGACCGCACCCCACATCACCACACCCCATCCCACCCCACCACCTTTTGCTTCCCCTCCATGGCTCTGTGGGCATAGCCTTGATTAGCTGCGGCCTAGATCTCCAAGGGACAAACAAAGCCTTGCATTCCACAGGGTGCCTTCCTGAAGTATAGTGGAATAGGCAGTGTTCAGCTATATATGTGCACACATACATACACGTGAAAACCAAGCAAACCTTAGTAGTAGTAGTGTATACGTGCTCTGTAGGCTGGAGGGTCCATGTTCACCAGCTGAATGGCAGGAAGTATGTGTGTATGTGTGTGTGTGCGTGTGAGAGAGAGAGAGAGAGAGAGAGAGAGAGAGAGGGAGTTTGTATGTGTGTATCTGTATGTGTGTTTGTGTGTGTGTCTGCCTGCCTGCTTGCTGTCTCTGCTGGCACGGTGGGAGAAACCAATCAGTTCTGTTACTCATGAAAGGACACTGTTGTCCATCACAATTGCCCTGCTTGTGCAGGACATGGGAGCCGATGCAGAAGGTCCATCAATCCTCTACCACATGACTGTCAGCAATCAGGTGACATATTGCCAGTGTATGTACAGGAAGGGCAGGAATTAAATCTGTGCTAAATTTAGCGAACGTTGAGGAATCCCGATCTCAGAAGTAATTTAGCTCAGAAGTTTAATATAATTTCTGTCTGGAAATGTGTCCCCAAATAACTTTGCCGAACAGCTTTTGCTGTATGTCCATATTTGGGTGTGTCACTGGCCTCAAACTTAATAAGCGTAGACTAGAGGTCTGATGTAACTGTTGTGGGAATCGAGGCTCTTCTTTGTGTCCTCATTGTGTTCATTCTTTATCTGTCGTATCACCCAATACTAAACTATTTATAGCCTAGTGAAGCAATAACAACGCTGAGACGTGTGAGGTGGGAAGTTGGAATCCTGTGGTTGTGTCACTGTCTTTCTTGTTGACGTGAGATAGGAAGAAGTGGGGGGGGGAGTGGGAGTGAAAACTTCCCAATCCAACTTAAGTTCATCTGAAAAGAATTGGAACGTGTTGCAAGTCTTGCTGAGTGCAGAAGAACATTCCAGAACATCTGAGCCCCGCAGATGTTGTTGATTTTGTTTTTGTCACGATTACCACTCCAGTCTTTCACAACCCCCGTTGCCTGCGTGGCTCAAGGTCTCACTTTGTGGTCTAAATTAACACCTCTTTTCCCCCCCAGGAAAAGTCACTTATTCCCAGCTGAAGAACCCTTGTGGATTTTGTGGTCCGTGAAGGCTGCAGGTGGCCAGGAATGAGCCCAGTAAAACTCCGAATCGGTAGCCACGCCACTTTGCTTGTGTGTCATTGTGTTTGCACTCCTCCATGTGTTTAAATAGCACAACACTTGTCCATAAATGGCCTGTAATTAGGCAAGGCCTTCTTTCCATTTTTTTCATGCTAAATGCTGTGGTCTGGTGTGTGTCAAAGCCAGAGTCCCACGGGGCCTCGTTCAGCTGGCGGTCTGAGGGGTTTGGCCTCGTGTGCATTTCCTGTCAGACTGGAAGGGTCTCAGACCAAACGTGTCGACGGGCCTCCAGAGAACCGTATTTTTAGCCCTCTGCCAACACCTCAGGGACCTACCTCCAGTAAGAGAGAAGGAACACAGTTTTGTCCGACACAATCCCGCCCTCCCACACTTTTGATCTTGAGATAACTCCAAATGGGGCTACCAAGGCCTTAATGACTTGCCTGAACAGTTACCCAATTTCAGGAGCTTCCTAAAAGATCTTATCTCCTGGCATCTCAACGGTTAAAACGTGGGTCTCTTTCAAAAGATGCAGTAGCTGTTTTGAAGTAATTACGTCAGTACAGTAACATTCATGTCTACTAAAATGTCTACTAAATACATTTCATCATGTTTTGTCAGATTCAGATATGTTAAGAATGCTTGGAATCAGCAAGATGAGTAAGATGGAAGATGGAGACTGAAATCCATCCCTTTCCACACATGGGTCATGCCGGCATGACGGCATTACCAGTAATATTCACTTGTTTGTGTCTGGAGTGCTTACCAGACCAAATATCTGCATCTGGCACGAGGAAAGAATGTTTGTGACGTGTCCTACACTGTCCAAAAGGGACAGAAAAAGACACAATGAATTCCTTCCTGAACCATACCAGCCCAGCTATACAGTGTTCCTGCAACTGAGTTCTCAGCCCATCTTTGTCTATTGTGTGTGTGTGTGAGTGGATGTGTGTGTGTGTGTGCTCATGTATTTGGGAGGCAGAGCCATCAATTAGCGATGTGCCGTGTAGCCCCCCTGAGAAGAAGGAGCCCTGTGTCTCTGCTTCGCGCCGGCCATGTGACCTGGCGGCCGGGGCCTGGAGGGGCTGGTCTGTGAGGGTCTGTTTGTTTCGCCGTGACTCTCCAGCTGTGCGGATTAGCCCTCTGTCAGCATCACACATGCCCGTCGCTCTCGAGCCACAAACATCTACCGGACCCTGGCTGCCAAGGATTATCTCCCTGCCTCGTGTGTGTGTTCACACTCTTCTCTCTGTTTATTATTACGCTTTTGTTTTGATATCTTTTTTTTTCATCTTGGAAGCTGTTGCCGCAACCTTAGTATGGTAAGTGCTGTCATAGTAACGAATTGTTGGCAGTCTTGAAGCTTTTGTTATAAACACTGACCCACACTGACTGCCAAGTTGACTTGGACCTGAACGGTATCATTTTGGGGATGTTTTGCATGGTGCATCAAGTTTAGTTTGCCCCCATGGATGTGCTTTTGAATTGTGAGAAAAGTGGTGTCCTGAGGAAAAATGGAAGATGTAAGGGGGTGAAATTTTACCTACAACTGGATCTGCTGCCATGCCTTTCTCCAAAACTGAGGGAGTGGAATATGCCAGCCTGTGATGACAAGTTGCTGGCATCCTTGTTAGTGGGTGTGTCTGGTGTGTGCTTGCCTGAAGAGGCCCTTGTTTCCATGTGGAAGGTTGCTCTGTAGGTTTGTATACCCCTCTTGGCATCATGGCAGCACAGAGGGATGGATGACCTCGCTCGTATGACCGAATAAACACGATGAAAGATTTTAGCAATAACACTCTGGAGCTCGGTGGCTTATGGGCAGCCTCCGCAAAATGTGGTTACTTTGCGATGTCTGTCACGCTTGATCTGATTTGACAGTAAGGAACGGTGCTTGGCAAAAGGGAACAAAACCCTGCGCTGAGAAAGCTGCGCTGAATTCAGTCTGATTCATGAGCTCATGAGCTGTGTGTGTCTGTGTGTGTCTGTGGGGAGGGGTTCTTTTTAATGGATGGGCTGTCCGTAACCACAGGCTATTACCTGGCCTGGGATACGAGAATGGAGCAAGCATCTATTAGACAACTCAACACAAAACATGTACTGTGCAAGCTCTCATTGAATATGCCTGATACTGGCATTGGTTAAGCCTTGCTTGTATGGGAGTCAAACTTGGGTCCAGTTCTAAGTTGCCATGGTAGTGTTTTTCATAATATGCATGTTCTCCATATTTCTCGCTTATTTCTGTGGGAATGGTAACTGAATATATTACTCAAATCTTTTAAATCCAAAGCCTTTTCACATATATTCTCAAGATTTCTGTAGCAGTGTTTAGTTTGTGGCTGCCTTGATATTGGGGCACAAGAATACATGACTTAGCACTGCTGCTATTGTTCCTGTATTGATCTTTAATGTTTAAGCTTCAGATGACAGGATTGAAGCTGACAGTTGACTCATTGGCTTTTGTGTAAATGGTTTCACCTTAGTAGTTATGGCGGTGGTGGTGATGATAGGGTGGGGGCACGAGAGAGACAGAGGCAAAGAGAGAGAGAGAGAGAGAAGCTACTGCTCAGGAAGGATGGATAACTATCCTACTGGCCTGCTGATCCTGCATTGTTTTTTTTTCTCACCTTCCTCGCCAAGGGAGTCTTTGTCCTCTTATCCTGTCCAGTCCCACACAGGTCCGTCGTGAACCGCTTACTTCTGGTTTGGAGGGCCAAGTAGTGGGATTATTTAGCCCTGCCTAACCTCTGCTTCCTACCGCATCTATCACAAACAGGATCAGGAGAGGGGGGGCCTTGATGCATGCGTCTGGGCTATGTGTGAATCCACATCCCAATTTGTTTGGCTTCTGAGTTTCCCGCTCCTGACCCCACTCCATCTACATCCCAGCCGCGGCAGTGACGCACATGCCTGTGGTTTACTGTTTAAATGCCTTGTGATCTTCGTTTATGCAGCGAAGAGACACTTTGACACGTACTGTAATCCATACATAAACATCCAAACATGTTAATCAAAACATGCTGTTCTAGTTTGAGTGTGTAACACACTTGTTTCTGCAGTTTCAAGTATGTTCGGCATGTGATTTCAGCTCTATCACCTGTGCTGTGCATACTGATATGACTGCAAGTGATTGCATTATGTAATAGTACTGGGAAAGTTTCTGGGAAAATGCATTCCTTCCTAATTTTTTTGTTTGTTTTTGATGCCTGCTGTCAGCAGATGGGCCCATTGACTAACAGTGTGGCAGCCGCTTTGCTGGCGAGGTCTTTTTTTGAGGAAGTCTCACCCCTCTGCGTTGCCTGACGTGCATCCCTGGATGAACAGATTTACGACATTAGGGGAATAATCACATGGAGGCCAGAAGGGGGATCGAAACCGATTGCGTCGATCTGTGGCGGCCATTGGCCTCTCGTTAGGAGATAATGGCCTCGGGGAGTGGCGAGAGGAAGTTTGGAGAGGGAAGTCGGGAGTGTCCCTGTCCAATGTTCTGGAGTGGTGTGGAAAAGCTGGGAATGACAGACCAGGGGGGGTTGAGTTAGAGCGCCTGGAAAATTATATGATTTACCAAGACCTCAGTGTGGGACTGAGGGTCTCTAGTCTGCAGAAGAGAATGGGACAGAGCTTTGTAGCCCTTTAGCAGTCAGAGTACCGCTGGTGGAATGACTCACTTTGAATGAAAAAAATGACAACATTACTATGACATTACAGAGAGTCTTTAGTAACACTTTACAACTTGGTCATTGCCATTCTGCTAAGTTAAGGTTATAAAGTTATAATGAGGGTGTCTCTTAAAGGGTTAAACGAAATTCAAAATATACTCTCATTCTCTCCTGCCTAAACACATGGCATTGACTCCCCTATAAAGGAAACAGTTTAGTTTAAACACCCTTTCTGCCTAACTTTGTGCATTTCTCCTTTCCCCTAGGTCGGTGAAAACCAATACTCGACTTTCCATGCTAGCCCATGTTGGACATGTAGAGGGTGTAATTTAGTGTAAAATAGGGGGAGAAGTCTAAAACTGTGAGGTTTGTGGTGGTAAATGTTTGGTGGGTATCTGTTACCGCTTAATAAAGTCTGATTTGGCCTTTTGGAGGTTCGGTTAGTTCAACCAGGTGGGTCGAGACTCCGGGAATAGAAAAACTGATATTTTAGGAGCCCAGTGGACACAGGTCAGGTACCTCTACAACGGTCATAAAACCAGCAATACACACACACACACACACACACACACACACACACACACATACACACACTCACATACACATACACACACACATGCACGTGCAAGCAAGTGTATATACATCATATACACACAGGCTATGAGCTAATAGGTAGTAGAGAGACTGGATTTCCAAGGAAAATCTGTTCTCAAGAAATGTTTTCATTACCGCGGCATGTAATGACATGCAGACGAAGAGGGATGTGTGCCCCTAATGTAATTTTGCATTTTTTCCCTAGTGTTTCACTATACCTCACTCACATTAAGGAGTTTGGTTGGGATTGCTCTTGTAGCCTGCGACGAAGGGGCCTTTGTAGGAGTTTATACTGGTGCTGCGCTCATATATTTTTCTTTCTGCCCACAGTCCTGAAAGTTCTTTTCCTGTTCTTGCCCTGTTTATTCACACAAACGTGACTTGGTTTACCCGTGCCATTAGACGTAGACTTTGAGGGGAGCGTATGTTGTTTCAGCCAGCGAATGGCCGAGAAGAATCCCCTCCATTACTCTTAACGCAAAGCACATTTTGCGGCTTTCAGGGCCGGATGTCAAGTTTCCTAAATGCTGCCTCCTCTATGCTACTTTCTATTGTCAATAATTTAGTCTGTGTGAGATTTTTTTCTTCATCTAGCACGTAACCAAAAGATGAGCAGCTGAAAAAACAAGATGGCTCACTACTGCTTGGACGGCATTTTTTTAAGATGATGTCACTGACACTTTAGAAAGAAAACATGTAAAAATGACACTGATGGGATCCTCCTGCAGTTTTTCTCAGGGATAATGCCTGCTTCAGGTCTCACAACAACACAAAATATAGTCACTTCCTTTTTGGTAGTGAGTCACTAGTCAAAGTCCATCTGGGTGTAAACACAACTTATGAAGACACAATGTCAAACCATTGTGATTTAATGTGTTGGTTCAGCTTATAGAGCATATTATATAGATTAAGCAATAGATATATCATCTTATGGCATAACATACCAATGACATGACGCAGTAGTGCAAGACAGTATAGAAAGACGGATTCGTATTTTGGCCACAGCTAGGTCATAGATTGAAGTCCTTAGGGATGGAGATGATATTCTCACTCATCTGACCAAGACTGAATCAGTGGGCTAGTCTGATAATATCTGTGTAGACAATTGGCACACTGCTTGTAATCTCATGCTCCAAGCCAGTGGATTCTTTCTTTTTTGTTTGAGTCAATGGGTGTCTGGTGTCGAAAGCTTTGTGTTGCAAAAATATCGGTAACACGTCATGAGGTTGGCATGCACAGATTTGTTAACCCAGAGGTCCTGTGGCCAAGTCCCAGGACCCACGCACAGGCTCTCTGCTTATAAAAGATATGAATCTACCGCACCTCAGGTTACTCTCAACCCAATTGCTCATTGTACTGTCATTGTTTCAGTCAGTCTGTGTGGGCCACAGGTATTATTCCAGCGAAAGACTCATCCTCGCCCTCGTTAATATTTTGTTCACATTAATTCGTATTAACTGAGTGGGTCACATTTTACCACTATTGCACAAAGGAAACCATAGATCTTAAAGCACCAGCATGCCGATAACTCTGCCAATAACTGTACAGCTATTGTTATGGGTGAATTCACCAGCACTGTCTATTGTGTATGAGGAAATGGCAGAATTGTAGGGGTGTGTTTAGTCTCCTGTAGGCGTCTTTGGAGAAGTATCAGGTAAATTTACCTGGCTTTCAGGTGAGTTTGCCTAAGGTGTGGTGATGAGGCGGTAATGGCTGCCTTGCTGACTCTCTGCTTCTCCTTCCTGTGTCCTACAGCTCCTGAGGAGAGAGTGCCATGCCCGAGGGATCTCACAGTGCCACTCATGACGTCCCAATGGGCGAAGGTGAGTTTCTGTCTTTCTTTCCTCTCTCTCTTTCTCCCTTCCTGTCTCTGTGTCTCTGTGTGTCTGTCTGTCTCTCTCTCTCTGTCACCCTCTCACCATCTCTCCCCCTCTCTCACCATCTCTCTCTCTTACTCTCTCTCTCTCACCCTCTCTCACCATCTCTCTCTCTCTCTCCCTCTCTCACCATCTCTCCCCACCTCTCTTTTCCTCTCTCCCCATTCACCATCTCTCTCTGTCTCACCATCTCTCCCCTTCTCTCTCTTCCTTTCTCACCATCTCTCTCTGTCTCACCATCTCTCACCCTCTCTCTCTCTCTCTCTCTCTCTCTCTCTGTCTCTCTCGCTCTCTCTCTGTCTGCCTCACCATCTCTCCCTCTCTCTCTCTCTACCATCCTTCTCCTACCTCCCTCAGTGTCTCCACCACTGGACCTTTGTTTTTCATCTTGTGGGTCTTTGACCAGCAATAGTATAAGCTATAATAAACTCTCAATTATGGTTGCTTTATTTACTGTCAAGATCTCACATAATAATTTTGCTAGTCATGTATGGCCAACCTCAGTTGCTGCCACAATTTGCCACAGCTCATAGAAATCATTTCCGGGTTTTTAGATCATTCTTTCATTGCAGTAAAGACTGTGTGCTATCGTTTAACAGCTTGGGCATCTTACACTGCATCATGGTAGCATTACACTGTTGAGCCTATACTGTTTAGCACATGCATAGTTCTTGCTAAATGAACTGTTCGTTCAACAGGGGCTTCTATTAAAGTAAACAGGAATCGGTCATGGGGCATCAGTTAGCAAATTTGCAAACTTGCGTGACCTTTGAGCCATTATCTCCACTCATGATGTTTTATGAAAAGTGTGTTGGTTCAGTAAATAGGGTTGTGATCTGGGACGGAGGGTTGGGGTGGGGATGGGGATGGGGGGTTAACTAGTGCTGGGAGCTGCAGTTGTGGCTAGACGCCAGATGTCACCTACCTACCTGGTGTGTTTAGAGAAAAAAAGCTACAGAGACTTCCTTGGAGTCATGCTCCAACTCTCCAGCCCAGGCCCTCTCCTCGGGAACACGTGCAAAACAAATTAGGGTCTGTCAGAGGCTTCCAGTTGATGCAAATCACCTGGGCATAGAGAGGCCAGACTTTTGGAGTGTATGTGGAAAATAAATATGCATGTTTAGGCTGTTTGGCACTGTGTGTGTGTGTGTGCGTGTGTGTGTGAGTGTGTGTGTGTGTGTGTGTGTGTGTGAGTGAGTGTGTGTGTGTGTGAGAGAGAGAGAGATGGTTAAAGAGAAGGATAAATAGAAAGAAAAGAGAAAAAAGGCAAACCAAACTGAAGGCACTGAGCTAAAGTCTGATTTTTGTGGTGCCTGGCCACAGGAATGCAAAGTGAGTAGGGATTTAGGGCTCTTTCATTCTCTTTTTTTCCCCTTTCTCTTCTTTCTCGCTCGCTCAATCCCTTTCACTTTCTCTCTCTTCACTGTCTTCTCTCCCTGTCTCTCCCTCTTTGTGTTTCTCACTCTCTCTCTTTTTCTCTTTCCCTCTGCAGCACCATGTCTGCCTAGCGAGTAGCCCCCAGGGCAGGCTTAAAGGTCTGCAGGCTGTGGAGGCGCGAGGCCGGGGCTGGGCATAGTTAGGGTTCGGGTCACTAGCTGGGGCAGGGGTGGAAGTCACAGTTCTGCCGACGAGGCAGAATACGTACGTAGTTCAATGCCTCAGTTGGGCTTCCTCAGTCTATCTCTGCGTCTCCATCTGTAACACGTGTAGTTTGTCCATTCAATAGCAATTCAAACCAAGCCAAAACTCAACAGTTTCACTGCATGTCCTGCTCTACCCAGTATGTCTATGTATGTGACAAATAAATATTCTTGTATCCATGAATGAATCTCCGACAGATTAGGTGATGGGTGCTTTAGTTTGAATGTTTTTGGTGAGTAGCTGTGGATGTTACTAGAAAAACACCTTAAACAAAAGTTTAAAAAAATTTCTTTTGATGACTTGGAAGTGGGGAATTTACGCTGCGGTGATCTGGCTAGGTTGCGTACCTTGCGTTTCACTTTCACATTAAGGAGGTCACTGCACCTACTTCTCTGTTGACTGTTAACGTTAATCTTCAGCTGGTTTGGTGAGTTAAATGATGGAGTAATATCACTTTTAGATCATGTTAGGCTTTTACACTCTTCATATTTTTGTCTGTGTGGGGAAAAAAAAAACCTGTGGAATAGATGTGTCTTTGCACTCGTCATAATCTTAATAATGCACTTACCATTCCCCACCGGCTGTGCTGAGCCATGGAAAGGTTAGATGACACACACTGTGAAACCCCCTCAAACCCCTCAGTGCCATAGAGCCCAATAGGGCTGTCATGCTTTAAAGGCCCTGCACACAGCTGATGTTTTCCACAGTTTGTCTTGAGCACGGAGCCCTGCTCTGATGGCCAACAGAGAGGGCTTGTTTGGTTTGTCCCATTGCCGCCTCACTAAGCCAAGAGCCCCAGTGTCAGAGGCCTGACCCCAGCAGACATGTCAGAAGAAAGGCTGGAATGCGCCCTAAGTAAGCAAAATGAAGAGCAGAGAGAGAGAGAACGAGAGAGAGAGAGAGAGTGAAGGAAGATGGAAAGAGAAGGAGAGAAAGAGAAAATGTGATTGTTTGTCTGTGTGCATGGATGCAAGACTGTGCTCATTCAGTCCACTTGTAGTGGTATGATTGCTATTTAGAGTATGTGCTTTCACACCTTAAACATCTAAAACAATGACGCACAAACATGCAGGCTGCACTTTTGCCTCAAAAGGGCATGAAGACTATTGTTGCTGTGATTACACATTCCATAATAAGCAAGAACTGGAGTTGCTGGAGTCAAGTCATTGACTTAAAAAAAAACTTGATTACACAGAACACTATGTAGTGTATCCTGGATGCCTTCAAACCCCCGATTGTTGGAAATGTTCTCAAAAGAGACATTTTGAGGTTGTTGTTTTTACTCTGTGTCTTTCTTGAATGTTACTAAAGGGTAGGATTGGAGAGAAGTAGAGGCTGAGAACAAAGAAAGGGATGATGGGAAACCGACAGGCGTATATGTAGGGATATAGTTGTTATGGCTACAGCGTGTCTCTGGGTGGGACTTTTGGGTCTGCCGAGGAGCAAGGTTGGTGAAGCAATGTGGACTGGAGTTCAGCCTGCAGTGTATTTGTATGAACCATGAAAAAAAAACATGAATTAACGTCATGCCATGTGTTACGGAATGGAAGATTTCTGTGGCACAGTGCTTTGCCGGCGGCAGGTTCGCACAAGATGGAGGAAGGTTAATGGCCTACGCAGAGAAAGACGGAGCACCACAACGCCTCGTTTGTTGTCCTTGCTCTGATGCTTGTGTGTCTCTCTGTCTCACTGTCTCTCTTTTCCCTTCCCTCCCTCTCCCTCTGTCTCTCTGTAGTGCCATTCTTTTCCCTTTTCTCTCCTTCGTTCCACGACGGAGTGGCAAGCCTGCATAGCCGTATGTCGCATAAATCCCTTCTCATATCCTGTCGCTCACACAACGAGCCTCTGTCTAAAACCAGGCCCCGGCTGTTCTATAAAAGAAACCTTCGCTCCATGGTTCAGCGTTTAAAAACGAATTTACACTTCTGCACACAAAGAATTCTCTTTTTTTATTTTTCTCTCTCTCCCTTTCTGTCTGCCTCTCTCTCTCTCTCTCTCTTTCTCTCCCTCTCTCTCTCTCTCTCTCTCTCTCTCTCTCTGTCCACTTACCATGGCCATTTCAGCATGTCTAGTTTTAGAAGTCATTATTGCTGCACGCTCAGGGTTCTTCTCTCCTCAGAGCTCTGTAAAAACTGGCAAGGCCTGTTGCAACAGATGTGGCTGGCTGGTGTGGTGAAGAAGTGTGTTTGTGTGTGTGTGTCTCTATGTGTGTGTGTGTCTGTGTGTGTCTGTGGTGTTTTGCAAGCCTGGTATTGTATCACATGTCTCCACTAATAGCATCGCCCACTCTGTCTTGGACCAAAAATACAGCTCAAAACTAAACCTACATAAGAACTGTACTCGCTAAGTAACTACTGCTGCATTTGCAGCTTTTTGCAGGGTTTCCTGGTAGCATCACAGGGAGATATGGAAACTTTTTATCACGTTTGCGAGGCGTGAGTTTGCTCAGTATTTGTATATGCAGTAAACAGTTTGTTTACACTTTATTTTCCTCTGACGCATATCACCCTGATCAAACACCATTATCAGTGTGACCTCTTTTGTGTTAGCTCATAGCAGAACTGTCAAAGCAAATGTAGCACACAGTGATCTTAGATTCACTGGGTGGGTGTGGACACTTTGCATAGGCTTGACACCTGTATGCAAAAGCCCTCACAGGGGCCAGTCTCCTTGGTTGGAAGTCAGCATGCTTACCATGCTTAATGTTTACTTGGAAATTAGATCAGCCCATAAAGACTTTGCTGGGACTATAACAACATGGAATATAGAGCAACACAAACTCGTCTAGATGATTTTTATTCTAAGCAGAAACCTGTGTATCTGCATGCAGCCAGAGGAGTTCGTATTGCAGCAGGCTGTATGTTGGATCCAGTGTGAAGATACTTGGCCCAGCTAAGGAGTAATTTGTCAAATGTAATCCAGATATGTATTCCCATGTATTGATGCCAATAACCTCTGATGTCTCACCATAAAGCTCTGTCCAGATGATTGATTGCATTGAATCAGAGATGACGGCACCGAAGGAGCAGTTATTTTTTTCCTTTATTTTCTTCTTCAGCTTGACCTTTGATTTTTTCTGGAGTCTATTTTGTTTCCCATAGTCAGTCAGCATGAAAGATTAGGTCATTTGATCAGAAATTGATCGATTTAGTCAGAATGGTCTTGTAAGGTCATAACCCGTGTGATAACTCACTGGTCACCGAGAGTTCTTTTGGGCATCTATTTCAAACTAGAATATAATCAACTTCAGACATCACACCTTTGTTAAAACCATTGCTTTGGTGTGGTGTAGAGTTTTCCTTCTGAGGAAGAGCTGTGCCTGGCATTGATTGTCTTGGGTGAATCATCAGACTTTGCTTAGCCCCCAGGTGTGTGTTTTCAAAGAGACTGCTTTCAGAACATTTGTCTGTCTTCAGCGTTATCTTGTTTCGTTTCCTGTGTCTACCCAGACTGGTCCATGAGTCGGAGCGTAGGAAGGGAAGGGAAGGGAAGGGAGTCTTAATGACTTGACAGCGTGGCAGTACGGAACAGTGCAGACTGGAGGATAGGGCAGATAACCTAAATACATGCGGTATGAGCACATGTGATACCACATAACATCTTTCGTCTGCTGGTACTGGCATCTGTCTTAAGCAGAGGTTGCTGCAGAAACAAATGGCTACATGATTGTTGCAGTGGAAAGGGAATTTTAATGCATTCCTGAAATACACCATAGGCAGGGTTCTGAATGAGAAGTATGATGAGAATGATTTTCTCCAGCATAGTTTACAAAGAATAAATAAATCTACCAACGGTTACACTGTGCCTCATTAAAAAAGACCCTGGGATTATTGCCGGTCCAAAAAGTAAACCCCTGTGTCCACTTAATGTATGAGGCAATGGCAGGACAAGGAGTGGGGTTTTCATAAAGATTGTGCAAGGCTCACTCACGTCTTCGCATTCCACGAGATGAGCTTCTTGCGTTTGGAGGAAGCGCTTGGGCTGGGGGAAGCACTCGACCACGTCATTTGCATGCCCGAGGGCCGATTCCTGAACACCCAAGCTGCCCACTCCAGGAATGCCACTCCAGAGCTCCCACAGCCAGTCAAATAAACTAGTGTTCCCCTCAAAGGGCATACCAACAAGCTCCCACCTTACCTGGACCATTGCAATAAGCATGCTTTGGTGGTAGTAATCACAATGGGATAGTGGGTACCCCAAAAATACGTGTTTAATTTTAAACACTGTTTTTTGATATGCAGTGAAGACTAGTTATGAAATGATTTTAACTTAAGTCTGCTTCATCTCCCTTTCTCCAGCCAGTGTAAAGAAGCTTTTTATGGTTCCGCTATGGACGAGGTTCGACATAGTTTTAGCAACAGAGGAAAACACTCCAGTTGAAACTCCATATTTCCTCATCAGCAGAATCAAGGCCAGACATCTGCTCTCTTCATATTCATCAACATGACCTCTTGATATCTGCAGCAGGTAGTGTTTATTTCGCAGCTAACATGGAGGAAAATGGGCCCTCGGCCTGGAGGTGTTCTGGCTCCCGACTGCGAACATGGGCGAAGACATCTCCAGAGTAATCATCCCACAGCGCCAGACACACAGCACAGCTCTCTCTGGGTCTCTGTCCATGTCTCTGTGCGAGTGGAAAACCCCTTTCTACAGTACGAGCACCCGTCGGCTCCTTTCCAGGTTTTTACTGAGAAGGAGACCACGTCTGTTATACCACTCGTGCATGTGTTAGTGTTAGGTCTAGTCCAGAAGCAGCATACCTCCTCAGCCACTACTTGCCCCCTGACTGTTCACATCACAGTGGTGGCATCTTTTTTTCATATTGCGGTGCTTTGCTGCCTTTGGCTTTTGTCAAATGATAAACAATGACTACATCAGTGTAGTGCTTTCTGTCGTGTTTATTTTGCGTTGTTAAGTGGATGGGGTTTTTTTTCCCTTCACGGTTTTCTTCAGCACTTTTGTGATGTACAAGAAGTGGACCTTTACTTTTTTTCTGAGCACAAAATCTCCTTAGACATGACTCAGGACAGTGATTCAGTCCTGACAGATTCTCCACAATCTAATGCGTAACAGAGCATTTTTTGGATATTTTTCTACCTTCTACTGTTTTCTACTCTTTCCAGTTATCAGCAAATCTGCAGCACCGCTGACCGCTGACTTCCTTGTCTGGTGTCGTGTCTCTGGATCAGCATTACACAGCCTCGGGCTCTCGCTCCCAGACAAACTGCCGTCGCTGTGTCTCCCATTCCCATATGTTTCACCGGCACGTTCCAGCCACTGTCAGGGGGAGGCCGGGCGCTATAAACCCATGACTCACATCCTATGCTTGGGCCCGCGTAACTGTAGACATGGGCTTCTCGAGAGCGCGACTAGATAAGTGTGCAAATGACGCACAGTGAAGCCTTTACTAATGAATGGGGCATTTATCTGTGACTGTGGAGTCCCAGCTTGGCTTTCACTAATACATGCCACCCTGGGTGGATGGAATGCAAGTGTCTGGGACAGCATGCCCATGCATGGAGAAGGGTGAGAGGCAGGGAGAGGAAGAGAGAGACGGAGAGAGACGGGGAGAGAGACGGGGAGAGAGACGGGGAGAGAGACGGGGAGAGAGACGGGGAGAGAGACGGAGAGAGACGGGGAGAGAGACGGGGAGAGAGACGGAGAGAGAGACGGAGAGAGAGAATGAGAGAGAGACGGAGAGAGAGATGGAGAGAGAGACTGAGAAAGAGATAGAGAGAGACAGAGACAGAGAGAAAGAGAGAGGCGGAGAGAGAGACGGAGAGAGAGAAAGCATGAGGTTGGTTTGCAAGGTAATGGGATGGCAAAGGGGAGAGTGAATGGAAAGAGAGAGGCGGGGAAGGGAGAGAAAGAGAGCGGGAGGAGGAGAGGGGGGCAGAGAGAGAAGGAGGGAAGATAGGAGGGGAAGAACAGAGAGGATACTTGGCCATGTGGATGTTGCTAAAGTAGGTAAATGGATTAGGGCAGATTAGTAGTGCTGGATAGAGGTGAATGAATCTTAAATGCTGATCTCTCAGGCTGTCCCAGTAGATCCCATCGATAGCTCCAACAGATTGTTCATTCTGTCTTTGTAAATCTCTCTGATTAGCAATTGAAATAACCTTAATAACAGTTACTGTTCCAGAGTTGTTATTCTGATAGTCTGCTGTGTTGGAGTAGACTGTTTAATCTTTGAAGTTAGAGATCTTTCTTTTTTTTTTTGGTGGTTCAACGGTTTATGTCTGATATCTCAGTGTGATTGATTTGCATAGTTTTTTGGATTAATCTCGATCACTGTCTGGATCTCTCCAACACTTGGTTAGATCTCCCAGGCCTAGTTTAGCCAATCTGGCATCCATCTTGCCCATGATTCACCCATCCGACCTACATGGGTGGTCCAGGATAAGGGCCTAATGGAGTTTAATAACCCCCCCTTCACCACCACCACCACTACTCCCCACCACCAACTCCACCTCTACCCACCCACCACTCTCCCACCCTCCAACTCCACTTCCACCCACCACTCTCCCACAAGCCAAGAGCTGGGTTAGCACAGTCATGGACCCATCAGAGAGGGAGCGAGCGAGGGAAAAAGAGAGAGAGAGAGAGAGACAGAGACAGACAGAGAGAGAGAGAGAGAGATCAGTTCTTCTGTAGTGAGGTCACACTCAGAATAGCCCCCCCCCCCTCACCCCAAGAGTGTAATCACACATTACTGACAGAGCCCAGCCACCCCCCCCCCCAACAGTCTAATCACACATTACTGAGAGAGCCTCTGCCGTGCCCATTGTTGTCTTTGACTCGGCCCTAATGTTTGGTCTCGACCGCAAGGGCTGTGACTCTCAGGGTTGCCTCGAGGTCAGCGTAAGTGAGCGGTTTCCGTGTTGTTTAGGTGCCAGTTGGTGGTGGGGTGCATTTGCCTTCCATTATGCTGCCAGGGACTAGAAACCACGGCTTTGATTTGCATTAGCAGTGTAACAGCCTCTAATTGCCGTTTGTGTTGTGCCCTTTTTGCTTGTTTTTAAATGGCATATTGGCCCAACACCCCAGCGGGCAAAGTTATGAATGTCATAAAAAGTTCAGCAGGAGCCCATTGTCTTTTTGAATTGACTAATTTGCTGTTCTAGATTGCCAGTCATTGCAAATGAGCCCTCATGGTCACACTTCCAGTGTTCTGTGTATGTGTGTGATTTTGTGTGTGTGTGATTTTGTGTGTGTGTGTGTGTTTGTGTGTGCGTGTGCGTATGTTCATATGACTGATAGCTATAGCCCTGTGTCTAGAAATGTGTGTGTGTGCGTGTTCAAGTGACTGACAGCCATAGGTCTGTGCGTGTGTGTGTGTGTGTGTGTGTGTGTGTGTGTGTGTGTGTGTGTGTGTGTGTGTGTGTGTGTGTGTTTGTGTGCTTGCGCGTGTCAGCAGGTGAGAGCTGCCACTAATTGGATAGAAGTTCTCCGCCAACTCGCTGCCAAGGGTGGGGGTTGGGTGGGGGCGGTCTATGTGTGTGTGTGTGTGTGTGTGTGCGTGTGTCTGTGCATGCGTGTGTATGTGTGTCTATGGAGCGGTGTTGTGCTAGGTGGCTTCAGGTGGAAGCGCCTCTCAGTCCGTGTGTGTGGGAGTATGGACTGAGAGAAACGAAACAAAAGGAGTAAGAGTCACCTTCGACTGGGAACCGACCCGGACCTTTCAAAGCCACCCAGATTTCTGGCATACTTCAGCACGACTGTGACAGGGCTGTCCATCCAGACCTTTCAATCAAGAGTGAGACAAAGGCACATGAAGGTACGGACAATGTGAGCAGTGTAATCTTCTAGCCATAAGGGCACGTTGTGGTCGGCCTTGGACAAGGCTTTGATTATCATTCTGCAGCTTTGTTGCTTTGCGTGAGTATGGTTGTCTTGACTCTCGACTCAGTGTTTTCAAAGTTCAGGGTTGAACCTTCGTTGAATGCTCCATGCTTCTCTGTTGTTGTGTCTGTGCTGTTTTCAGCTTGATGACCTCCTTGGTGTAACAGCACTGTGTTGCTGAGTGTCAGAGAAGAAAGAGGTTATTTAGAAAGGACATCACTGCTTCAGAAACAGGGACGTGGAATTTTAGGGGTTTGACTTGGAGTATGTACTTATGGTTAGGAAATCTTTTTTTACCTTTATATGATTCAGGACCAAATGTATGGTTATTTTCCATCACAGTGACTGCACAGTTGCTTGCATCTCATTAGGGGAATGTAGCGTCTTCTTTTAGGCACAATGAAATCACTGTGCTTTGGCAAGCAACAATGGTGCTCTTCAGTCGAGCTGGCAGCTCCCATCCTTAGCACTAAGTAGGACGGACATCAGGCATCCATGACGGTTTACCCATGATGCACCTCCACGGTGTTGACACTGGATTGACTCTGCATGGGATCATGTGGAAAAGTAGTAAAGAGTCTTGCTTCTTCGTGTCTCACTGCATACTACAAATATTGGCTTGGTAATTTGCAGATGCATGGAGTTTATATGTGTGTGTGTGTTTATGTTTGCTTGTTTTGAATGTGTGTATAGTCTGGTCTGCTCATGTGATTGTTAGAGAGGCACTTTCCCTTGCTAAGGTGCTTAGGTGATGTCACATGTCTTAGGGCCCCAAGAAGCATCTCATTGGTGGGGAAGGTCTGCTAGCTAACTCCCAGCACTTCACTTATGTAACAGGTCTGTTGTCATTTCTGCACCCATTCTGTATTTGTGTTGAAGATGCTAGGTATGTTCTGTAAACATATAACAGACATTTTGAATGTTAAAAATAAAGCATTAAAAAGTCCATGTCCATGGTTAGGCATACTTAGTTATTTTTTATTTAGGTAGGTCTTCATTTCATTATTTTTTATTTCCATGTATTATTTTTTTATTTCATCCTTTTATCTGTATTTCCATGCATTCATTAAAAAAGTATTGTTTATGGCGCATCGTGATTTGCTATTTTGCTATATTTGTTTCATTTTCATTTGTATGCATTCACTCTCTTGCCTTTACTGACATGGCTGGTAGTGGTGCTTGAGCTGTGTCTAACTGGCGCTAGCATCAGGAGTGCCCCCAGGCCAGGCCTGTCC
Organism: Coilia nasus; assembly: GCA_027475355.1. Taxonomy (NCBI): domain Eukaryota; kingdom Metazoa; phylum Chordata; class Actinopteri; order Clupeiformes; family Engraulidae; genus Coilia; species Coilia nasus. Next base: position 3,537,283 of record CM050219.1, on the reverse strand, counting down.
TCTGCAGGCAGCACTGGGGAATAATGCTGTGAAAAGGAGATAAAAGGGCAGATGCTGCCGAGCCCCGTTTGTTTTTCCACCGCAGCGCTCACAGGTCCAACTGTGCCAGGTCGGCAGTTCAACGGCACACGGGTCCAGCCCGAGGCCAGTCGCATCCTCCACCACTTATGTGTGTGCGCATGTATGCATTTGTGTGTGTGAATGTGTGTGCATTTGTGTGTGTGATGGTTGTGGTGTGTGTGTCTGTGTGTGAGACTGTGTCTGTATGTGTCTGTGACTGTGTGTATGAGTCTGTGTGTGTGTGTGTGTGTGTGTGTGTGTGTGTGTGTGTGTGTGTGTGTGTGTGTGTGTGTGTGTGTGTGTGTGTGTGTGTGTGTGTGTGTGTGTGTGTGCAGTGTATGTATGTGTGCACTGTGTATGTGTTTCCAAAACAGCTGGTTATCCTCAATAGCCTTGGCAACTGAATTTAGCCTTATCACAGCTGATGTGTGTTTTTTGTTTCCTCTGTCTAATGGCTTTGATTGGATTAGGCATCCCAGGGCCACAGCTTGTCCCCCCTTGGCAGCTTAGTGGCTCCCGGTCTGGAACCAATAGCCCTCCTCGCCCCTTGAAATGCTTTATGGGAGCATGAAAATGATTTAAGTGTCTCCACTGCTCCCAGAACAGTTTAGTGCCAGCTTTGATGTCTGCCTCGCGTGGAGGTTTAATGGCAGAGTGTGGACGTCTGATTGCCTGAGCGGACACTCCCCTTTAATGCCATCAGTCGGTGCGGTTAAGATTTGTGCTGTTTACCCAAAGATACTGTCAAGCGATGAGCAAGAGCTCAGGCTATGTACGGTACCTTCAGACCTTGTTCTACCTCTGTGGGGTTTGCTTTAGCATTTGAGACTTCTGTGCATGATATTGTTCAGAACACTGAATGTGTAACATGCGGTCTAAAGGTTATCTGCAGCTGTCTAGTTATAGAGGGGGGGGGGTCGGAGATGTCTTGACGGGGAAGGTTGATTTGCAGGTACCCCTGCAGGCTAGTACACTAGGTGGACCTGTCTGAAGGTTAACTCAACTGCAGCTGTCAAGGTACAATGGGTTAGTACACCAAGTGGACTTGTCATGTTCAAGGTGCACAGATGGTCAAAGAAAGCATGTGGCATCAAATTGAAGGTGAAGGTCTGATTAATGCCTGATGTGGATCTCCAAAACACATTTACATGCAAAACACTTACAGAGACATAAACACCCATGCACATGCAGACACAAGCACAGACTGGAACACAACACACACAAATCATAGTCTTATCTGCAATGTGATAAACGTTGTTTCCCTCATACTAAAGAAGGCCATTTTTAATCCCTGAGAAGCTGTTATGTGTCAGGTCTGAAGAGGTGAGATCATCATCTGTGATCATGTTGCATTGAATAAGAATGTCTAGTGCAATCTGTTATCCCTCTATTACGACATGGCTGTAATCACCATAACATCTTAACTAACAGTTAGCAGTTCTGTTGAGTTAATGTGACTCACATCATTCATATCTCTCTCTCTCTCTCTCTCTCTCTCTCTCTCTCTCTCTCTCTCTCTCTCTCTCTCTCTCTCTCTCTCTCTCTCACATTGTGAGCACACATATAATGAAACCCCTTTCCAAATGTGTACACACACACACACAAATGCACACTACCTCATCTCAAAGGTTGGCTGTGGTATGACACCCGTAATCGAATCAAAGCTGTGCAGATGAGGTGTTCGGCCCCGATCAGGCCCCGAACCCCACGCATATCAGGCGGAGTGTGCTAGTGTCCCAGTTACGTCCACTTCCTCCTCCACGCTCATCAGTCAGTCAGTGCCAAGGACGGCCTTCCAACAGCGCTCATGGCACCTTGGAAATGAATGGTAAACGGGCCTGTCTTCAGGCGTGATATATTTGTGGTAAAGTTTATAGCCTGTGATCATCTGGCCTTAAAGCGGTGTGCCTAAATCTGTTAGCGGGTAGAAGCTTAATCCTGCCCGAATTCCCAATCCGGCCATACTCTCCGCCTCACTCCTCTACATAAAAAAACCCTCTGCGTTAGTTTATGAAAGTGTTGTATAAATCAGATATGCATGGTCAAGTACACGAATAGACTCGCATTCCATTCTGCCTGTGTTTGTATAACTGTAGCACCCTCTTCTTCTCTCTTTTGTTCTCTCTCTCTGGCTTGCTTGCCCTAACCCTCGGTCTCTCTCTCCTTCTCTCTCTCTCTGTCATTCTCCTTTTCTCTTTTTTTCTTTTTCTCTTCCTCCATCTACCATATCAGTAAAGATTTAGAGTTGGGCTTTTGCGTAATGGAATGACAAGGCAGCTTTGTGGCTTTTGTTGTTCTCGATGCCTGGATGGTTATTAAAGCCATCCATCACGGGAAGATATGATCACAGGAATCTCACTGAGATTTATTCTGCTTCTAAAAGCAGCTGCCTTCATTGGTCATGATAACATGTTCAAGCTAAAGGTAAATGCCAGGGCTTTGGCATCGGCCGCACGTCTGAAATATATTTAGTGCCGTCCATAAAACATTTTGTCAAAAAGAAAAAAAAAAAAACGGTCAGCTTCTAGGAACACATCTGAATTTAAGAGCACCCAGAATATTATGTTATGTTACCTCCAGACAGCTGTGGAGACCTTCTCTATGTTGCCTCTGCCAGCCGGGCTCTGGCTTGATACAGCAGAGAGTGACTCTGGCTTAGGGATGTAAGGCCAGCCGCTGGTGACGCTGAGTAAGGGTGCTTGGAGTCAGGGGTTAGGGAGTGACTGGGACACACCTGTTCCCTTTTAGATAGCAGATGCTGGTATCAAAGGAATCTTGCAGTACAGGAAAGGTGTGAATACTAGAGGTGTGTGATTCACTGGGACCTTGTAATAATGCTAGTGGTGCAAGAAACTTGTCCTCCATATGAAGTTTCAGTGTTTGAGTCACTGTACCAAGCCCAGTAGTCGTTGATGAAGGGGTAAAAGGTATGGTAGGGGCAGTAGTTTGTCTAAATCGTGTCATTCAGCAAACACTCTGATCCAGAGTGACTTACAGTTAACTAACTACAGGAACAATCCCCCTGGAGCAACTTGGAGTTAGGAGCCTTGCTTAAGGGCACAATGGTGGCTGACCTTGGAGTTGAACTTACAACCTTCCAGTGTTGAAGCAGGGTATGAGGGGCATCTGTAAAGGTCTAAAGGTCTTCGGACAGCGTCTTCTGTCATTGTCTTGGTGTAAATGTGTAATGTAAATGTGTTTAGGGTTAGTGAGTGTTTGTGCTTCATGTCACTGTATTTGGTTTATGTCAGGCAGATAACAACATGCCTTGTGTTTCGTGCCTGATTTGCTGAGACAAAATTTTCCCATGGGGAGAAATAAAGTTTCTAACTAAGTAGCTAAAGGCCACTGACTGGTGAGTGGAAGAGGATGGAGAGTGGGTGGAGGGGCATAAAAGATGAAGGGGAAGGGCAGTGGGGCAAAAGCAGGGGCAGTAAGGGAAAGGGCTGGGAAGACAGGAAGTGGGGAGAGGGGTTGGGGGAGGCGGTGGTGGTGGTGGTCTCTCCGAAGCATCAGACTTGAGCATCAGCCCGGCTCCTCTGAGTCATACCAGAAATGCCAAGAGTTTAAAGCTACAGTTTGAGAGTTTGAAGCAATTCGCTTGGAATGCTAGACATTCTGCTTCATGTGCCCCCAAACCCCTTTGCTTAACAACAACACCACCCCCTCCACACACACACACACACACACACACACACACACACACACACACACACACACACACACACACACACACACACACACACACACACACACTCCACCCCCAGTCCAGGATTAATGAAATATTCTCTGAACGTCTTGGGTGTGAGAAGTTAATCCCATATAAGCCCCCCACCGCCCCCTTTCTCCAAGCACATAAACATGCCATGATGTTCAGCATCAGCCAAAAACCACACCGGAGGAATGTTTTTGTGTCATCTCTTCTGATTGTTTAAGTCAGCGAGAGGAAGTTTAGTATATGGAAGATGACACCACCAGAATGTGACTTTGACCCTCTCTTTCTTTTTCATCTCTTGGCTGATTTCCACTTTGTGACATTCTTTGAAAACATTGAACGCATGAACACATGTAGTAGACTACATTAAGCCACATACCAAGCACACGGGGACATTCCAGAGCTTCACTTACAACATTCCAGAACATCTGATTAGCATTACGCATGCTGCACCAGATAAACCTCCAGATTTGTCTAAAAGACAGAATGAAATATTGTCTGACTGATACACTGTATGTTCTGACATCTCGCTAATTTCAGACTGATAAATGTTAATCTCAGTCTAGGAACACCCACATTGGCTTTTTCATCTGACTTTTCTTCTGACACTTGACGGGATCCCTTGGGTTCCTACTTATCTACTTCTCACAGGCTCATCCAAACTTTTAGCTAATTATTGTCGTTTATTCATCTCCCCAGAGTCAAAAAGGGAGTTGTTTTCCCTCGTGCTCCATGAATTACGAGGACTGTGTCAGTCTTGAGGTGATCCCCGTGATCCAGTTATCAGATTCTCAGATGTTTCACATGCTTTGTATTTCACTGTAGTTAAAAAAAAATGAAAATTAAAGACAATCAAGGCATTTTCCCCCAATAGGTTGGTCTAGAAACCATTACTTCTTATCCTTTAAAAGAAAAAGGCTACTGCATGCAGTGTGTGTGTGTGTAATTGCAAGCCTGTGTTTTTATGTGTGCGCATGTGTGTGTGTGTGTGTGTGTGAGCATGTGTGTCTTTGAAACAGTGCATCGTTATGCAGTTGTTTACTCACTTTGACCTGTCGTGTCCCCTGTCTTTCATTCTGTCGCGCTCTCTCTCCCCCTCTCTGAAGTGCCTAGCTCTGTTTACCAGAGTGCACAGTTAACAGAAACCGGCCCATTCACTGGGGCAATGGCACACAAAAACACACACACACACACACACACACACACACACACACACACACACACACACACACACACACACACACACACACACACACACACACACACACACACACACACACACACACACACACACACACACACACACACATACACGCACACACACACACACACACACACATACTATCTGAGGCTCTGATCCTGTGTCATCCCCCTCTAAACTAGCCCCATTAACACTCACACATTAGCATATCTGCTGTAGCATGTTTCTAGAGTCCTTCTACACAACTCCGGACTGTGCTTCCCAAGATCTGCTAAATGATATGTCATACTGGAAGTCCTCAATGCCAGTTAAGTAGATGTAAAGTAGATTAAATCTATGTTCATTTTGACACAATTACAATGGAAGGGATAGTAGCACAAGGATACTGAAGTAATGGACAGTCCATTCACATTTGTTTTTTCTTTGTTTTGGAGATGGCTACATCAATCGAGGGTCAATAAAGGGAAGCTAAACCGATAAGTGCAAAAGTCCCCTTGACTTCTGCTTGCATTCATGGCACTTTGAAACAATTGCCCAATCAGCTTGCAGCGTTGAGTGCTGCATTGTTTAAAATGACAGTAACAAATATGCTGTGCAGTTGTCATGCACAAGTGACATTTTTATCTGTGTCTTGGCATGAGTGATAAAATTGCCACTCATCGATGAGAACCAGTGCTGTGCACATGTTCATGTTGCTGAGACGGACTTCACCTCAGGGCGACAGTTTGTGCCACATGTCATGTCATGGATCAGTCCAAAGACGACATCTTTTGTGTTGTGGCACATTCTTCCTCCGAGGCTCTGTTCTTCTAATCAAGGTTATTCAAACATGAGCTGCTCGTTATGAAAAAGAGAAACAGAACCTGTTTTTGATCAGTAGACCAGAGCTGAGGTCTACCGCCTTGCTTCAGGGCCTTCATGTTGGCTATTGCAGGAAGTCAAACAGTGTGCGTTGTGTGACTCTGCGGTGATCCCTTTGGTGACCCTTCGTGTGTCTATGACCTTCCTAGACACCCACGCGGCATATATGGCATTTCACACACACACACACACACACACACACACACACACACACACACACACACACACACACACACACACACACATACACACACACACCAAACCCCCTGACCGGTTCAAAGACATGCATAGGTCACTCCTGCCAGTAGGCTTCAAACCAGCTGGCGTCTCGGAGAAAAGGTTACCGTGCCTGCTCAGTGGCTTTGATGTGGAATGTAGCCACAATTCACTGCCATGAGGATCGCCTTGGACACCCACCAACGGTTCTGGGCATGAACTGACATTTTAGTTTGTGTAAGTGAACATTGTTCGCAGCCGACAAGTTGTGTGCTTTTGAAAGTCAGGAGTTTTTTTTTTATAATTCCACGACTCCAACCGTAATACTCACTATTTTTTTGTCATTAAAATGGTATTAGGAATATTTAATGGAGTGTGAAATGCCAAACAGTAAAGGCCAAGATCTATCTGCAGAGGTCTACTATTACGTAAAACTAATTTTGCTCTCAAGTGATTAAATTAAGTAACCTAATACTCAATAATCTCACAGGATCATAACTTTGTTGTGATTGACAGTGTAATATATTAAAGGGGTCCTGGGCCCCAGAGGAACAGCGTACTGTACACAGGGTAGAAATTTAAGACTGAAGAATTTCAGTATGCTCAGTTTCCGTGTTCAAGTTGTGCGGCATAAAGCGACATTGTTGCGAATACATACTTTCGCTCAACCCGTGTCTCCAGCCCAGCAGCCACAGCAGACCAACCGCTGTCCTTGGAACGCATGATATAGAACGACTGAGTAGAGGGGGGGGGGGGACTTTTCCGTTAGAAGAGAAGAGAGAAGAAAGGAGGAAGGGCGAAGGGAGTGTTGATGAATTATTGACCAACCGCGGCGTGCAGTGATAACAGCACAACCTGTGCATTCTTACGTTCTCTCCTGGGACTGGAGGAGGACTTTGCTATCTCCCTCCTTTAACCTTTTAAATGTTATTGTTCCTCCTCCTTCCTTGTAAAGGAGGGGGGCGGGGGGTGTGGCCCCTGTGTTTGCACGTGTGTGTGTGCACTGGCCTGGGTGGGGACAGGACAGCACAGGCGTAGCCAACGGCTCACTTGGCCTCTGAGCCATAGTGTCTGTGTATGTGTGTGTGTGCAGATGTATGTGTGTGTGTGTGTGTGTCTGCCTATTTCGTCTCCACTAAACTTGGATGAGTGGATCAGAAGAGGGAAGCCATTGATCCATGCAGAAGAGCGCATCTCACAGAGGCCCACTGCTGCTGCACCCAACCTGCAGATCAGTCAATTGCTTCACTGATTGATTTGCTTGACTGATTGACCAGGATTGCATGATCAGGATCCCTGTTGGCCAGGGCTCTTGGCTGGGACTGTAGGCTCTTGGCTGGGGCTCTAGGCTGGTTGGGCCATGGGCTCCCTCCGCGGGAGGAAGGAGCAGGGCTGGGGAGTGGTGCTGAGGCCTGGGCTGGATGTGTTTGCCCTCCGGGCCCTGTGGGAGCAGCGTGGGCTCCGTGGGGGCATCAACCGCAGGGTCTCCCGTCTGCTGGGTGAGTGAGTGGCAGCAGTCTGTGTGTCAGTCTCGCTTCATCTCTCACGGAAGGGTCTTTTTGTAGATGAATGAATATGGATTTTGACCTGTGGTGTTCCAGAAGAGGTGTGTGTGTGTGTGTTTGTGTGTGTGTGAATATCATTTGATGTGGTGAGTGAGGGAGGGGGCAAGTAAGTGGGGCTCCCACCCGCTCCCTGTAGGGTTTTGCATGAATGGCCTGGCCAAGCGCTCTTCAGAACAGGTGTGTATGAAGTTTGTCAAAGTGGCTATGGGAGAGAGAGAGAGAGAGAGAGAGAGAGAGAGAGAGAGAGAGAGAGAGGTGGGGGACTAGAGAATGCTGTGAGTCACTCTTCTGTCCACCTCTATTGCTGTCAGTATTTTTTTTTCATAGATGGAAAACGGATGTTGGCTCTGAGATTTACGGTCACTTTAGACTTCTCTTTTCAAGGTGAACCAACACACAATAAAATTCAACAGTTGTCATTTTGATTTCAAAACCATATTTTTTCTCCCACGCTCCAGGAGGTCATGGTTGGAAGCTCCTTTTGACATGACCGTGACAGAGGAAGAGAGGAAGCTCTGTGTAAACGTTTGGGCTAGCGGCTGACAGCTCGTCCAAAAGAGGGGGAAGAGAGAGAGAGACAGAAAGACAGACAGACAGAAATGGGGGTGGAGGGGAGAGAGAAGTCAAAGAAAGAGCTGTTGTATTCTGGGCCTTCACCACACCTAGGAACATGCCTACTTTGCCCACAGATTAGTCACAGAATACTGTTAGCTTAGCACTGAGTGTTCATAGATTAGTCACAGAGTAGCTACTGTTAGCTTAGCACTGAGTGTTCACAGATTACTAACGGAATACTTTTAGCTTAGCCCTGAGTGTTGTCTCCAAAATGACTAAATAATAATAATAAAACTTTACTTGTATAGCACAGTTCATACATGCAATATGCAACTCAAAGTGCTTTACAGTTTGGCAGGGTTGTTGCAAGACAACATTTCTTGCGGTTCAGTGATGTCAGAGCAGATAAATACAGAAGCAGACTGACTCTTGCATGAACACAGGTAGGCAGTCCTTGTAGGCCCTAGTCAGCAATCTTTGTAGTCCAGTGGCGTTAGAGCTATGCAACGCTCTAACGCTCTAATGTCCTCTCCTCAGAATGACCCATTGAGAAAAAGGAAGTTCTCTCGCAATAATCCTGCAGCAGCATTAGGGTTATAAATTCCTAACCAGTTACAGTCTAATGCACTAGGAAACTGTGAATGTGACCTACTCTTGGTTCACTGATGTCAGTTAAGTGCCATCTCTGATGATGATTGCAGCTGAAGTGCACTGTAGTTCTCCTCCTCAAAAGTACTGAACTTGACATACTTTGTAGATACACTACATCTTGAATTACAACTGACCTTAGAAATGCAACTTGCGGGCACAGTCAGTCAGTCAAATGTCGCTCTGTGGTCTGTGACTAAGCATGCTGTTGCACTGATGGAGGTCCAACCAGTTACGTCCACCCCAGCCTGCTGGGTAAACACAGAGGGCCTAAAACATCAGAGGATTGTGTGGAACTGGAGCATGGAGCGGGTACCATGGCGACTGCTCAGCCCAGTGGCGTTCTGACCAGTGGTGGTCTGGCCTGTCTGCACTGTCTGGGCAAAAGCTGTAATTGATTCACATCACACTCAGTGTTACTCCCATAGCCTGGCTGGTGTGAGCGCAGACATGGCTTATGCGGGTGGGCTGGTGTGGGCCTGTGCCCACCCCCTTGTCAATCAGGCCCACCCTATCAGAAGACTCTATACATTTGATTGACTGTTTTAGTAATAAAAATAGCATGTAAGTGTGTTCTGAGCTAGGCCCATCTGATTTTTTTCTGGGCCCAACCATTTTATGATATCTGGCTACGCCTCAGGGTGTGTGCAGTGGGGCAGACAGGGAGAGGGGTGCCATTTTTGGCTGAGAGATGACGAGGTAGGCGTGAAGAGGGGTGACATTTTGGCTGACAGATGCAGAGGTCTGAAGAGGGTCACCCGGGGCAGGGGTCTCCCCCAGAACAGAGGCGTCTGTCTGGATGACGTGATGTCTGGGCAGGGGAAGGGGCTGTGCTGAGGGTGAATGTGGGGGTCTCCCCAGGCATGTCTGCACGTGGAGGCCCAGAGATAGTCAAGACGGGTTCACCCCTCAGATAGGGGTGTTAAGATATATATACACTTAGGGTGCTTGCATACCAAGAGCAACCTATGATTTGTACTTGTTTGGTTTTACAGATAAAGTGCTGGGATGTACCATAACTCCTAAAAGGACCATAAATGTGTATAAACATAACATTTAACATAAAACTCATCTGAATGCCTATGTGCATTTTTTTTGTCTGTGTATAAAATCATTCTAGATCTGTATTTCTGCAAGTTTTTCTTGTGCCAGTGATTGTATGTATGTTTTTGTATGTGTGCCAGATTTGTCTGTCCCGCCAACCGCTGTCAGGGTTAAAGTCCAGTGTACACGCAGAGGGGAAGGGCCAATAGGAGATGCCGGCCGGCTGGCCGGCTGAGTTTGAAAATGTTTTCTTTTGAATGGCACCCTGGGGGATTTTAAAAGGAAGGAGGGTTGAGTGGCTAGAGAAAGACATAGATTAGGCGGTGGGTGCCAGGGGGGGAGGGGCAGGAGAAGGAGGTTGTGTGTGTGTGTGTGTGTGTGTGTGTGTGTGTGTGTGTGTGTGTGTGTGTGCGCGTGTGTGTCGGGGGGGTTGTCTTACAAAGTGACTAGCCCACCACACTCGCGCACACACACACACACACACACACACACACACACACACACACACACACACACACACACGCCGCTCGGGTCTACAGACCTTGAAGCACTGTTTTTACGAGCCAAAAGATAAAGAGAAAAATCTCCCGTCTTTTGTAGCAGCGTGACTTCATCCCGCTGGCCTGGGAACGTGTATTAAATCAACGGTTGTCATAGCGCTCTCACATTGCTCCTGTTTTTGTTACACCCTTTTTTTGGTTCTTGGCCTAGAAACCGTCTCGCTCTCATTAAAGTGGAGTGATGTTGGTTACTTAGTCCTGTTCAAATAGGGGATCTGTTCACGTGAGTCATTGTGCCACACTCTTTACAAGACTAGTTTTTCCTTTTTCTTTTTGTCCTTTTTACAAACAAATGGGAAACAAATGGACATGGGCAACAAATGTATCTCTTACTTATAGAAGTCCAAAGGGGTTGGAAAACCCAGGCTGCGAAAGGTAAAAGTCCAACCATGTAATGATTTTACCTGTGAGCTTAAAACAAGTAAAAAGTTAAGCTTATTACAGTCAGAGTTAAGTTCATTAGAGTGAGCAACAGAAATCAGCATTTTATATTAATGTTGTGTTGTAGTGTTGAAAGAGTAAAACATGGTAGGACTTGCACTTTCCAAACCTGGATTTCCCAACTCTGCAAGTGTTGATGCATAACTGAGTGTCTTTTGTGGTTTTGTTGTTGCTAGATGGAATCAGGATAACCAGCTCGATTCTGTGCAAAGTCATAGATCTGAAACCAACGCAGGCCTTCTTAGTGGGTATGTCCACCAGCCGTGGCCGTCGGCTCAACTGGCAAAACTTGTGAATCACGCGGCCCGACCAACAAATTCACTCTCTTTTCCCTGATTGAGTTACAGTACATCACAGCAATCCTGAAAATCAATGGCATGCACAATGATTTGCTTGAGGGAATGTGTAATCGTACATTCAAGTGTACATACTCACGCACACACAGACACACACACACACATACATGTACACACCAATCATTGCAAATGGATGATCAGAGCGAATGCATGATCGCTGCGTGTTCGGATGATTTAACACGGCAGCAAAGGAACGCCGAGCACCGGATTTGCGCACAGGAATGCTGCCGGCAGCACTTGGGAATGAACTCCCAGGAGCTGGTCGGATTTCTCAGTCCCTCTCTCACTCCTCCGCTTGTGGGAACCTGTCACAGCCTATAGACCTCACTGTCACTCTTTGTCAGCCTGTCATAGAGGAGAGAGAGAGTCTTATGGGTGGAGCAGATTCATATTCCCTCATTACAGCCCCACAGATGTGTCTTATGTGGGTGAAGTGCCCAGTGGGACTGAGTCTTAATGGCTCACATGCCAAGCAGAAGGGGCTTCTGGAGCTTTGCCTACTGTTTCCAGAGGCAGTCAGAGTCAGACAGGCAACGCTTCCATCGGCCCTCCACTGGGTCTCCTCGCAGTGTTTCTGATTTATGAGACCCATTGTGTGTGTGTGTGTCTGTGTGTCTGTGTGTGTGTGTGTGTGTGTGTGTATGTGTGTTTATGAGTGTCTGTCAGAAGGAGAATGCATAGCATGCATAAAAAAGCCCTCTCCATTGTTTGTTTGGCACTGATCATGGCCTTTTTAGTGTTGTGTGTTTTTTTGTCCGCCTGAAAAATGTTTTCCCAGGCGATGGAATGCCCCAAATCAGGCTATTGCGGGCGCCCGGAGAATGGAACACGTGGAAATAATGAACCCGCAGCTCAGCTTTACTTCAGTATTTACAAACAACAACTTGAGAGATTATCTTTTTTATTGGAACCTTAATCATCACCTCGTTGTGTTGCTTTAAAAAGTTCACATAGGAAACTGGTTGCCCCTAGTTAACCTGCTATGGCACAATGCTGGCATCCACATAGCTCCACTTTCCTAGGCGAGTTTGGGTGTGTGTGTGTGTGTGTTTGGGGGGGGGGGGGGTGAGATAGGCACACCCATTTGCCGTGTCGTAATGATTGCCCTGTTAAGACAAACCCTGGTTAGGCGTGTTGGTGCCTGTCTGCCCTGTAACAAGGTGGCATCTTAGAGCCTTGTGCTGTATCGTTCTCACCCTCCACAGCCTGCCCATTCTATTCACGTATTACTGGGTACAGCTAAATAGATGGCCTGCTTGTTATTATGCTTATGTTGCTGTGTAGGCCTACATATTGATGTTGTAAGATTATAATGATATTATAATATTAATATTTTTGTGACGTCACACAAGGAAAATTTAAGTTCAGCTTCCAACTTCAGGATTGTGAGTACATCCCTGTCCCTTCCATGTAGTATTGTTTTGTGTTATATATAAAGTATCTTACTGTATTAATGTACAAACATCATTGTACTAGAATAGAATAGCCTTTTGCTGTCATTGTACAGGTCCACCTAAATACTGTGCAAAATTATAAATGGTTATTGTATAAAATAACACAAGCTGAGCTTGTAATTTTACACTTACCTACAGTAGACGTGATGCGAAACAGTAGGGATTTGTAAGCATAATGGCCCTACAGGCCCTAACCGCCACCACAGAGTAAATAAACAGTGCTAGGGAGCCTAATCTGGCTAACTGTGCTTGTGGACAGCCAGTGTGTGTAGACTGTGTACAGTGTGGACATGAATGAGTGACGGTTTTGTCCTTAGTTCATAAAAAGAGAGAATAGATGGTTGTTCGTCTGTTTGTGTGACCACTGTACAATGCCCATGTTTATTAGAGGTGTTTGTGACATTGTGTTTTTTATAAATGTGTTGTCAAGGGGAACAGTATGTTGCTAGTGAGTTGTGTTTGTGAATAGTGTTGACGAACAGTAATTGTGGGTGGTGTTTGTTTGTCATCAGCATCAGTGGTTTTTATGAATGCGCTGTGGGGAAGAACAGTGCATGACTAGTCTGTGGTGTTTGTGAAGGGTGTTGATGGACAGTGAATGGAGGTGGTGTTTGTTGTTTGTGAAAAACGGATATTTGCGGGATCCCTGGAACCTGGACTGTGTGGCTGTGAACAGTCCCCGCACTGTTGTATCTGTGTGTATGTATGTTTGTATGTCTGTACACATCTCAAAGAGTGCTTATGTATAGTATACGCGCGCGCGCGTGTGTGTGTGTGTGTGTGTGTAGATAAGCAAGGAGCTAAGTTGTAAGCAACTGGAATTCTTTTTGAAGCCTGAAGACCAGTTTGGACAAAAGGTGAAACGTCTTGAAGCTCCAAAAAGAAGTCCAGTTGCTTACAGCTTAGCTCCCTGACTACCATGACCTGGATGAATGAGAATCTACACAGACAACTGGGTAGGTAATGTAATGTATGGAACATCCATTGTGTCCTTTTTGTAATGAGTTTTTATCAATCAAGCACATTTTATTTTCTTGTTCTGCTCCCAGATTTAAAAGGCAGCAGTTTTTTAAAAGAGAATCTTTATTATATGGTTGGTTCCACCTTCAAATGTTTTAAACTTCCTAGCATGTATTGATCTTAAAAGACTGATATAATTTATTTGTTTCATAGTTTCTGTTTTTTAACTTGTTTAATATTTATATTCTAATTTATCTCTTTTAATCTGTTTTGGCCATTAATAGCCACAGTTGTTAAAATGGCAATAAACTGAATGAAACAAACAAACAAACATGTAATGTACGTCAAAGTGTGTGTTTTGTCTGTAGCTGAGGCTGAGCCCTGTGTGTGTGTGTCATGTGTTTGGGTGTACAGTGGTGAACAGATCCTTAGTGTGTGTATGTACAGTATGTGTGTATGTTTGTGTGTACACACCTCATGGAGTGCTTATGTGTAGTATATGTGTGTGTGTGTCATGTGTTTGGGTGTATGTGATGGACAGATGTTTAGTGTGTGTGTGTGTGTGTGTGTCATGTGTTTGGGTATGTTCAGTGGACAGATGTTTAGTGTGTGTGTGATGTGTTTGGGTGTATGCGGTGGACAGATGTTTAGTGTGTGTGTATGTGTGATGTGTTTGGGTGTATGCAGTGGACAGATATTTAGTGTATGTGTGTATGTGTGTGTGATGTGTGATGTGTATGGGTGTATGCAGTGGAGAGATGTTTAGTGTGTGTGGCAGGAGAAGGCCCCCCTCTACTTCCCTGTCATGCTCTCTGCTAATCCTGTTAGCATGGGCTAATGCTATGCTCACAGACGTGCGTAAGTGTCCAGCAGTTTAGGAGATTTTAAGGCCAGGTGATACACATAATCACAGAGGACACACACACACACACACACACACACACACACACACACACACACACACACACACACACACACACACACACACAGTAGTCAGAATTTTGTACCATTTTGTGTCACTTTATGTAATTGTTAGATAACGTGGGAATGATTCTGTAGTACCCACAACCTGCAGTTATGTCAACTAAGGTATGGACTTTAAAAGTCATTCCAAAACCAGTTTAAAAAACATTCTTTAGGAGATATAATGGGTACATAGCAACGGCTGACTACCAAGAGCGCAGTTGCTATGCATATCACTGTTTACATATAGTCAACACTTTGTTGTCCCTTTCGAGAATAGTATTTGTTCATGAATGATATGGTATGTGCTTGGACATGCCGGTCCTCCACAACAAAGTTCCCTCCAACAATAGATGCAGGACATCATAGCAGAGAGCCCTCGGTCATATGTGCTTGCTTCTTTTTTCTGTCTTTATTTTTTGTATATATGGACCAAATCACAGAGAGAGTGTAACAGTCTTGGCTGTAGGGTGCTTTAGTTAGGTCAGGTCAGTGCCATAGTCCACACAGTGACTACAGAGTGTTTGTGTGTGTGTGTGTGTGTGTGTGTGTGTGTGTGTGTGTGTGTGTGTGTGTGTATGTGTGTGTGTGTGTGTCCTTCCCTACTGTGAGTGTGTTATGTAAGAATCTGATTGCTTTGTCATTTATCCCAATTGAGTATAGGCATGTTTAATAGGGTGTGACCTTGTTGTGTAGACTTGGGCAGTATTGTGAAAATGCCATATACCAGTGTATTCTTAAATACAGAAAATATGATTTTTAATACCGTGGCCTCTTACAGGCATAGACATACTGAATTAATTTGCAAACATTTTCCTGTTTCCCTCATCCAGTAGTGTGTGTTTGGGTGTGGAAGTGAACAAATAAATTAAGGAGTGAGAGAAAGAGAGTAAGTCTTTCTCTGCCCAATAGAGGCAAGGACTTTTTGTTTGTTTGTGTGTGCGTGCGTGCGTGTTTTTCTGAACAAGGGATGATGAGAGAGTCTCAAGTATCAAGTCCCAGACATCACTGTGTCTCTGAAAACAAGATGTGTCAGCATCCTGTTGTTTACGAACACACACTATCCTTATCATCCCAGCCAGAGCTCTTGGAAGACCTGTTTACTACAGGGAACAGGAGCGCTTTTATTTGAGATCCCTATCCAGGCTTATTTTAGAGGGAGGACTCTTATTTGAGTTCTGTATCCAGACTTGTTTTTGAAGTAGTGCTGATGTTTGAGGACCATAGGCATACCTGTTTGAGAGGGAACGCTGTTGTTTAAGTGCCCCATCCAGACTTGTTGTAGAGGGAGCACTCTTGTTTTAGTCCTGCGTACAGAACTGTTTTAGAGGTGGCACTCTTGTTTAAGTGCTCTATCCATACTTGTTGTGGAGGGAGAGCTGTTGTTTGTCCTGCATACAGAACTGTTTTAGAGGTAGTGCTCTTGCTTGAGTTCTGTATCCAGGAGGGTCAAGTGTCTCTGTGTCAACACATCTGCATTGGTTTCTCCAGATTAGTCACCAAGCCTTGTGGTCACATAGTTTATTAATATTTTCGTCACATCGCTTATATTTACTGGCTTGTGTTGGGTAAGGCTGCAGCATACAAAAGCAAACAGTACTTTCTGAACAACTCTGTTTGAAAACTTTCATCACGTTGTAAAAACAAGAACAAATCTAGCTGTAAAAAATTAATAATAATTGAATTGTAAAACTAAAAATATTATGACATTGCATGAAATGTGTAATTTGTCAGTGGAATGTGATAAACTCTACCACCAAGAATGAGAGCTGGAAAACACAAAATCATCATTCCTTAGAAAAGAATACTGCTGTTTTTGTCGACCGCCTTACTCCAGTAAGTAGAAAAGCCATTGTGCTGTGTGATTCTTCTGCCTTTTGTCCTAAAGCAAAAGATGAAACCAGACAATACCGCGAAAAAGGGGGCCAGCAATTACATTCTGGCAGCGTATGGCATTCCTGGCTTTATTCGGAGAGACAAGTTAAGTATGCGGTATGCCGAGCGCATAGGAGAAGACCTGAACAGGGACACGGCTGTTATTATTCTTACATCACTGATTGTGGCTCTCTCTGATGAATTGGGGACTTCTCGGTTGCTGACAGTTCTGGGCTGAATTTGGGGGGAGAATTCACCCTGTTGTCTGTGGAAAAGCCCAAGAAAAATATAAAAGTGAAATTATACTCTCTCCCCCCTTCTTTGTCTTTTCCACCTCATTTTCTACCCTTTGCCCCCTCCCACTCCTTTTACATTTTCCTTTCCTCTTCTCTCTCTCTTTCTTTATCTCTCTCTCTCTTTCTTTCTCTGTCTCTCTCTCTCTCTGTCTTTCTCTCGCTTTTTCTTTCTCTGTCCCTCTTTTCCTCTTTTCCTCTTTTTTTATCGCTTTCCCCCTTTTTTCTTCCACTCTTTCATTCTTCCCATCACCATTTGCCTTTCCTCTCTCTCTTTTATCCTTCATTCTCTCTAATTCTGTCCATCACTTTTTTTTACTTTTCTTTCATCACTTTTTCTTTCCCCCTTCTCTGTTTTTTAATTCAATTCAATTCAAGTCAAAGGAGATTTACTAGCATGACCCAATAAGGCAGCATTACCAAAGCTAACATACAACAATACAAACAGGATTCTCTCTCTCTTTCTCTCTCTCTCTCTCTCTCTTTCTCTCTCTCTCTCTCTCTCTCTCTCTCTTACTTACAGAGTCGCCTCGGCTGTCCACGGCTTCGGTCGGCAGCAATGAGCGGTCGTCCACGGCAACGCTGTCGGACTGCGGCGAGGGGGGCGTGGGCCAGCGGCCGGTGAGCCTCGTGTCCACGCTCTCGTCCGGGTCGTCCGGCTCCTCGCGCGACGACAGCCCGTCCTGCGGTGGCCGCCCGCCAGACGTTGACCTCGACCTCTGCCCCCACCAGGACCTGAGCCCCGGCCGGCAACAGTGTGACAACAACAACGTGGTTGGCGCAGGAAACACTGGTGGAGAAGAAGGAGGAGGAGGAGGAGGAGACGCCAATCAACACCAAACGCCACTATCGCCATTCGCCGCCAAAGCCATGGCGCCTAATCCCAAGCTCACCTACCTGGACCGCGTCGTCATGGAGATCATCGAGACAGAGCGCATGTATGTGAGGGACCTGCGCAGCATTGTGGAGGTGAGTTGTCATGGTTACCATAAGTTCCAGTTGTTGCCATCCATTTTGAGTGCCACTCAGCAAACACTTACCCAGGGCATTATGGTAATTGGTACCACTTTATAATAACTACTTCCTAATAAGCAGTTATTTTGCATTTGTTAACTCTTATAAACAATTTGTTCATCATTTGGTAACCATTGCTTTTACACTATTTCTCATCAGTAAATCATTTATAAACATATCTACAAATGTTTAAGCAGACGAAGAGAAGATGATGGACAGACAGACAGACAGACAGAAAGGCAGCAGGCTGAGAGATAGACAACAGACAGCATAAAGACAGGGAGACCTACAGACAGGTAGCCAACCGACATCCAGATAGATGTGTGTCAATATGTTTATAAATGACTTACTGATGAAAAAAAGTGTAAAAGCAATGGTTAGGAGAAATGATTGTGTTAACTAAGAGTAAGAAGTAAGAACACACACACAAGAGAGAAGTAAGAGTAAGAAGAAATGCAAAATAAATGCTTATCAGGATTTAGTTTTAGATTATTTAGCTATTATAAAGTGCTACCTGTTAATGAATTACTTACGTTAATGAATAAATTCATCTCTTCATTAATTAACTGATAGGTCAGGTCTAATGTCCTCATGGGGCACAGCTTTGAGCTCTTCTGTAAACTCCTGAGATCCAGAATGCTCTTGTCTGCCGCTGCTTATTATGTATTCAACTGCAGGGAAAGCTCTACCTTTAAGATCCTCCTTTAAGACCTTGTTGCGTGAGAATGAGATGGTATATATATCTATTATGTGTGTGTGTGTATGTGTGTGTATAAGTGTGTTTGTTTGTGGTTGAGGGGTTAAAAGCTGGTTAGACAGGACAAACCTATGGGGGGTCTCACGTGACTGGTGGTTTAATCCTCCCCTCACTGGTAGATCACGCATGTCTTTCCTGACTTGCCCTGCTCTGCCCCGCTCTGCCCCGCTCTGCTGGAGAGAGGATGGAGGTGGAGGGGTGGGGCAGTAGAACATAGGTAATCCCCCCTCTAGACACCAGCAAGGTCACGACCACTGACCCAAAGCCTTGCAGTGAACTAACTTTCTCTGTAGACACACAAACAAGTGCACAATGCATACACACAGACACAGACACACACACACAGACACACACACACACACACACACACACACACATACACACACACTTTTGTACACACACAATGCATGCATGCAAATGCCTGCACCCGTACACACACATACACACACACACACACACACACATACATACACACACACACACACACACACACACACACACACACACACTCCAATATCATGACCATATTTACTAGATTGTGGGATACATTCCATGTTTTTCAAAGCATACTTTTATACAGAGGGGCAGGTTGCTGCACCATAGCAAACGCTGTTTGTTTGGGCATGCTGTTTCCACAATAGAAGTTTTTTTGATTGATCGATTTTGGCTGGTGAGTCACAGAAGTCGTTTGCTGGCCTGAGGGTGATTGTGCTCAGTACTTCCCTCATGCTTGAGCAAGACCTTATTTCCCAATCCCACACGCCAACAGTCTTGCTGTTTACCTATCAGCTTCACTCCTCACGCTAGTAACTTTCAACTTTCACACACTTGACTTGACACATACACACACATACGCATGCGCACACATACGCACGCGCACACACACACACATACACACACACACACACACACACACACACACACACACACACACACACAAACACACACACACACTCAACAGTCAGTCTTCTGTATTTTGTTGTTTTCAGGATTCATGATGGCCTAACTCTGATGAATGATGAACAAATGATGAAGTCCTTAAATGTCCCTCCATTTAACTTGCATAACAGTATGCATAGCCAATTTGACATGGCACACAATGGCATAACAGAGTAAAGAAACTCACAGCTGAAAATAATCTTCTGAACTATGTTTGTCCAGCCACTGTCAAAACTCTGGATGGATGACTGGACCATACTGGTATTGGACAGATGTGTAGGTTTGTCTGTGCATCGATGCTGGCTT
>CM050219.1:3510000-3512500 GCA_027475355.1 Coilia nasus | reverse complement strand
CATGGCCGAAAAAGCATCCCTGTCTTACACCCTCACATATATTTCCGTTCTTCTTTTTCCTCTCTCTCTCTCTCACTCTCTCTATTGTTCTCTCTCTCCTCTCTCCTTTTCTCTCTTTCTATTGGCCTCTTTCTCTCTCATTCTCTCTCTCTCTCTCTCTTGCTCTGTGGATGTTGGGGTTGCTCCAGCTCTGTGTTGCGTTCTTGGTTGGGCCGCTTTGCCTCCAGAGTTTCCTAATGATGGACGCAGGTTTGGCATGGGGCGGAATTCCATGCACTCACTCCCTGACATCATGAAAAAACCAAGAAGGAAAAAACCTGAAGTATGCAAGTATAAAAAGGATTCCACCAGTACCGACCCGGGAAAAAAGAAAAAAACTAAACAAAGCAAAAAGAAAAGAAAAAAGAACAAGGCGGCCGGTTATGGGGTTGAAACTTGGCATCCGTGAGGTAATTGGACTGTGTGCTCGGGGAGTATTGACTTTTCCGTTTTTCGGAGGTTACGCGCAGACAACGTCCAGCTCTGAAGCGTGAGACCCGAGCACGGAGGCTCTTCATGGGAAGGAAGCTGTGAACGTGACCTAAATTTCGGCTCCTCACATTTCATCCATCTCCAGACACAGCCTATTGTTGTTATTAGCGCCGACACGTGAACTGGTGCTGTGTCCAAATTTGGGGATGTGTATTCCTGGCTCAGTCCAGAAACTATGTGGTGAGCTTTTGATGGGTTGTCTGGAGGATTTGAGTAGGTCTCCTATTGAAAATCGACCTCTGTGACCCCTGTGATTCCAGTTTCCCAGTCGATCGAGGCTTTCTCAGGAGTGCAGTTTATTCCATCTCATTGATATTGGTGAAAAGCTGTATGCAGATGCTCCTAGTTTGAGTTGGCTAAACTCGCATAACTGACCTGCTGGCAGATAAGTGATCCCCCAAATTACTGTTATGCTACTTCCACAGTTAAATGATAGAGAAATTAGAGAAACTATTATTTGAAATCTTTCAAATCTTTCAGTGTTTTAGTTAATGATTATAGCACAGGCCTGCTTTTGGGCAACACAGGACCACTTCAAGTAGCTCAAGTAGTTTAACCTATTCACCTGGGTGCAGCAGAACTCAGCTATGTTTTTATCACATTACATTACACTAACGCTGACGCTCTTATCCAGAGTGACTTACACTTATTTAGGTACAGGTTTCAGTTACAGTCCCTGGAGCAATGTGGGGTTAGATGCCTTGCTCAAAGCCACTTCAGCCATTCTTCTCCCATTCTCCCACTCCCATTCTTCATACTGGAACGGGATTCAAACCTCCGACCCTCCAATCCCAAGACCAACTCCCTAACCACTAGGACACAGCTGCCACGTGTTTTTGTATCCTTTGCATGGTTCTTCAATTGCACAGTAACCATGATCAGACCTGTTGACCAATGTGTGCATGTTTGCAGCTGATCACATGTGCAATCACACCCCAGAAGCATATGAAGGTCTGTTTTTAGCCTTCTGCATATAGAACCGACTTAAAGCAATAGTGAGTAGTTTTCGTCTTCGGTCGCCCTACAGGTTGGAAGTGGAATTGTCTCTCATAGATAACTACTACAGAGAGATGGTCCACTCATCCAAACTTGCATAGTGTGGTTGTAGTCCTCGGAGGGCAGCAAAACGAATTCAGAAGTGCCTTTCACCCAGTTACAAGTTGATGAACCCCTGAAACAATTTTGGAAACATTGTTTTAAGGTTGGGAAAACTACTTAGTGTTGCTTTAAACCCACACTGTGTTATGAGTCCAGACTGTGTTTTGTATATGTTCTAAGCGGCAGTGTAGAATCAGTCAGCAGCTGAACCTGGTTTAGGGGGGCCAGTCTGGTTTGCGGTTTCTGCCTGCAGCGTAATGGCACGGGGCGCAGACGGGGTGGTTTGAAACCCGACGCTGGCGGAGGGGTCCCAGTGGTCCTGCTCGTGAACCGGTGCAACTGTGGTGTCGCTTGTGTGTGTATGTGTGTGTTTGGGTGTGTGTGTTCTGCACGTGCCTGCACTCAAATGTGCCCTCTTAGACCAACGTGCCCTCTTAGACCTAATCAGCATGTTGAAATCTCTTCATGTGTTTACATCTGTGTGTTGGTATGATGTCTGATTTGGTTTCCATGCCTGTGTGTGTGTGTGTGTGTGTGTGTGTGTGTGTGTGTGTGTGTGTGTGTGTGTGTGTGTGTGGTGTGTGTGTGTGTGTGTGTGTGTCTGTCTGTGTGCGTGCATATGCATAATGTATATGAAGTAGGAATATGTTGAGTCAGATAGGGAAAGGTTTTGGCTATGGGACTAGAGCTCCAGTATCCCAGCAGGCATCTGGAGCCTCCATTAGGTGTCCTCAAGGTCCATAATCCAGTATCACACATCACAACAGAAGCGTGGGGGTGGCAGGTGGTGGCAATAATCCAGTATCACAACTGCAGCATGGGGGGCTATAGGCCGTCTGGTCTATCCAGATAAAAAAAAAAAAAACAGAAT
>CM050219.1:3435000-3502500 GCA_027475355.1 Coilia nasus | reverse complement strand
GGTGTGTGACAATGACCCAGTGGCCATCGCCAGGTGTTTCGTCCTCAAGGCAAGTATCCCCCGGCCTTTATAATAATACTCATAAGGCAGTGGTCCCTTAATGACCCAGTGGCCATCGCCAGGTGTTTCGTCCTTAAGGTAAGTATCAGCAGCCCTCATGCACATGCCAGCCCCCCCACCCCCCTCTTTATAATAATAACTCATAAGGTAATCGTACCTGTTTGCTTCTTTTGGTATGTTATTGTATTGTATTTTGCTCTTTGTCCACTGGGGGCACTGTGGTTACAAGTTGGGCCTGTCTTACTGTTCAGTTCACTCATTCAGTTTTTGGGGTTCACCTGTTGTACCGTGCATGTTTCAAAAAAGTAGCAAAACTTAACCTTTTTCACCTCAGTACTCACTGTGAACTGCCTGGGCAGGTTAATAGTTGTGTGAGAAAGAAAGTGTCTGCCACATTGTTTAAGAGATGTTATCTGTGTGTGTTTGTGGTGCTGACATGACATCCTTCCTGTCGTTCACAAGAGCGAGGTATTTCAAGATCTACACGCAATACTGCACCAACTACCCAAAGTAAGTAACCTTCACTGAGAATTCAACATGTCAACAAGTGCTTGCACATGAAGGTCCATTGCACATCTTAGATGTCAAATGAAATGATGACACGTATCCTTTGTACTGGGTCTCTGGAAAATAGTGATTATCTCACATTGTAAACCTAATTTTATATCACTTAGGTAGTAACGAGTAGAAAACGGTAGAACAGTAGAAACAGTGGAGCACAGTATTAGATCGCCATCTACTGGTCAAAACCATGTGCTTACTCTAGCTCATTACCAAGCATGAAGATGGTGCAAACATGAAAACAGTAGCAAGATGTTTTCTGGACTGCAATGTGCCAATGTGTTTCCTTATGTGCAAGATGTGATTGATGGAGCAGACAAAATGTTTCATGGCCAAAATATTTCAAGATCCCATATCACTTCTTTGCCACAGAATAGTTGTCTTTGAATGGCCATCATAAAAAACTATTTCTGTGGCCATGCACCTCTTCATTCTCTGTGTGGAAGAGAGGTGTATTTTTGGTTTAGTTCATCTGATGGTATTCCACTTTTCAATAGATAGCATTTCACATTTCTTTCCTTGCTCTACCTTCAGTGCTGCATTGTATTGTACATCTTTCGAATTGCCTCAAACATCACATTACTCTGTGAAACATTATTTTGTTTCTGTCTTTGCCTGTTGTTATTCAGGGACAAACATCCTTCCAAGTCCTTCCATATAGGCTTGGGCAGTATCCAATTTTTCATACCTTATCTTTCATTCTTGATATGGTACCCCAGTATGCCAGTCACATATGTACACATTTTCTCAGTAGGCACGGCCAACTTTATTCACCATAAATCAGACAACTAACCCAGTAGCATTGAAGAATTTTAATATGTTGCAGCGTTGTTTCTTTATTCAAACCTATAGGACACCACAGGATTAAAAATCATACCTTCGCTATTTGAAAACACTTAGTATACCTCCCAAGCCTACTTCCATGTATTCTTTCTGCATGTGCACTTAACATGTGACCCGATTAATTGGCAGGTCTACCTGGCCAAGGGGTTGTACTCCATCAGCTTGGTTTAGTGAGGTGTTTGGAACAAGTACATGGCAGGAGTTTTGCTCTCTAAAACCAGAATGTCTACCTTTTTTCTTATTACACCTTTTAATCACTCGCTCTAATCCTTCCTGACTGTCTTTCTCTCTCGCTTTCCCTCTCTCTCTACCACCCCTCTCTCTCTTTTTCTCTTTTCCTCTATCTTCCCCCCGTTCTCCCTCTAGCTCAGTGGCTGCGCTGATAGACTGCATGAGGAATAAGACTCTGGCCAAGTTCTTCCGTGAGCGCCAGGCGGCTCTGAAGCGCTCGCTTGCTCTGGGCTCCTACCTGCTCAAGCCGTACAGAGGATCCTCAAGTACCACCTGCTGCTACAGGTGAGGGCCACACACACACTTACGCTCTCACTCACTCACTCACTCACTCAGTCACTCACTCAGTCACTCATTCATTCACTCACTCACTCACTCACTCACTCACTCACGCTCTCACTCACTCACTCACTCACTTAAACTCATTCACTCACTCACTCACCCACTCACACAAACTCACCCACTCACTCACTCACTCACTCACTCACTCACTCACTCACTCACTCACTCACTCACTCGCACGCTCTCACGCTCTCACTCACTCAAACTCACTCACTCACACCACTCACTTACTCGCTCACTCACTCACTCACTCACTCACTCACTCACTCAAACTCACTCACCTCACTTAAACTCACATCACTCACTTCAAACTCACTCAGTCAAACTTACTTACTCATTCCTTCACTCACTCAAACACACTCACCCACTCACTCACACTCTCACTTACTCACTCACTCTCGCACTCAAATTCCCTCACTTAATCACTCAAATCAAGGCAAGCAGTAGAGTCAAAAGTGGAAGTGTACTGTACGCCAACTCTATCTCTCTAACTCGATTGTGATTCCTTGTTTGCCTCCCTGAAGGAGATCGCCAAGCACTTTGACCCCGAGGAGGAGGGCTATGAGGTGGTGGAGGAGGCCATCTACACCATGACCGGCGTGGCCTGGTACATCAACGACATGATGAGAAATCACGAGCACGCTGTCAGACTGCAGGTATGACACACACACACACACACACACACACACACACACACACACACCTTCAATTTATGAACATTTTGTGCAGAAGTAGTCACAAGCACATGGCCCAGCGATGACATGGTCTTCTGAGAAAGGAGCTAAAATATCAAAGCAGGCTGAGGCCTCCTGAGCCCTGGCATCCTAATAAAAGCGTTTGGAGCTGATCACATCAGCACTGCTGGACGCCGCTCCCCTGTAACATCACTATGTATAGACTCTTTATCTCCCCACTCTTTTTCTCTCTCTCTCTCTCTTTCTCTCTCTCCTCCACCCTCTGTCTCTCTCTCTCACTCTGTGTCTGTCTCTATTTCCATCTGTCTTTCGCCCTCTCTCTCTGTTTCTCTCCCTCTGTCTATCTGTCTCTGTCTGTCTCTGTCTCTCCTTTCCCCCCCTCTCTTTCTCTCTCTCTCTCTCTCTATCCCTCTCTCTCTCTGTCTCCCCCCCCTCTCTCTCGTTCTCTTTCTGCGCCCTCTCTATGTCTCTGTCTGTGCTCTGCAGGAGGTGCAGTCTCTGCTGATAAACTGGAAGGGGCCTGACCTGACCACGTATGGGGAGCTGGTGCTGGAGGGCAGTTCAAGGTGCACCCGCGCCAAGAACGAGCGCACGCTCTTCCTCTTCGACCGTATGCTCCTCATCACCAAGCGGCGCGGCCAACACTACGTCTACAAGACGCACATCTCGGTAAGGCCAGCTTCCCGTGTGCCGTGCGTTTGCGTCGGCTAATCCACAACACAGAAGTCGGTAGCAATTTATTTCAAAGCTCCTTTTTTAGCGTATCTACATGTGACAACATATAATATATTTACATGTACACTCTCCATACCTACAGTAAGGCGCAGTGTAAGTGCATAATGTTACATGTTGTTACACACTTTGTTACGCTGTACCTAATTGATGAAACAAGGACGGTAAAGTAAAGTGTATCCAGAAGTCTTACTAGTCACTAACAGTGTGTGACTAGTTTCTGAGAACCTCAACTTTGCTGCGTATGCTTTGGGAAGCATGTACCGTGTCAGTTGATTGCAAAATGTACCATGTCCCTTCATCACAAAGTACCCACGCTTGTGAACTTGCACATGTTTATGAAGACATTATTTCTTAGTTCCTTGTAAAGATGTACCATGTTTTTTTTCATGGCAAATCATTCTTGCTTGTAAACTAGCATATCTTTATGAAGACATAATTTCTTAATGCAAAGACGATATGCGAAGGTCGATCATCTGTAGCATTAGCGATAGCATTGCTTAATCATTAATTAAGTTGTGTATTACATGGTCTATGATTATGTAAGGCTTTCTGACTTGTTGGCTTCTACTGATAACAATCAGGGTCACAGGGTCCACCAGTCTGCTGTGAAACATGCAAAATTGTCATATGAACTTAGGGATCAGAGAGGAATGTTGTCTTTGCTTGTCCTTACTTTGTGACTCATCCCCAGCCTTTTCTTCTTCTCCTCCTCATCTTCTCCTTCTGCCCTTTATCCTGTCTCTCTTTATCACACATACCGCCTTGCAGATCGTTCTGAGATAGTTGGCTAACCATGTAGCATTTTCCCAATGACAGAGACACCAGGCTTTCACATTTCCCTGTGTTTGGAAAGCAGTTTCCCAGAGACGTTTTTTTTGCACAGCACTTGCACAAAGCCAGACAGCCCTTAATATCTACAGAACATTCCCGACATAGCCAATCAGACGTCAGCAGTTGGGAAGTGCTTCCAAACTAAGCAGCGTGGTTTGTGTGTATAGGCTCTTCTCTATGCAGCGCTTAGCTCCTGGCCACCTGGCTCTATCAGCACCCACTGCAGCCCAAAGGCCACCCTTTATTACATCTGGGTTTCTTACTAAGGGACCTGGGCCAGGCTGCCTGTTTCATGTCTTTACTGCTCTGATTTGTTTCGTCTTCTTCTTCTTCTTCTTCTCCTTCTCCTTCTCCTTCTCCTATGTCTTTCTGTCATCCAGGCTAAAGAGGCCATCCTGGAAATGGATTCCATGTGTGAGTATTGGCAGCTCTGCCTTTTTAATGTTTCCATGACAGTAGCCATGACAACTTGCCGATTAAGGGTCCATTTGTTTAAATGGGAAATGACCAGGGACCAACTAGATGTGTTCTTGACAGAATGAGATCTTTAAGAATGATGACAAGTTCTTGCAAACACTGTATTTGTGTGTGTGTGTGTGTGTGTGTGTGTGTGTGTGTGTGTGTGTGTGTGTGTGTGTGTGTGTGTGTGTGTGTGTGTGCGTACTGTAAGTGTGTGTGTGTAGGTGTAAGTGTTTGTGTGTGTGTGTGTGTGTAAGTAAGTGTGTGTGTGTGTGTGTGTGTGTGTGTGTGTGTGTGCAAGTGTACGTGTGTGTCCATGTGAATGTGTTGGCTAGGCCGGTTGCTCATGCGATATATCTTCTCTAACAGACCCAAAGTACCGCTACAGCCCGGACAGGATGAAAAACGCCACATCCTACCAGTCAGACGACTTCCCCAATGGCCGCCAGGGAAGACGGCAGTCCGGTAAGCATACAGCTTCAACCGTAGGACATGTTCTCTCTCTCACACACACACATGCTCACACACACGCACACACACACACAAATTCACACCAACACTCACACACGTAAGTGAGCAATCATTCTTAGGAATTTCCCTTTTATTCTCTTTAGAACCGACCAAGCAGATATTGAGGAGCACCAAAGGTAAGGCTGCAGAGCTCTGACACAAAGATAAGCACTTCACAGCAGCTCGCAGACAAGCATCTGTGCCAAGCACAAAACCACAACTCTGACACACCCCGTTTTACTAGCATCATGCAGATTGCCACAAGTGATTTCCATTCTTGTACCTCACTGTGGCTCTGATGTGTCAGCTTGCTGGTTAAGTGAAGACTTTCCCACAGTTTTGTAACCACCACAGTATACTGTAGCTGCCACTGTGTACTATTTAGTTCATTTTGTTTTTGTATGGTCCCTATTTGAAGTGTGATTAGAGTTAGCAAATTTGTAATTTCTCTGAGATAAATGGACAGAGAGTTGCTGTTGATTTTCTAATACAGTATTTACTTATGTTGCATGTTGTGAAATAAAAAAAGTTCTAACAGTTTCTCCCTTTCTGCTTGACCTGTCATCACCTGGATGTCACTGTGGCCACAGCTATTCTCAAGGTGAGCATTTTCAGTTGTTCTTTTAATCTGGTTTTAGGTGAGTCTCTTGACAGCTCATCTTCAGGCCTGTCAGTAGAAAGTGTAAAACTCACAGTATGGTATCCGAGAGCTTTTCATGATGGCTCCACAGGACATTTCTGTCCTACAGGTGCACATGAAAGGGTGTGTATCGCATGAACACTTCAAATGGAACATTTTTGGAGTGCACTGGTGTAAATGTTTCTGATATGATACCCCAGCATGCTGACAGCGAGGGGGCACTGCCAGCCAGCATGAGGCCCGTGCAGCCCGCGGCAAGCATCAGCACTCTGGGCTCAAGCATAGGCGAGTCTGAGGCTGAGAGGCCCAGCATGGAGGAGGACGAGGAGGAGGAGGAAGAACAGGAAGAGGAGGACTCTCTGGAGAGGCTGAGCCCCAGCGACTCCGAGGAGCCCGTCTCCAGGGCGACGACCTCACGCAAGCGAGGGATCAGCCGTGGTGAGGCAGAGGAGGAGCGGGAGGACTGTTTTGAGGAGGGAAGTGATCCGGATGATATAGTGATGGAGGACAACCAGGTAGCAGACTTTGCCAGCTCCATGCTGGAGGCCATCTCCTGCTGGCACAATAGGGCCCGGGCTTTGCTTTCCTTGGGGGGCACAACGGTGAGGCTCCTTGCCCGCTGCCCAAAACTCCTACCGTTCCGCACTCCCGACTCCCGTCTCTCACGTTTTCATTTTTTTGCCAATTTTTTTTTTTACCATTTTGTGTGTGTTCCTTAACCTTTTTCTAAACCTCTTCCTCTTGTACGGTTTGCTATAGTTGAAGCCATCACTGAACTCACTAACTCTTCAAAAGACGGCATGCTGTAGCTGACCTACCCGCCTCGCACGTGTTGATGTTTTTTGGATGATTACCCAGAGCATGAAGCATGAATGTCTCCTCTTGCTTACCTGCCTGCCACTAACTGCAGCATGGACATGATGCCTGAAGACGGCTAATGTGATAGGCTTGCACTGAATGGACATTGATAGCTAATGTAGACCTGGAAATGTTCTCATTGTATCTCTGAGCTGTTTGTTGTTTGCATGGAAAAAGAAGCAGACAGGTAGACACACACACACACACACACACACACACACACACACACACATTGAGGGAGGGAAATGAGTTTTATATCATTATGACTTGTCTGCCAGCCTGGCTGACATTCAGAATGATGAGTCAGTTTTAGTCAAGCCCAATCACATTTCTTTGGAAAGTGTTGCACTCCATTTCCACGCTAGAGTTGTTGTGTCATGACGTTTGCCTTCCTGCTGCTGCTGAGAATGTGAATAGACCTGTCGTAGCAGAACAGATGCAATGGTGTTGCTGTGGATATCCAACACCTCTAACGGTTCACCCCTGCTGTGCGTGTGTTTGTGTTTGCAATGATCTTGCAGTATAATGTACTAAAAAAGCATGTGTGTGTTCGCACTGTATCTGTTTGTGTTTCAATATCTCCGATTGCCTCTGTCTCTGATGCACTCCTGTGTGTCTCTGTAGGATGAGGAAGAGGAAGTCAAAGGTGAGAATGGCCAGGCAGAGGAGCAGAAGGAAGACAAACAGACCACAGAGGAATCTTCAGCTCCTGAAGAGGTATGCTTCTGTCATCTACTTTCTGTCTCTAATCCTGTGAGACAATGAATATGTTTTGGTTCAAGTAGAAGAGACTGCACTACTTGCAGCACAATATGTGACAGCCTGCCAAGAAGGCAAGAAATTACCTCCAACCTCTGACATCACCCTAATACTTAATACATCTTTAAAAAGAAACAACTATATTTCCCATGTTTATGCTTTGAATACTTCTTTTTATATTCTTTTTATGTATTATTATTATTATTTTTTTTTATTATTATTATTATTATTATTATTATTATTATTATTATTAATAATAATAATAATAATAATAATAATAATAATAATAATAATAATAATAATAATAATAATAATAATATTTTATTTCATTGTTATTTTAATACCATTCATTATTTGTGTCTATGCTTTGGCAATACTGTGTTATTCACAGTCATCAGTCATGCCAGTGAAGCACATTTAAATATGAATTAATGAACTAAAGGGATTTCTGGTAGAAGAACAGGTTAGTGATGTCACCTTTAAAGGAAAGTATATTTCTACAGAAATAGCTATTTATAAAATTGAAGATAGTCACTCACCTCAGTGGCACAACTATTCATGAGGAGAATAAATGTGTGCCATCCTACTGTTCGTTTGGAAAGCATTTGACATGACATCATAGCGTCTTGGTTGCACAACAGCTGGAGAGAAATTAGTCATGCAAGTATTGTTGCTCCCATTTAGCCTCTCTGCATTTTCCAAAAAATTCCAAGTATGCATGAAGGAATATGGAGCATTTACTTGTGCTAGACTTTGGAATATTTCCAAATGAAGTAAAATGTTTAGTTGTGTTAAAATGTTTAGGCAACCACTTTGGGCTACTTTGAGCAACAAATCATCATCTCCAACTTAATGTTCATCAATGTAATGTTCATTCATTGTCACTGTGTTGTATTGTATAGGCTACTGAAGCTATTCTGCAAACTGAGAACTCAAACTTCCATTCAAGTACATCTGAAAGACCAGCGGAAGAGCCTTCTACACACTCAGGGTCACCCTGCAAGGTCCCTAAGCCATCTGACAACAGCCAGAGTACCCAGGATGTTCCCAACCATAAGAGTGACATCAGAGAATCCGAGGAGATGGTGACTAAGGCGACGTCCAAACAAGAAGAGAGCTCCGGACACTCGACAGAAGAGGACGTAGGGGGTGATGAAGAAGAGGATGAGGATGAAGAAGAGGACCAAGCGGCAGAAGCCGAGACCAGCATCCTACCGTCGTCCGTGCTTGACCAGGCCAGCACCATAGCGGAGCACTTTGTGAGCAGCACGCGTCGGAGCAGCAGTACCACGGATGATGTCCGCTCTGTCGGCTGCTCTTCTCCGTGCGTCCCAAGTAGGACTGGCAGCTTGCTCAGCCTGGGGGGAGGGGAGGCGCACGAGTGGAGCCACAGGATCAACAGCAACCACTGCTCCGAGGGCACTGGGGTGCCCATGTCCCATGATGCCTACACCGGAGTGGATGTGACCATGCTCTCCGATAACGTGTTTGACAACAGCTTCCGAAGGAGGGACTCAACCCTGTCCAAGAGAGACCAGCAGCTCATTGATAAGATCAAGAGCTACTATGACAATGCTGAGTACGTAGATGCTGGCTTCAGTATCAAGCGTAGGGAGAGTCTTACTTACATTCCCACTGGATTTGTACGGAGCTCGGTCACCAAACTCAATAGCATTCCCAGTGAGGGTACAGAGAAGAAAGGAACCTCTACAACTGCTTCAGATGTTTCACAAAGCCTTTACTCTGAAAGCAGAGAGCGATTAACATCCAATGAAACTTGTAACGCTCTGGAATTTGGTAAGGGGAAAGCGTCAGAGAGGTCTGAACATGAGAGTGAGGTGTCTTTTGACTCTGTTAGAGACAAAACCAAGTGCCAGCTTCAGAGGGACGTAGCCATTACGGAGGAGGAGTTCCTGCCATCCTCGGAGATGATCAAAGTTTGGCAGCAGATGGAGAAGGAGATCAGCCGATCTCAGGATGATGCCAGGGGACTCCCCAGACGCAGGGACGCCCACCGCATCAGGGTGGCGAGCCCCAATATGTCCAGGAAAACCCTCTTATCAAGAACAACTTCAGAAACTGATAGTACAGAACCTTTGATGATTTTAGAGGAGTCTGACCTGAGCACCATTACAGAAGAGTCCACCTCTCCTTCGCCAGTCAAAGGTCGGGGCATGGTCCTGGGTCGCTCTGCAAGTTTGAGCGACTATCCGCGTCCTCGGGAGATGGATGGAAGACTCCGCAGGGCTCCAGTCCCAAGGGTGATCCAGCTTAGAGCAGAGGCCGAGATGGAGGTCCCGAAGAACGAACCAGAGGGGGATGATGGGGATGCAAGCCAAAGCAAAGTTTTTCACTTGGCACGGAAGTACAGCCAACGCATCAAGTGTACTAACCCATTAGTCCGGCAAAGAAGCCAAGACTCAGAAGGAATGCTGGGAAAGAGGAGCCTGTCATGCGTGCTGGAGGAGAGGCCAGAGAGGGGAAGAGGTAAGGCTTGAACCAAAAGAGGCACCCTATCTATGTGTGTCCATTAAAGTCAGAGTTTTTGCATGAATTCTTTTGAAGCTTTCATTTTTCATGGTATTCAAAGCAATACTACTAATATTGTTACCTTCTTTTTGCACAGCGAAGCCATACCTCTCTTTGTCCTTGGACTTATCTGATATGGTGAATCATCAGGAGGTGGGCTTCAGAGAACAGATTGGCTCTCCCAGCCCTGTTCAGACACCAAACTCTGTGACCAGTCCTCGGGTCTTGTCCCCCAGCCGTCCTGTCTCCAAGAGCCCCCTGAGCCCCACACCGGTGGAGGGCTTCAGTTGGCCAGACGTACGAGAGCTGCGTTCGAAGTATACCCACCTGGACAGGGTGGCAGCGGGCTCGCAGCTCGCACCCCCTGTAGGCCGCAGCCACTCCGTCCCTGAGAAGATGCAGGAGTGCGGACCAAACAGGCGCTCCAGCTGTTCCTCCAACCTGGCTCTCTCAGAGGCAGTGGCAGTAATCTGCAGATCACTCCCTAGTCGGGGTCCTGAGGGACTACAGGGGAGGCATCACCGCACCTGGTCCCTGGATCAGAAGCTGAGCCGGCTGCACCTAAACAAGCTGCACGACCTGCGAAGCAAAGACCCCAGCAGCAGTGGCGGTGGGTACTACATTTCCGGAGAAACCACTATGCCCGACGACAAGAAGCTGATTGTTGTCGAGAAAGTCGACTTGGAGCCAGTTGCCACAGAGAGGGCGTCTCCAGAGAGGGCGGCCTTCTCCAGTCCACCACAGGTGGCCACTGAAGTGCCGTGGGTGCTGAAAGAGAAGGACGACACGGATGAAAACTATGTACAGATCCGTTCCCCCACGTCTCGAGAAAAGATATCCATCATGGCCGTCATTGATCGCTGCCGTGCCTATCAGGAATCGGAGGAGTACAAGCTGAGGGAGGAAAGCGCAGCCAAGGCTGAGCAGCTAGCGAACAGGAGCAGGAAAGGGAAGGACAGTGACAAAATGGTGCCCTCGAGTGACCAACTCGACGAGGTGCTGAAAGCAGCCATCGACTCTAGCAGGAAGGCAGACACGAGTCAGCAGGGTGTGGTGAAGAACCTTAGAGAGCGCTTTCTCAACCAGAGATAGAGACAGTTTCACAAGGCTTTAAGGTTTCTGTCTTCAAAAGGAGAAACTTCACAGACTCTTTACAAGCACCTCATTGGCTTGGTCTGGTTTTGACAGTGCTCTTACAATTTTATATCACTGATTCCAAAATTAGACCCTAAACATAACTAAAACCTTCTGAATAAGGTTTACTTCAGTGTCAGTGGCTGGTGTCGGTTTGGCTTTTGGCATATGGTGTACAGTAGCTACAAGTAGTTTATCTTGCTTGCTTAGCTGGATGTGCACACATGCCACATATCCTTGTTCAGTAGAAGATGTATTTGTTTAACTGATGGAAAGCCAATAGCTTTCCAAACACCCTAAAATCATGGTGTCTGCTTTTGATTGTCCTGTTAAATAAGAGTCGTACTAGGAGTGAATATGCCTCTTTAGCCTTCTTTA
The DNA here is from genome assembly GCA_027475355.1 of Coilia nasus. NCBI lineage: Eukaryota > Metazoa > Chordata > Actinopteri > Clupeiformes > Engraulidae > Coilia > Coilia nasus. Next base: position 3,490,935 of record CM050219.1, on the reverse strand, counting down.
CCTTTCAAGTGGTAATGGTTACTCTGAAGGGACAATTAAGATGGAGTAGTTCCAAGTATTGCTATAAATGCCATGTATCTTGTTTCTTTGTTTTAGGGTGTTTTTGTACAATTCCTTGGATACAGAACAAGATGCATTTTACAGAAATATTGGAGAAACCCTATTCTTTCTTTCAGTCCACTGTAGGGCTTTGAAATTTGCATTGTTATGATTTTTTTAATTCAAATCTAAAAAAAATTAAGAGGAATGTATTGAGACAATGAGAGATTGTTATAGTGCATGATGTAATATGGACTGTAAATAGGTATTGTACTGTACAGATGTTGTTTCAGCCACTTCTACAAAACAAAAATGTACATATCTCCTAATTGTGGCATCAAGGCAACTTGTTTGTTAATTTGAGAGGATACACCTAACACATTACCTTTCTTGGTTTTACATCTGTTTTTTTTGTTTGACTGTGTCATACTGAGGAGTACCATTATAATGTCAAACATCCCATGCTGGACGAGATCAGCTAACGGGGAACTAAGCCCAGACTGTCTCATCCAATGAGTTTTAACTTCAAGGTCATTGCAGGACCAAAGGTTGTCAACATCCAAAGTTGCACTTTAAGTAAAAAAAAAGTCCCAAGGTCTTACCTGTGATTGCATTTCAGTGTTATTTAAAGACTGTGGTCGATATGTAGCTTATGTTCATTTGAATGGCGGTCCCCACTGAATCGATCAGTTAAGGTCACCCTCTTGAAATTCTGTCATTCTAAGGCTCATCCAAACCCATAGCGAGTTGTTGTAGGTGCTGAAAACTTGAAGTAATGTCAAAAAATAATTTGCAAAGGGGCCAATCCATTTATTTTTTTTCAACTGAAAAAAGACAACACTTATGTCTTTTTCATCTGACTGTTCATCCGGCTATTTATTCATTTAGTGAGCTTAGTCAAAGCTGGTGGCATGGCTCGTCCTTCCTGTACCACTTATTAGCAATCGAAATGTCCCCTGGTATTTGCACAATTAATAATAATGTACAGTGTTTTAGACTGACCCTGCTTTATAAAAGACTATGATATTAGAGTGCTGGACACACATCTTGCTTCATTAGCCAGTGGTGTAATGGATATGCTATCACAAACTCTTCCCTTGATTTATCCTTAATTTTCCTGTATTGTGCTAGTAGGCCTGTGCTCACGGTGAGGACATGTATGTTCTCTATGCCATGCTAAGTACTCTATCATGGTTTTAGTGCTTGCTTGTCATGGCAGTTGCTATTGGGTGAGTCTGAAAAGATACCATGTTTAGTGGTCAAAACTGCAGGCACACAATATTTAATATCTTCCAGCAGAAGTTAAAATGGCTTTTTAGTTCTCACACTAAGTCTTAACTGTTTTCTGTGTCTGTGCGAATGTGATTGTGTGTGTGTTTCAGTCCACTTGTGTGTTTTTATCGTCTCTTTTTGACTCTACACATTTATCTTTCTGTTATTTATTAAGCTGGTGTAAATTTCATATACATATAACTGTCTCTTTGTGTGTGTGTCCTGTATATATAAATATATATGAATATGTATGAGTTAAAAAAGATACGAAGCTGTACTGTGTCCAGTTTCTGCACAGAGGTTCTTGTAAGTTCTTAGTGTGGATGTATGCTCCATATTAAAAACCAAGTCTGCTTAAGAATCTCCCATCTGTGCTTTGTGTATTTCTCACCCAAAACAGCAAGACACCAGTGGGTTTCTTCATGTATACAGGACCTATATATATTTCAGTCAGGGGTGATTTTAGAGTCTGCTGGGGGCACAGGCAAAAATTCCATAATGCTCATGGTCTGGGGGCCCACACATTTTTCTGTGTTGCCTTTTGACAAGCTACACCTCTAATTCCACTTCTCAAAATAGCCACTGCTGCCTATCATTGAAATATAACTCATGTCTCACTAATGAAAAACAAACATTATTAAAAACAGAGTTGGGGACCGCTTGAGGACATATTGATTTATTTTACCCAGGCCCTTTTGATGATAACAAAACCAGACCCTTTTTATAATACAGTAGCCTACTTGGAACAACCAAAGTGCATTGGCGAGCTGCGTAATCAAAGCTGTGAATAGCCAGTCATTAGCAGGGCTGCATGCTCCGGGTCGGACGCGGAGCACCTGAATGAAACCCAGACAGGTGCGCGTTTTAAAGGGGTGTGTGAATCATCCTGTGGCAGGGCCCTAATGGCACTTAACCCTGCCTCCAGATTGTCATGGTAATCGGGTACGGAACGCTGCGAAACCGCCACACGTTACGCAGCTCCAAGAAGGAAGATATCAGCACTAGCACAGTTTCCATGAAATCACTTGAGCCCACCTGTCCCAGGGTTAGTCCTGAGAATAAGATACTAGTGGTGTTTTTCCAAAAAATGGGGACTTTTGTGCGAGCACTTAGGAACAGAATTAGTGGGCTGCTTGCACTGGTTAAAGCATGAGAAGTGTTGCTTAAACTGAGGAATGACAAAAATTGAGGTGCACGGCTGAGGTCCGAAAGATGGATGCCCTATATTCAAATCCTAATTTTACCAGTGTAATGATCTCGTATTATGTTGCCCTAGGCTAATAGTTTCAGTAGCCAAAAGCTACATGCATTTATACAGCCTCGGTAGGCTATATGTAGTCAGAGGTGCCCAAGAATGGATTAGCTGTTTTAAGACGTGGATCCGTTGTGTCTGCTTTTCAGAGAAAGGCAGCATTAACTTGTAAAAAAAAAGCAAAATGTAATTAAGGGTGTCGGGGTTTCAGTGGCCGTTCTTGTGCTGTATGTCTCTCCAAGATAAGTTGTTTAAGGAAATTGGATGGGCATGTTTTGCTCATAAATCTCTGAACATTCAAGATCCCCCCAGGGAAATAATTGTAATGGTACTGAAAAGTTTCCATAAACTACCCTAAATGTCCCTACATGTCCTTGCCACCGGTTAGTTGGGGGAAATGCCATAGATTAATCGCCCTTGTGTTTTTGTCTGGTTGTAACGACGCCAATATGAACAATACAAATAATAGTGCAATTTGTGCCGAAGAGCTTGTGAGTGAGATAAGCGTGTGTGTGTGTGTGTGTGAAAGAGAGAGAGAGAGACTGTGAGTGTGCCTGCTTGCCCTGCCCTCTCTGCCAGTTCTTTTTATAGTTTATGAACACGAGGTATTTCAATAACCCCTCCTGCGCCATACACAAATATTACCATGCTCTTAGTGATGCGCGCATTATGAGTTTATAGTCACCATGACCGTCTCCAGCGCAGCTGAAACCAACGAAGATGGGCGCACTAAACTTCGTTGATTATTTAAATTGTGATACAGCAGCAAAAGTCCCATCAACTTAATTTTTAAAGTTTTTTTTTTTCATTAACGTTACCATGGGTTGTCCGATTTCGGCATCTGCTCAAAAGCCTGCCGCGGAGACTTTGGAGGAAATAGCTTTGGTGAACCTTACGGACAAGCAGAGGGAGCTGATCATGGACTCGTGGAAATGCATTCAGCAGGACATAACACGAGCAGGCATCATCCTGTTCGTCAGGTTAGAGTGTTATTGACTTTAAAATATGACCCCCTACAGTGTATACCGAAGAAAAAGACAATAAAACGATGTCAGTGTTACTGTATTAAATGATGCCTGTAATAAACATTAAATGGTGTGAAGGTTTTTGGAAATTATCTATAAAATACATTTATATATAGCTATTGAAAAAAACGTCATACATGCTACTCCCAAGCATTTCGTGGATAGCAAGGGCGTAGCCCTTTTACAGTAATTTTAACACTTTTTGCAATACTAAAATGCAGTAGGCTACAGCCACAATGCTCTCTCATCAATTTCATCACACAATGACAGTTCTGTGCTTAATTTGCCTTGTAATACCAAAGGTATGGAGGCTCTTTTTACATATTAGACTTTGATGCTAATTCACTGTGCTCTCTGGCTTTGCTATTAAAATGTTTCTCATTTGCAAAACGACCTGTATTATTATTATTATTATTATTATTATTATTATTATTATTATTATTAGTAGTAGTAGTAGTAGTAGTAGTAGTATTATTATGTTCTTTTATTTATTGATTGATGTATAATTTTTCAGCAACTTAACATTTCCCTCACCTTCTCAGCATCTACCCTACAATTCCCATACCTCACAAACTATCAAGGCAAGCAGCTATCTTGCCATCCAGCACAAACCGGCAGTTTTTAGCTGCTGGTTTGGCTGGCCCAAGACCACTTCTGCATGTGGCATGATTGTTGGTGATGCGGTATATCCGCACAGCTGTCTGGGGCCCAGTTCCCTGCTGACGTAGGGTGGATTTACTGTGAAGTTGACTTCATTTGGAAGGATGTACTTGCTTCATATCCGTCCTTTACTGTAGACTGACTGTACTTGCGTTCTTGGGTCAGTTCCTGTTACTGACAGCCTCTGACTTAGATAAAGATCCTTTCAGTAATAACCGCATCATTATTATGCTATAAGACATGCACATTCCAATCCTAACATAACCATTTATGTAGATGGTAACAAGACAAAACAACAGACAAAATAGACAAAAAAAAAAACAATTACACAAATTCTCAGAGGAATATAATATAACAATATGATAAAACACAAAACAATATAAAACACGTTTTTCTTTCTGTTTTATAAGTGTATTCTCAAGTGTGTCAAAAGCCTATTTCTCTCAACAGTGATATTTTGGCAGGTTTTCCACAGAAAGTTGTTTTTCTTGCAGTGAGCATTCCAAAAGTAAGAAATAATTCCAAAAGAAGGAATTGCACAGAGTGCGCAGAGAGTCACATATTCCAGTGATCCAGTACATGACTTAATGACTTAAGTGTTTTGAAAAAGTGAAAATACCGTTGAGACAAAGTAAAATGATTACAATGTTAAAATGATTGCACAAACTGTTACATATTCACATGCTGTATGTTGCACATATATATGTTGAGATTGTCAGATTGTTTTGCCACTGAAGCGAGATACATGGTTAGACCATGCTATTGTGTCATTCCAACAAGTAAGCCACAATGTTTTACATATTCAAATAGTTTCCAAGACTGCCTCAAACATTCTGTAGCAGTAGATCTAAATAAAATCAAACATCATTTCAATTTTTCTATGTGTATAATACCATGAACAGAGAAGAACGAGCTTCAGTATCAGTTTGTTTAGATTTCACTTTAGGCTACTGCATTTCAGAGCTGGTGCCTCTACCTTAAGCTACTGTGAAGAGCAGAGAAATTGAACTTTGGGTGTGCCTTGTGTGCATGAACTTGGCGCTCATGTTGCTACTGATTTGTTAGCCTTCTGGGCGACTCTGGTGTCGCACCAGACAAGACCACACTACCTCAGAGACAGCGGAAGCAGATGATCCTCCTCATTTTCATTCCAACATAGCCTTTAAATGGGCATTTGTAAGCACCTGCGGAAGGTGAGTAAGCCCCGAAACGTCACGCTAAATAAATTGAGAGCACAACCCTGGTTAAGCAGACTTTTTATTTTGTACACATTTGTAAGCATTCAGTGGCAGGCAGAACTAGAAAAGCATCAGAGAGTGCAGACTTCCCCCAGGCCAGGTCAGATCACCACCAAAACCTAATCACTTTTAAGATAGCCCATTTTGACCTACCCTGAAAATGTCATCAAAATCCATCTATAACTGTTTGAGTTATGCTGCTAACTAACAAACAAAAAAACGCAGATGATTACATAACCTCTGCTGGTGGTCCCATCGTCCCGATGTCATTTTAAACCACACCACCTGAGTAGGACCTCAGCACTTAAAAAATCTAACTGACCGTCAATAACCTATATTGACGTTACGTATGCAAATATCTTGATAAATAATAATAATCCATGAATGGTAAATGGTAATATGTATTTTCAAGTAACCTCACCTGATGAGTCCTGGACTAGATCTTGATCAGTATTCACCAAGCTTCCTCACATGTGCAGAACAGATCGAGAGGGAGTCAATAAGGACTGCACTGGCTGATGAATAAAAGACTGCAACACCACAGTGTCAGTTAGTTCTGTCCATGGACTGGACAGAGGGCACTGTGTAATGACAGACGTATACCACTGTAATACTTGACTGGGACCTGGTTGATGGGGAAGTATGAAAAACAACAGCAAGGTCACACAAATAGCACACAGTCCTCTCTAATGTAAATATTTCAAATAAATCATTGCTTCTTATATTTGTCACATAAATTAACCATAAGCTGGAATGAGTTTGAAATGCAGTTGCAGATGTAAGAAAATGAAAAGAACGTACTGGATTGTGAACATTTCTTTTAATATGACCAAGGCTGCAGTCAGTGCTTGCCAGAGCTACATAAAGTTTTTGGTTGTATTGCACAATTTATAAAAAAGGAGACGTGGTTAACAAGACTGTGCTGGAAAAAGGAAGTTCAGATGTGGTTTGTGTGATACGTGATAAACAAGAATATGTGCATGGTGAAGGCCTCAAAATGGGCAGGAATCTCATCGCATCAAGCGGGACATTTGGGTCTCATTTGCAAGTTACTGCTATTTCTGGAGGAAATACTGTGATGATTCAGATATTTTTATTTGCAAGACAAATACATTCACAAGACTTACATTCACATTCAAAAGTTGTGACTGTTCCAAAAGTTCATTGTGTTCCACTGACCGCTACCTACTGATGTGCCAGAGGCTTCAGCGTGGCCATGCGTCCCTGCTTCACTGAAAACAGTGGAACTGAATATCGGCAGTATTGCAAGCATGAAACAAACAAGGTCACATTTTATTTGGATTGTCCAATAGATAGTCTACAGACGCTGAGACTGTTAACAGACAATCTGTTGAATCTCTGTGTTTTAGTAAGGCTAGGGTTAAGGGTCTGGTTTCAATAAGGTCATAAGTACATAATAAACAAAAAATGAAACCGAATTTCAACAAACACTCTTTAAAGTCTCTATTGGTGGACTATTCAAATAAAGTGTTGCAAGCATCACACAAAACAGTAAGTGGTATGCATGCATGAGATGCATGCATCAAAGACGCCATTTAAATGGAATTTCAAAACATTCACTCACTTCCTTTCATCTCTTTCACTAGCACTGATATACATAAATACCGTACATTGAAAGAGCACCCTTAATCAGTCACAGACATATCAGAGACCGATATAGAGACATACTGTACTAACAGCCTGTGGTGTAATGGACGTACATGTACAGTACATACACACATGTTAATTACAAAAGAGCGTTTACTTGCGTTTTTTATGAGTGCTAAGGTTGAAGATATGGTTCGTTTACCTATTTTTTTTTTTACAGCTGTGTGGATTGTTTACCTGCCTTTCTTTTTATCATTATACCACTTGTAAAAGGCCTGCAGTAAGTGGAGGTGGGAGGAAGCTCAGATAATTGCAAGGGCCCTGCTGTGACAGAAGGCACTCATAGAACATAAGGCACAGGCGTAGCCACACCCACTTGTGAATCCAGCCCACCTAATCAGGAGGCTCTTTTTGTCTGACTGACTGCTTACGTAGGCAGTAGGCTATGTATTTTAGGCTAAGCCCACCTGATTTTTTCTGGATCCACCCATTTTTTGATTTCTGGCTACACCCCTGACATAAAGACCATCAGTATTGTGGGGCCCAATATTATATTTCCGAGCCTCAAATTTGTAACAGCTGCATATTAATTAGACCGGACCAACAGCTTTATAATGACTTCAGTCAGAACCTTAGCCTATCATTTGGAGAAAATCCTGTTCAGAGCTGAAAGTAATCACTGATCTGGTGATGTTTTTGTCATACCCTTGTCCTGAAAGCCTGTGACCTTGAAACTCCCAAGAGAGAGAGAGAAAAATTTTTTTTTCCACTTTCTTTGGCCAGGCTAAATTTACATTTCATAAGAGAGCCGAGTCTCGAGGGACCTAGATGAGGACAATGCAAATGGCGTCCTTAAGCATATAGCCCTCCCCTCTCTCTGTGGCATTTAGGAAAATGTCAATCTACCTCCCATGCCATGGTCACTGTCGCTAAGGAACAAGCCAGGCTTTTTTCATAACTACAGGAAACCACAAGTATCACCACATTAGGTTTGCCACCAAATGATTAACTAATTATTGTTTACATATTGAGGGAACCACTGCTCAGCTAGGTATATTCGCTCTGTTAGCTGCCACACCACAGTGGCTGTTTGAGGGTAATTTTATGGCTCTGGTGGACTTATTAAAAACAAATATGCTGGTGAGGTTTGAAAATAAAGAGGACTGTCACTGAACAGTGCTGTAGAAATGCACTAATCACTCTATCAGGGGCCCACTTTCATGTGTTTGTTGGGTGCTTACATATATAGTCTATACACTGAGACCTACATGGTGCTTTAGAGGCAAGCTGAAAGACATGACTTCCATTAGGTGGTGTAAAGAATCGTGCCAACAAAGGTCATATTAGTGCAACAGAAAATGCTCAGCATGCCAAAGCATGGAGGGTCTCAGGAAACAAAGAAGACGTTGTGTCCTTAGATGTTGTGGTGTCCTGGGGTGTTTTAAAAGGTGCCTATAAATAAATGTATTATGGAAATAATGTATTATTATTATGAAAGACCTGTCTGCTTCATCCTTTCCACTTTGTGTTGTTGTGGCAACAGGTTGTTCGAGAGCCATCCAGAATGTAAGGAGGTGTTCTTTGAGTTCCGCGGGGTGGACGACGTTGAAATGCTCCGTGTGAATAAAGAACTGCGAGCCCATGGGTTGAGGTGAGCACACGCATGTGGACACACACACACACCCACACACACACACACATGCATATACACACACACTCACACACACACACACACACACACACACACACACACACACACACACACACACACACACACACACACACACACACACACACACACACACACACACACTCACATAAACACTTACAGGGTGTCCCAAAAGTCACTATACACTTACATTCTTGAAAAGTACACAAGAAAACAAGTTTATTCATATTTTAGTATCAACAAAGGAGTTATTGGAGTTTGACTTGATACACTAGCCATCACCAAAGCCTTGATGACTAGCTGTATACCTCCATGAATGCCTCCAATTTCGGACTCAGGCCTCTCCGACATTTTGGAGCATCTCTTCCCAACCTCAGCATGAAGTTTCCTGACCGATGCATCAGTCAAAAGAGGCCCCCTTCAAAAGGGTTTCGCTCTCTACTAACCTTACATCTTGTGCCACTAACCCCCATGACCTGTCACAGCTAGAGATAAGAATCAGCATGGCCTAAAGCAAGAAGAGATGTTGCAAAACATCAGAGGCCAGAAGGTTGTAAAAACTCGAAAATGGAGGCTTTTATATGGAGGTATATAGCTAGTCTTCATAGTGTTGGAATGTAATGGCATGTTTAGCAAGTCAAACTGCAATTGCTCCTTTGTTGATGCTAAAAATATGAATATACTTAGTTTCTTGTACATTTTTTAGGAATTCACTTACGTAAAGTGTATAGTGACTTTTGGAACACTCTGTACTCTTCCCCACACACACACATATGGTATACACACATAGGCTACACTTTATTCACTTTGTTATACAGTTTTTATTCCAGGTAGGTATACGGCAACAGACATGTATGCCATTGATGATGTACAGTAGCCTACATTTTTACAGATGAAAATCTCATGAAGCATTTAGCTCCTGGTTTCAGTTGGAACCTGTGAAAATAAAAGCTAGCAGCTCCTCTAAAGCAGGTTAAGCAAGCAGGTGTTTGGCTGTGACTGTGACTGTGATTGTGTGGTTTGCCATGCAGGGTGATGTCCTTCATTGAGAAGAGCGTCGCTCGGCTGCACGAGCCAGAGCGGTTGGAGAAGCTAGCCTTCGACCTGGGGAGGAAGCACTATAACTACAATGCCATCCCCAAATACTTTATGGTGGGCCATTTTGTCTCTGTCTCTCATTGTTTTTGATTTTTTCCTGTTTGACTTTTTGGCCTGGAAAGTTGCCGCTTGGTTGGAATAGGCTGTTGAATATGATTACTTGCATGTGACAGTGATGCCCAACCAGTAGCACAGAAAAGTTAGCATCCTCTCCTGAGTACCACTTGAACAGTGCAAACAACACATCTTTGTGACAACAAATGAAAATGAGCAAATGAAATTGACACACCTTAACAGTGTCACTGTAGAGGGACAAGACAATGATGACATTTCAAAATGCATCTGTGTGATCTGTACATCTTTGCATGCTGTATGCATCTATTTGCATGTCCGGGTTCCAGAGAGGCCATGACTCAACAGAGAGAGACACAGAGTTCTTTGAGGAATATGGATCCTTTAGGAATGCACTACTGGTTGCATTTTAATGGCTTTTACAGTTACATTTGTTTTTTTTGTTTTTTTTCTATATCTGTGGTGCTGGAGCATCCTCCTGTGGGGCTGTTTTGCAGTCTCAGGCCTAGGGAGCTTTCTTTGGGTGCATGGCATCATGAAAAAAAAAAATTATGATGAAATTTTAAGGGATAAATCTCCTCGTAGTCTAGCCTTAGGTCATCGTTGGGTCTTCCAACAAGACAATGACCCAAAGCATACTGTACATCGAAATTAGTCGAACAGTTCCTCAAGGATACCAAAACCAAGGGCCTGGAGTGGCCCACACAGAGCACAGACCTCAACCCTATTGAGAATCTGTGGCAGGTGCTCAAAGTGAATGGCAGTGGAAGCAATGCAATGGAAGAATAGGCCAAAATTTATCAGGAGACTTGTACCAACCTAGTAAAGAACTAAAGTAAAGAGGTTGTTTTCGGTTGTGGCTCAGAAAGGGTGAACTATTGACTCTTAATCATTTTGGACATGTCATTCTTGTTTCAACTCAGTGTATCAGTAAAATATCCTAATCAAACTTAATGGATATTTTGTCTTTGTTGTTGTGGAAACAAATACACTATAAACATTTGTTGTTAATGGTCATTTCCATAGAGAAATCAAGAGCTTTGTCTAATTTCACAAGGGGGGGTAATTTTGGGCTCGACTGTATGTGTAATGTTCATTTTTCATTGGTGCCCGATTTCTGGGGCAAAGGAGCAACTGAGACTAGGCAGGTACTGTAGGCCAGACTGACTAAAACGTGAAATTCTATGCAGCGTCACAGGCAGTATGGGCAGGCCCAGGCTAGAGATTGCCATGACCAGAATATTGAAAGTAAACAGTTGTATGCCAGCCTCCCATTGGCATGGTTTTGCATGGGGTCAGGGAGACAGCTGTGTAGCTCATCTGAACCTTGTACCACCAAGTGTCACATAGTACGCTTTGTAGCACAGTATTCACTCTGGCAGCTTGTCACAGCTGTACTTCAATCAGGCACTGCTGATGCACACTAGCTAGAAAGTATGTACTCTCCATTCCAGTTGAACCATAGAAGATTGGTATAACATCAGTACCTGTGTCTTGTAGAACACCTTCTCATCACTAGTAGCAATAAGCATAAAAAGACTTTGGATAGTCATGGCGATGTGAGACTATTAACTGTTATTGGTGTTTTTTTTTCTCAAGCATTTGCCATCAATCACTATGTAATTGACAGCAATGTACAAACTATATATAATAGTGTTCTTCTACACCTCTGTTAGCTTATTATGTCCTCCTTTTGTAAGTTGCTCTGGATAAAAGCATCTGCTAAGTGTAATGTATTGTAATGGAAATGGGCTTAATACAAACATTGAGAAAGCACTGAATGACTCGTAGTTTTGCTGTGCTGTGTTGCAGTATGTCATGCCAGAGTTCATCCGAGCCATCGGGCCAAGCCTGAAGGATGGTTTGACCCCTGAGCTGGAGGATGCTTGGAAGGTGCTGCTGTACTACTTACTTCACTGTGTGTGTGTGTGTGTGTGTGTGTGTGTGTGTGTGTGTGTGTGTGTGTGTGTGTGTGTGTGTGTGTGTGTGTGTGTGTGTGTGTGTGTGTGTGTGTGTGTGTGTGTGTGTGTCACAGCCAGGCATCCTCATTTAAATAATTTGACAACACTGACATCTGCTGGATTTCTGCACAACACAACCTGTCCATGAGGACATGAATAGTTCCCATCAGATCTCATCAGAAATCTCATCTCCTTTTATTGCCATCCGCCACATGGTGTCTCATGACAAAATAACTTGTAGAAATATTGTTATTGTTAGTGGTGAAGTCAAGTTATGACAGATGACAGAATAAACAGATAAGACTGTCATGTATCTCTGATAATCCTCTTTTAGTTGTTATAGATATACTCATTATTTCAGATGACACCTATGTTTTAGTATACAGGTAGGCATATGTATTTGTATTTTTGAGAGCACACTCATTTCTTCTTCTTCTCTCTCTCTTTCTCTCTCTCTCTCTGTCTCTCGCTCTCTATCAGGCTCTCTTTCAATACCTGACAGGGATGATGCGACAGGGCTTCCATGAGGAGGCGAGAAGGCACACAGTCTCCTCTACAGTACCTGACAGGAACCTCAAAGACATCTGAGGATCCTGCCACCTCTCTCCCAGCAGCTGTGAGACCAGACTGCCATCTCAACTGATGGTAGAGGTTCAAGCAAACAAGCTGAACTGTAAATGAATTGTAAATATCATCCAGTGGATTTCATGACATTTCCATGCGTGTCAAGACACAACCCACTCCACTCCACCACCTATCTAATGACTTACACACACAGCAATGTTAGAGGGCTATGCTAACTGGCTAGCAGACATGGCTCCACCTACAGCGTCATAATTAACCCTGATTGCTTAGCTGATATATAATTATGTTACAATGCCATTTCTGAACCATATATAGTGTTTTCCAGAAATAAATCAAGTGCACAATTATATGACAGGATCTTGCTTTAGTCAACACATCCTGTCAAATCTGACAACCAAGTTTTGTTGTTTTAATCTCCATTTGTGTCTGCAATTTGCTGAACTCAATATTAAAAACGATATTAATTTGGCAACATGGTCCAAAGATATGTTGTATGTTATGAAAGTGAGCTAGAATTGTGCTGAAATTGTTTTTAAACTGATCTGTAGGTAGATATATCATACACAGAACATTTTCACATTTCATCACTTGCTTACTTTTTGCATTCTAAACATTGGCAGTTAAGATGTAAGTACAGAGTTTTACTGTTCGGCTTGGCATATAGTACCATTGTATTTGTAATATTATATTTAAAATATTTTATTTTCATTGACTTGTCTTCTTATTTAACTGCATTTTGTGTAACAGATGAAGTTTCCTTGTGGTTTGACAGTGCTATAGGCAGATCTGTTACAAGTTGCTTATTTCTGTGACTTTTGTTGAGTCAGTGAGCAGTGGCTAGAGGGTTTGTCTGTACAGATCATACATGCCTGCATGCAGTGTGGGCTATTGTATTACAGTAAGACAACTGCTTTTCTGTTTATATGTTTTATATGCACTTCTACCTTGTTTTCCTGTCTTTATGTCTGACATGTTTTCTATCAAAAGTCAATTTTAACAGTCTGCCATGCTTGACCTTTGGGTTACACTGTGAAGGTTAAATGGCACCTACAAAACACTGAAAGGATGTTACATTCCTTCCTCAAGCCAACTGAAAATCTCACTTCATGCTTTGCCTGTATATTTCACTATTAAGATGTGCCAACTTGTTGTAAGAATGTATGTTTTTATTCATAACAATAACCAATAAATGCTTTCAAGTATTTATGACTGAAATCAGTTTATTACAAATGAGATGATTAAAAAAATTAAATACATTCTAAATGGTGCAAGTGAAGATATGTAACATAAGAATGGCAAAAGGTAATTCTCCATATAAAATAATAATAAAATACAGAGTTATCAGGAAGCTGATGTTGAAAGATGTGAGCTAAGGTGTAAAGTTACACTGTTGTATTACATGGTCACATGGTTTTTACGTACGCAAGTAAGTGTTTATGTCATCCTCTAACAACGGTTATTACAGAGTTTCATGCACAGAAAAGAAATGGTAGACAAGTTGATGTCATCACAACAGCAGCTGATGAATAGCCAATCAGATGTCGGTTTGTTAACTAGCTCACTACATTCTTGCTTACTACTGGCTGAAGAAAGCAGTGGCAGTATCAGTGATGCCACACCACAGACTCACCACTGAACATCAGGATATACTTAAACATAAGCATAAAAAAGCAATCCTTCCAGTGACAGAAACCTATAAAGTGATTCAACAGTACTGTATGCTAAAAGCCTGCCCTTTAGAGTGTCTACAATGGTGCATAACCTATATTTCAACAATTTATATTCCAGGTTTACTGCAATGTACAATTTCCACTTTCACCTGCTGATTTTGAGGTGTATTGATGTTTTTTTTTCTTACTTCAAGTGAAAAGTGCACATTTGGTGAACTAGCCAAAAAAAAACAACCGGCTACTTTAGATATGATTCACATGCGGTTTGAACAAAATAAAAAAAATGGTCAGTGTTGTTTTTTTTCCATTTTGTTGTACACATACATGTATAAGCTGTTTAATCACACACAATCACACAACCCCAACTGTATCTCCACATATCAGGGATAGACTGGTGCACAGGCCATTTCACATTACGTCCATTGACACCACTGCTTGCCGTGGTGCAGAAAAGCTGGCAATACATTGGGATAAAAATGTCATGATAATACTTCTGGTTTGCATACAGCATAGGCCAAAGAACCATTCAATTCTGACTAAAGCCATCTGAACAAAGGCCAAGAGCAAAAAAGCAACATAGTGGAGTGTAGACTTTGACAGAATTGTTTTTACATACAAGAAAACAAAAGTGACATGAGGAAGAAGCCATTCTTTATTTTTTTAACTGTTTTTGACAATCATTGGATAATTTTGCTATTTCTGGCTCTTATGAGTATCAGATAGGCCTTGGTTAATTATAACAAAAGAATCACATGGTATTACAAAAAGCCTCAACATATCGTGTTATAAACTGATGTAAATATTAAAAAATAATTGATGATATCAACTATTGCCGAACTGCATTTTAGTGAACAGTAAGGAAAGCAGCTACTGCCATTTAGTGACATGTACAGAACAATGCATGAGGACCATCTGTATATCTGTGCAGTGACAACAAGACAGCCAACAATACCATACCCTGATCTGTAACACAGAAAAAAAAATACAATTATGAAACTACAATGAATTATTAAAATCAAAATTACGTAAAATACGTTTACAGCAGAGCACACAGGCCATGTTTATTCGGGAGCATGAAATTAGAACTTTTAAAGGTCCAGATGTGTCCAAGATTTTCCCCTAGTACAATACACCATAAGTTGACTGTAAAACAAAAACAAAATTAAATAAATAACTTAAATAAAAAGCAAACATTACAACCACCATCTGTATTTTTACTATACATTGTTGGCTTAGAACATTCTAATACATTCTAATTAAAATCTGTATTTATTTTACGAACTACACCAAACAAGGGCACGGCAATGTGCCTGGCTATGTGCAGACTGATTTTTCTTTTTTTAATAATTTTGACTTTGCCATTTGGAGTAAATGATTCTGAGATCAGTGACATTACCTGCCACAAATGCCTCCATTCTCTTTCAGATGTACAAGCCACTAAAATGATTACAAATGCCTTGCAGTCCCTTGCAAAGTTGATATGACTTAAAATATCAATATGTGAGCATAGCTGACATGCTAATCGTCTTTAAATCAGGAATGCTATAGTGCAGAAGGCTAATGATGCCAAAACAGAAAGAAAGAAAGAAAGAAAGAAAGAAAGAAAGAAAGAAAGAAAGAAAGAAAGAAAGAAAGAAAGAAAAAAGAAAGAAAGAAAAAACAACATCCGTTTGCCCTCTAGATTCATTGTCAAAATCAGTAAACATTACTGCACATTCAAGTCAAACTTGGACAGAAAAAATCTTTCACACAAAACAACCTCAAAACACACAGCACAATAGTATTCTCAGTTGTCTCTGGGTCACACCATATTTACACAAACATAAATATATGAATTGCCTGAATGTTCAAGTAATTTAACTTTTCTGGTTGGATCTTTGACTTTATACTATATGCTTTTATGTGCAGCTGATGGTGATCTGTATAATTTTCTGGATTTCTCTAGATTCTGGATTTCTCTAGATCTCTTTCTGAAAATCATGAAAGAGAACACATTAGCCATGGACTAAGGCTGTGCTGACAAGTTCACAGTGACCATTTCCATGTTTACAACCAATGCTGTCCTCATTTGAAAAATCCTAGTTGCAAAGACCTTTTCTAAACCTAAGCTGTGCTGCTCCAAAGAAAATAGTAAGTTCCGGAAGGCATATTACTAAGCGCTAGCATGACAATCCACATCACAACATTCATTATGAAAAAAGCTTCAGAGATCAAACATAACTCCTGACAACCATAGTAAAACTGTCTCATTAACATACTGAGTAACTTTACTAACTCCAATACCAGAAACTTCAACTTCTTCCTTTTTGTGTAGGAATCAGTAAACATACCCTTCCACGATCAAACAAAAGAAATGTAAAAGCACACACGCTTATATCACTCTGGTATGCTACACTGTTCAGGCCTGCAATATCGCAGCATCTTCCCATTTCTTGTACATGATATGCCAAATGATACATGAGATTCTATGCTATGGCTGTCACAGCACAGGGCACAAGAGATGCGGTACACAATGGGTCTCATTCTGTGGAATTTGGAACTTGGATCCCATTCAAGGACCCTTTATAGACCAACCTCTCCATTCATCAGAGGGGCGCCAATCACACAAGGCATATGGACATCAATACATGTGTTGAAGCGAAGCAAACAAACTATAGCTGTTTTGTTTTTGTACATACAGGTTTGCCGTTAAAGCTTGTGCAACATGTCAGCGTTTGTTTGTCTTAAACACAAATACAGCATTGCTCAAGAGACTGGACACAAGCGGTGTCAGACGTGAAACTTCTGATCGTCTGATCCACGAGTCCCCCTCTTGGCTCTTTCGTTGGCGTTGGATGTCTTGGGGCTGGTGTAAGGACTGCCAGTCTGCCTGGCCTGTGAGGGGATCTTGGCTTTGGAGGTGTGTCTGGGCGTGGCTCCCCCGGCGGAAGAAGCAGCAGCGGCGGCCATCTTGGGGCTGCCAGTGGGCTCAACTATGGTGTTGATGACTTGGATGACATAGAGATTGGAGAGAATGAGGGCCACAATAACCAACTTATTAAAAAAACTGACATTTAAAACATGATGCTCACAAAACTTTGACAAACTGAAGAACTGATCTCTGACATTTTTTGCTGATAAAAATATGAAAAAAGACTAGAGATGTAAATGATGAAAGATGAAACAAAGACTAGAGATGTAAATGAAACAAAATTATATTTTGTTCACCTACCCTCTAACTGTCTCTGGACTCTCCGCAACTCTTGCAGGATTGAAGAGATTTCCTGAGATGCAATGACATAAATATATTGTTGACAATATCTTTTAGCAAGTGCATCATGCCTTGAAAATGTCTAACATCAAAAATGGCTATCAAGTGAGATTTAAACCTTATTGGATGTTTTTAGGATAGGGACTTCATTTTCTGCATTGATCTTCGCTTCAATCTCCTCCCAAACCTCTGTCTTGTTGCGAAACATGACCCTGAGGGACAAAAATAAGTAGATCAACCTCAACATCCCTTACAATTGGAAATAGCTCCTAAAATTTCTATACTTTCTAAACAGAATCAAATATCAAGCTTGTATTGCTGAGAGTGGAGACTGGCTGTTTCTAAATGGACAGTCTGTCCAGGCTGTTTCAGAACTGTCATTCAAACCACTGGATATCATATGACACATTTGAGAATATGTTCTTACTTCATTTTCTCTGTGAGTTGTTCTGTGTTCTCTCGAATAGCCTGGGAAAGCTGAGAGACAGGGTTCAGCATGAGATTGTCCAGAATGACCTGTGACAAGAATTACAACATGACGTTAACCAGATTCCTTAGTGTGTCAATACTTCTGTAGAAGCTAGTGCTCGCAACAAAGGATGCAAAAGCTAGCAAAGCATCGTTTTAGGTTTGGTAACATGCTGTTTTTCTTGAATAGCCTGTGTGCCTTCTTTCTATATCTGGTGCTATTCCATCAATATAAAAATTGTTAAGATAAGAACAATCTTTAAGTATGGAAATATATTAAGGACAAAAAAAAGTCAGATGAAGATCACACCTCTTCCCTATTCCAGGGGCGTCGCCTAGATTCTTGATCATTCATATTGGTATCTGGCTCAGTGGGACTAAGGGAACCTGGAGGAACTTTCTGGTAATTGAGGCTGGCCTCTGGTATATGCTGTACCAACTGAAAACACAACAAAGCAGGTAAGCATAAGCTTCCCTTTAAGACCTCAATGACACATACACACAACACTGTTAGAACCACAAAGACTGTCTGAGATGAACTGGGTGATCTTGGTTATCAGAAAACTTTGGCCACTGGCTGAGATGCAATGCCAAAGTGTGGTTTGCTTAAAAAAGCTTATTTTCAGAGCAAACCTGGTGCTACAGCGGTGAGTAGTGCATGCAGTTAAAGCAAAGCCTGACACATCGCCGAGTACACAGCACATCATGCCATCCAAAGCCGGTGCTCACAAAGACTTTGACAGTATCCAATCAAGATCATTTAGCCTCTGAGGATAGCTTTGTAGCAGCAGCAGTAATAGCCGCTAAATGCCTTGATTGAATTTGCTCGGTTAGTCGCAAAGGAAATGAAATTTGTGATGGGAAGAAAGCAGTGAGAAAGGTGCTGTCAACATTTGTGGGACTATTTGACAAGCGAGCAGTAGACGCTACCAGTTGTGAGTTAGTGGAGTACAAAAGAACTCATGAACAATGATTTAAGCACCTGGGATGAGAGGACCCCCTGCAATGATGCATATGGCCTCTGCACAAAAGAGAGGGAAGAAATACTGGTAAACACCTTCAAAAAACAAGAACTTTTCACGAACTTCAAGACCATCCATGTCTTATGGGTTCCAACAAGCTTCTGCTTAGAGTTGTGCATTCTCTGGCGAGGTGCACTGCAGGTCAGCCATTATGGATCTGGGTGATGCTTCTGCCAATGGCAGCTGCACTCATGTTGTATGGGGTACCAGTTCACATGATGGAGAATGGGGCGCTGGTAAAGGCCACGGGGAGCCGGGACTTACCTCCTCACGGGCAGAGATGGGCGTTTGGGGCATGGAGCCTGGGGAGGTGCCTGAACCCATGCTGGGGCTCTGGACGTCACCATCCCCTGCCACGTCATGGATCTCCCGGGCAAGAATGGCCAGATCTTTGGCAAGGTCTTGACTCAACCTACAGGGCGACCAAAGTACATGACATGTAATGTTCTTACTTACAAATGCTCCTCGACTGTTCTTGGTGTTCTTGATGTGCAAGTTAGATAAATACCCCAAATGGCTGGAGTGTTATGCCTTACTAACAATGTCTGTACTATACTGTATCATTTAGATGCAGGGTAAGATTCTATGGAGGCATAACCTTTCATGTTTTCAACACCTTTGCAACAAATATCTTGGCTGAACAGCCACAATGCCTACCTGGCTATCTCTGCACTGTGTGTTGACCAGTTCTGGAAATGTTCGTTCTGGGCCTCCTCCTCCTCCACGTCCAGTGAGATGGACTTGGAGCGCACGGGTGTGACCTTTATGGCCTGCGGGGTCTGCGTGGAGGCCGAGGCGTGGGAGCGCTTGTGTTTCTGGCTGCCGGAGCTCACCTCCTGCTCTTCCTCAGAGGTGGAGGAATAGTCCGATCCCTTCTGCCTCCGACGAGCTCCTGCCGCAACACATACAAACAAAGACAACGTTACTCCTGCCACAACATATACAAACAAAGACAACTTAACCGCTATGGCCACTATCAGAGGTCCTCCACTATTCCCTTTTCAAGTTTTGCTATAACAGCATGTCCAAGTCGTAATGTATTTGTATTAAATATTTTTATGTGATGTGATAGTAATGTAATAGTAAAAAAATTGTTGTTCTGCTAGTGGAAAAGCTGGTGTACTGGTGTATGGATAGTTATTTAGATGACTTGACCTTATCCAAATTACTGATTTGTAATTGCATGTGTAAGTGGTATTTCAACTTTGCTACCTTTCTTAAAATACTGATAACTGCAAGGCTTCTCACCTGCTCCATTGGTGTGTTTTGCTGTGCCAGTTCGGGTACGGGTAGAGGGGAGTTTTGCTACTGTCGACGGTGTCTTGCTCGTTCCCTGTTTAGTGTCTCCCGGTGCTGTCTTGCGAGAACTACTAGTGGGTTCAGAAGTACGGGTAGATGGTGCGGACCTGCCAGACGTGGACTCACTGTCGCTCGGAGCAGTGAAGGACCCGGTCCTTTTCCGTGGCATGGCCAGGATGTCGAGCCGAGAGAGTTTCTTGGCATCAGAGGGAGTTTTGCCGTGGTCCGAAGTCTGGGAGGCCCGGTCCGTTTCCGCTCCTTCGTTGTCGGAGGCCTCACCGAGTCTGGCCCGTCTCAACATGGAGGCCCGCGTGGGCCGTGGTGCAGAGAGGCTGTTGGACCGGGTCAGAACCTGAGGGATGACTTTACTGGCAGCCTTGCTGGGCGCCTCGTCCTTCAGCGGGGGTGCGCTCAGCCTCTTTCGGGCTGCAGCTCGTGAGCTGGACTCGTGGTCGGAGGAGGATGCGGCATCCACCCAGTGGTTCTGTGTGTGGTTCTGCTGGCCCTCAGACAGATCCAGGGAGCCTCGATTCCCGGCACTCCGGCGAAGCGGCAAACGGCGTGCGGCCTCACCTTTCGTTGTGCTGTCGCTGGTGGTAGTGTGACTCCGGCGCTTCTCTGACAGGCGCTCCCGAGCCGTGGGCTGCCGGCCCTTCTCCTGTCCCGATGCCGTCTTCTGAGTTCCAGAACCAGATGGGCGTTTCTTGGGGGCCGTCACCGGAGTGTTCTTGCTGCTCACCATGCTCACCGTGCTGGCCGTATCCACATCGGACTCCCCCGACATGGAGTCCTCCCCTTGGCCCTTCTTGCTGCCCCGACTTGAGCGCTTGTCCTCCGGGGAGCTCAGAGACCTTTCTGCTTCCTGCAGGAAGGCCGAGGGGTCGTGGCTGGCCTCTGCCCGTTCCAGGTCTCTGAGCGTGGGGTGACTGGAGATGTGCGGCAGCCTCTTCACCTGGACATCGTCGCTAGAGCGCTCCTTGGTGAAGCTCTCTTGTCGAACGAACGGCCCAGACGGCAGCATGGTGTCTTTGGTGGGCACGGCGTCCCTGTCGTGAGCCTGGAGGTTTGGAGCAGAGAAGTTGGGCTTCACGGTGCGCCGTGGTTCATGCACGCTCAGGTGGCGGATTAGGACAGTGGTGGGGGGAGTGCGGGGAGAGGGATCCCTCTCAGATTGCGACGACAGTGGGCTTCTGGAGGGCTCCGGTCTACCTTGAGAACCATCATCAGACCCAATGTAGAAGGAGGTGGACTTGGGTGTCTGTGCCGGTGGCTCCTGACTCATCCCCCAGGGGGCGCTCTCCACAGGGGAAGACAGTGTGGCCGCTGCTGCTCTCCGATTCTTCCTCTCCAGAATGGATCCGTCTTCCGAGCGGCTGGTGTCACTCAAGCTGTCTGGGTCGACGTCATCCTGAACGCGAAGCCTCTGCGAAGAGTCCTCCTGAGACGGGGTCCCTGAGCTTAGTTCAGGAAGTTCCCGGTCAAGATAGGGGTCATGTCGGATGAGCACACAGGGGGCTGGGCTCTCAGGTTTATCCCCTGGAGGAACCTGGGGCAGGAGGCGCCGGGTACGGGACCCCTGGCCGCCCTCCAGCTCAGACACATCCAAGCTCTGGCTCAACATCAAGGAGTGAGGAATCCTATCATCTAAAACATGTAAATAGGAACACAACAAACATATCCATAAACATAAACAAAAAAGTTAATAATGTGTGCACTGTTGATTTAAACATTAACACAGTCAAAAAATAACTCATGTAAATGTAAAACATACATGTAAAAAAGGCGCATGTAAAAACTAGAAAAGCACTCAGAAATTGCATACATCCGCCAGCGCAGCTCAGATCACCACCAAAATCTAATCACTTTTAAGTTAGCCACAAAAGGGTGACAGTTCTATGGGGAACAAATTGGCCCTATCTCACAATGGTGAAGAATCCTATAAAAAAATTGTGGATCCAGTTGGTGATCCGGACCACCACCAAAATCTAATCACTTTTAACTTTCTAAAATCTAATCACTTTTTTTGACTAAACATTTCATCAAAATCTATCCAGTACTTTTTGAGTTATCTTGCTAACTAATCAACCAACAAACAAACAAACAAACTAACAAACAGACGCCAATGATTACATAACCTCTGCTGGCAGAGGTAACAAAAAAGTACAAGTCATGATTACAGCCAAAGCAACATCATCGCTGTAATCTTGAGGCAAGGAGAAAGCTGCAGCTGTGTAGTTTGCCGAACAAGATTAATACCACATGAGTCTTACCGTTATCGGGCCCGACAGGTGGACTTGTACCTGGTGCGCCAGGCTCTGTGTAGCTGTCAGCTAAGCTGGCCCAGCGGGACACCCACTTGGGACTGCACTGGGATGCCTGAGGCTAGCAGAGAGAGAGACGGTGATGGCTAATGTGAAACTGTGCAAACTGTATTGTAGAACTGCACAATATGAGAAAGATATTTGATACGCAATAACCTTTTTTAATGTTGTCATGATGATGACACTGATGATAAATAAACAATTACTTAAAGATACAGAGCAGACTTTGCTATGGGTGAGAGAAACTTGGGCTGCAGGGCTTCTTCTGATTAGCCAAATATTTTAATATACAGAGCATGAAAGCATTATAACTATAGTATAGCAGCTAAGGATGTTAATGATATAATACTGCAATATTTGCACAGCCCTACATTGTAGAATATGAAATAGCTAAGTTGGGTTAACCACAATATAATGTAGGAATAATGAACCGAAGTAGAAATACTCAGGAAGATGTTAGACATTAGCGTAGCTTACAAACTTGCAAAATGCAAAATCTAAAATGTCCACTTATTCACTATACTGTATGTATTTATGTAGTGAATCAACCAATGTAACTGACAGACCATAAACTGCACAATATAGTGAACCAGTGGCCACTTCAGACAGTCTCACTGTACCTGTGTCTGTGCTGGATCAGTCTTGGGTTTGGGGATGTTGAGGCCCTGGATGGTGGCAGACGCCAGCTCAGCAGTGCTGTGAGTGACAGAATGCTCGTCCTTGCCATCCTCAATCACGGGTCGGGGCACGCCCGCAGTGGGGCCACTGTACTCAGGTGAGTCCAGCACACCAAACACCTGATGGGTTCAACATGGCAGGTAGGTGTGATGCAACTCTTTTCATGTATAAGGAGCCTGAGCTCACAAACACTACATAAATGGTAATATAGCATCTCAAGAGATTTTTTTCTTTAATTTTTTAGTACAACTGTACAGTTCATGCAGTTTCACAACTGAATAGCACATTAACACCAACAGACAGATAAACAGACACCAGCATAAGAGATCACTTACATTCGAACTTGCATTTGCTAACTTGCAGACATGTGTAAACTTTTTCAATCTGTTCCTGCACTGACATTATTCCCTGCTAACCTTAAGGCAACGCAAGAACCCTAAAAGAATGTCCTACCTGGTCAATCATGCTTCTAGCCTCCTCCACTTCTTTGTCCTGGGACTCTGTCTCGATGGTGTAGGTCCCTGCATCACTCAGGCTGTCCTCCTCCTCTGTCCTCACTGAGCGTGCCGTCCTCGGATCCATGCCGCTAGTAACACTGATGCTAATGCTAGTGCTAATGCTAAAACTTTCTGTTATGCTAATGCTAGGAGGAAGCTGGGCGGGCTCGACTGGTTGTGGTTGAGAGGAAGTGGTGACGGGAACTTCCTGTGGAACAGGTGGGGAGTGAGGGGCGGCGGGAGGGCGGGAGGGGTAAGCAGTGCACAGAGAGGGGGAGGATGGGTAAGAGACTGAGACGGGGGCACCCAGATCGCCTGGGGAAGGCAGGAGAGTTTGGGAGGAGCACCCTGTCATCACAGGAGGTGCAGACATTGGAGGGGGAGGGCTGTCCTTCAGAAGCTCTGCAGCAAACTCTTGAGCCAGCCTGGACTTCCTGCCGGCGCTGCCAAACTGCCTGTGGGCAGGGCGGGAGGCGGGGCCTGGTGGCGAGGGGGAGTGGCTACCGCTACTGGCCGCACCCTCCTCCGTCTTCTCGCGCTTGAGGGAGCTGGAGCGCTGGGGGCCCGGCGGGTGTGGGTGGGCGTGGGGGTGGGCCGAGCCCTTCAGCGAGACGGTGATCTGCTGGGTGGGGGGCGGGTGGCCGTGCACCGAGGCCGGTCGCTCCCCGCTGTGCCCGCTGCCCTTACGCCGCTCCAGCTTCGCCCGCAGCGCGGAGTATGAGTCCGGGTTGGCCGTGAAGGACTGGGAGCGCTTCTTGCGCGGGTTGTCGTCGAAGAACTCGATGACGAAGGCCTGCTGGCTGGGCGGCTCGGCGTGGGCCGGGCGTCCCTGGGGGGGGGCGGGCGATGGGGGCGGGGCCTCTTGAGTGGACAGGCACACCAGGGCCTGTGGGGCCACGGGGTAAGGCGGAGCCAGCTTGGGTGGTGACAGCTGATTAGGCGGGCGGGACGGTGGAGGCTCTGATGTCGGCACTGACAGGTGTGAGGGGACGGACTCTTGTGACTGTACCGAGTGGTGGGATTTGCTCCTCTTCCCCTTCAGAACCTGATCCTCTGAGTCACTCTGAGTACCGTCGTCATGGTGATGACCTAGATGGTGGAAAATAACCCACACTTTCAATTTCAGTATAAGATTAAGTGTAATAAATAAACAGATTAAAAAGTTGTGACTAATAAGAAGACTACCCCAGTAATTAAAGTACAAATAATACAAATCAATTTTACTGGCTTATGGCTCATATTACCATCACAGGTCTTAGCCAGATCTTAGCTCAATCATTTATTGACCCTTGCCCTTTACGATCTGTTTTGTGTTTATCTTTTTATTACAATTGTCTAGGCCTTATCTTAGGCCGTATCTTTATGAAAATTACAAATGGGCTTTAAAATGTATGGATGTTTAGATTTTACACTTATAATACAGTAAAGTGTTGCTGCCCCAAAACATAAATGGATTTGAAAATGTGAATAGGTGTGCTTTTGTTGTTGAAATCAGTATTTTAATTTTAACATGTTTTCCTAATCACTGGTAACACACCATTTTATGATGATGATCTTACATATAGCACCTTTATCTATATCAATGTGACCAACCTCCTGTACCAACCCTGAGGGGCTTGTTTCAACCCTACCCACTGACCTTTGAGGGTCTTGATGTGCATGGCAAGGTCACTCTTGGTGCTGTAGACATCCTCGCAGGTGGGCCGCCTGCGCATCATGCTCACATCGCTGTGCACCAGCCAATCAGCCACCTTGCTCTCCGCTGACATCACCTCTGTGGGCGTGGATGCAAGCTGCTTGGGGCCAGAGTGCGCCTTTCCTCGTGGACGTGACGAGAACTTGGTCACGTGATCCTTGATCTTGATCTTGCCAGGGGCACACTCGTCAAACTCGATGGTGAAGGAGGCGTGGCTCTGCATGACTGGGGGAGTGGCGGTGGGAGGGGGGCTGTCTGTGTCTTTAGTGGGGATCTCCATCAGTTCTTGGACGGGAGTCTTACCGTGGTGCACCACGGCTGGTTGTGTTGCTGTTGTTGTTGGTGGTGGGGACGCTGCTGGGGTTGTCTGGAACTCTTTGGTAGGGATCTCAAAGTAGCTGGGCTCTCGGTGGTAGGGGTAGGACATGGACTTGCCCTGGAGGTCTCGATAGTCTGGGAGGGCACCGTTCACCTTGCCATCCCCTGTCAAAGGCACCTCTTTGGGGATGTCTGAGGAGAGAATCAGCCTGGTCAGACACCTGGTCAGACTCAATGTATCTGATAATGATGTAAATGTACAATATATAGGGTGTCCTGTTTATTTTAACATCAACAAAGTAGGGGCAGTTTTACTCGCCAAACTTGCTGTTACATTCAAACATCATGAAGACTAGCTATATACCTCAGCATAAGCACCTCCATTTTTGAGTTTCGGCAACCTTCAGCAACCTTTGGATGCAGGCCTCTCTAACAGTAAAACTACAATGACTCCTTTGTTCATACTAAAATATGAATAAACTTGGTTTCTAGGGTAAGTTTTAAGAATTTATTAAACATGTTTATTGAGTTTTGGTAGTAGAGAAAATAACACGAATAGGTGTCTTAAAAGTGCAGCAAGTATGTAGCAGAACAACACAAAGTGGATGTTTCAGTCTTTAAGGCTTAACGGCTCTTTAAGTATGAGGATCCCTCAGTGTGATGAGATCTATGCAGAAAGGGGGGGAGCTGAGAGACCTTAGAGGCAACAGGGAGAGACAGCCATATTACAGAGACAGATTCCCTGACAACAGGATACTGACAAGGAGAACAGCATGAGCGATGCTCTAACAGGAAGAGACATGAGCATGGATGTCTGGGTGGATGGGCCCGATGTCTAACAGCTGTGGCCAAGTGAGCATGAAAACACACAGACAGACTTGAAGAAATCAGAACAAGGTGGAATTAAACAGATTATAAGATAAAAATAAGGTCAAATCAGGCAAAGTACAGTACAATTAATTAACAAAAAATAATGCATGAATTGAAAAAAGGAATTTAAAAGACAAAAAATAACGGGTGATTGTAGTGTGGAGGTGAATGCGAATGTGAAGGTGCTTCACCTGGGTGGCTGTCCTCTGGCCGACGCCCATCGCTGTGCTGGTTCATGTTCCCAGCATCCTCCTCTCCCCACCACGAGGGCTGGCCGTACAGGGGGGTGGGCCGAGGCACTGGAGGCTCTGGGGAACACACAGACAAGCACACATTTACACACATGCAGCATACACACAAACATACAACACACACACAAACAAATACACACACACGCGCACATGCGCACAAACACACACACACACACACACACACAAACACACACACACACACACACACACACACAAATAATAACACATAGAGCACACACACATAATCAGATACACATACACACATTCACACACACACACACACATGCATATGCAAACACATACACACGAACCCATCCACACACACACATACACACTCTGACCCAAACAAACAAACAATTACAGGGGGATAATAACAGTTCATTTGCAGATACAAACAAATCCGGTGGGGAGGTTGTCTTAGTCACCGAGCCACAACATCTCTCTTGTGGCACAAACTGATCATTAGCCTGTCCCCTCGCACAGTCATGCTTAACTAAGCATGTGCCGCCCTCTCAAAATAGCCTCCCTATTAAAATACAGTAGAGCCAAGTCATACTCCCCTGCCATACAGTGATATAATGCCTACCCTGTTGGATACGCAAACCGCTAGCTTATCCTATTTTCTCACCCCTCCTTTTTCAAGGCTTGGGCACTACAAACATCCTCATCCTCTGGGTCATCGCTTCACTGATCTGACTGAACACTGTTTTCTCTCCTTTCATTCAACAATGGGTGTCTAATACCCTGGGGCATCAAAGGCCACACTGAGAAGGGTTGACGGCCTGTCAAGGTCAGCTCATCTCAGCAGCAGCACAGTAGCTGTAAAGCCTTTATCAATTAGCCCTTCAGCGAGTAGCCTTTAGCGGCCCATTTACAGTAACACCACAGCACGGGTGCCTGAGAGGAAAAGCCCTGATACAGATGTGATAGATACAGGCCAAACGGATTATTTGTCACCGGAGTGAGGATGCGGCCTAACACACATTAACCAGGGCAACTACACAGCGCTATGGAGAGGCTGTTGCCACGGAGTCATCACCATGGCGACCAGACATGGGCTCGGACAGGCAGTAGGGGGTAGGGAATGACAAGGATGAGGTATATAGTTTACGACAGCAGAGAAAAAGAAGAAGGCAAACTGAAAGAGAGGGCTTTGAGGTGACAAGAAATGTGTGGATTTACTTTTGTTTGCAGGGCAGAAAGCAAGAAATAATTCTATGCCTGAAATTGCCAAATGGTCCAAAATTATTATGACTGTCTACTAGCAAATGTCAAATGTAGTGTACTGTCCCACGCCTGATATCAGGCACCATGCCTGGGATCTTTCAGCCCTGTGTTTTTCAATACTTGGACAGAAAAAAACACCTCTCTGTTTTGACATGGCAGTTCACTCTATATCTATATTTGTTATGTTTCTAGGAAAGAGAATGAAATAAAAATTGAGACACAGAAGGTTCATTCCTTTATGTGCATTCTTGTGCAATGGTATATAATGCGAGTATATATTTTTTCCAATCAGAACATAAACAGCTAAGCACATAAGCTGCCGTGAGTTCCCTCTAGTGCACTTGTGAGTGAAAACATAAAATGAATCTCATGCAGACTATTCTTATGGACTGCAAATATGCAATTCCTCATTTCAATTTGATATGATGTAACTCTTGCGCTTGTAAAACTAAGGAGCAACCAAGGACAATCATGCGTATATGTTACAGCCACTAATATACAGTTACCTGACAAAAACAGAGGTGGTTACATTTCAAGGCTGGCAATTTTAATCACAACTTAATTACAAAATCAACAGACCCTGGCCTGTACATCACAGTAATGAAGGAATTGTTTATGATCATATTAAACCTCCAAACATGCAGCTGAGGTGTCATCCCATGCTGTGGCCTACCTGTGAGACTCTTGCGTTCCGACCTCTCCAGCTTAGAGCGCTCCTCCATGATCTCCTGCCGCTTGCTCTCCGACGCCTTCAGACTCATCTGCAGCTGGCTGGTGTACTTCTCATGCTGAGACACCAGAGGGCACTTGTGAGCTTAAAAGAGGTTTCACACCCAAGGACCAGCAGTTTTCCTTTTCCCAGGGTAGATTTGATCTCTATGCTCCAATACTGATCATTCACCTTAAACTATTCATCCATACAGACACACGCACGGACATGCACGCACGCGCACACACGCACAGAGAGAGAGAGAGAGAGAGAGAGAGAGAGAGAGAGAGAGAGAGAGAGAGAGAGAGAGAGAGAGAGAGAGAGAGAGAGAGAGAGAGAGAAAGAGGACAGAGGACAGAGGACAGAGGACAGAGGACAGATACCGAACCAGGCACATGCACTCACCTTGAGGGCTTCCTCTGGGACTTTGTGCTGACTCCTCTCCAGGACATAGACGTGGGAATGTGGCTTCTAGGTTAAGCTAATAGTGGGTCACACGTGCACATCTCCTAACATTTACCCATCCGATGAGCTCAAGTTCAATAACCTGTATAGATTACTGATTGATTAACAACGTATTTGTGTACAACTTAGAGCCTATTGCAGGCAAACTAAAGAAAGCCTACTAGAATTTGGTCATGGTTAGTGACAAATCCAAATCCATAATCACACCAACAGACTTTTAGTCTAAAATGCCAAGTGTCTTTGCTCCATCTGCCTGACTCACCTTCCATGTTTTAAGCCCCACTAGGGAAGTGGATTGTGTCATAAATGACACTAGGTTGTCACCTGACCGTTCTCAACCATTTAATTGTAACAAAAAACATGGGTACACTTTTACTGCCAATTAGGTACAGTGTAACAAAGTGTGTGACAACATGTAACATTATATATGTACTGTACACTGTACCATAGGGTTAGTGTTAGTACAGTGTAATATTACATGTTGTAACATGTAGATACTCTAAAAAAGGAACCGTAAAATACAAGTGTTACCAAAAACATTAAAGTGGTAGACTTTATCAGTGGAAAAGGATATCATATCCAAAGCGTACAATGTCAGACAATTTCAGAGTGATGTAGGTCTGGTCTGGGATTCGTAGGTCATTCACAAACGTCTGCGAAAACAACAGAAAAAAACTGTTTGTAATCTATGTGTTAAAAGGTATCCGTAGAATACCATGCAGCAGGCACCAGACAGAGAGACTGGTTGTGCCACTACCGGTTTCATCTGCTGATGCGGCTAAAGACAGTCTCAGTGTCGGGGCAGGGCTGTGTTGTGCACTGTGTCCACTGTGACATCAAAATGGCCTCTGTAGCCTGCTGACCTGGGCATTATCAGAGTCAAATTCAATTAGCTTTTATTTCCTGCTGTAAGCACACGGGGGCAACTGAAGCTGCTGTTTGCTCAGTAAAAAATGATGAAATATAATAAAAAGTCATTAAAATGCCCAAGCAGTAGTCATCCAGCGCACCCTTCTTCACCCACAGAACACTCCCATTGACCCCTATGGGATGAATGGAAAGGATTTGGATACATTCAGTTCACACTTCTTGGAGAGATTAAATCAGAAAACATGTTTCTACACAACATCAGGTGGGTACCAGTGAATCTTAAGTGAACTAGCTTTTAAAGAGGCTACACTTCTTTCCTTCAAGCACCACAGCCCAAAGGCTTGAGCAGGAGCCCGTGCCAGCTAACGCAGTGCTAATTGACATATCGACTGAGACAGAACAGGGCACCGCTGGCTAGTGCGATGAATTGGACTCCCTCCATACTGCTTGGGCTTCTGTGCGCAAACTAGCCTGCATCAGCACAGCACAAAAGGACTCGCTAATAAATAAAAATATAAATATCACAGGGCTATGTACATCAATTTGACAGCAGGAAAACTGACAGGACAGCAGAGAGGCCATTTTTGATTATTTATTACTTTTCTGTTTTTTTTCTTGTGTGGAACAAAAACTGCAGTGTGGGTGTGCAGAATCAGCCTCAGCAGTCTGTGAGGTTTTTCGCAGTGACAAAGAGATCCGAGAGCCCACCACTGCCTCAGCAGAAATGCAGACGGGGAAGAGCGTGGAGTCTGGTGATGCTTGACACACTTCTTTAAAAAAAAAAAAAAAATGACACACTTTTTACAGCATGGGGTGATCTGCTCCCATGGAACCACTGCATTGCCTATGGATAGCTGTGTGTGTGTGTGTGTGTGTTGTGTGTGTGTGTGTGTGCGCGTGTGTGTGTGTTTTGGAATGTGTCTGTGTCCTTGTCTCTGCATGACAGTGTTTATTTGGGCATTTCTCTTCTGTTTTCCTGGCACTCTATTTTAGGCACACTGTAATACTGCACCTTATGCAAGGCAGATTTCTTCCAAAAGCATTTATTCATTTTATCATCAGCAAACTTTGTTCAAACGATACCCACACAGGCCTTTCTTCTGTTTACCTTAATAACTAATGAACTGACCAAATAAATAACCCTGACAACCTTAATAGAACTGTTTCTAAGATCATAAGCAAACAGAATTATAATTATTTTCTACCTTTTCCATCATAACCATGATTTGTGCTTTCCTTTTTACAGACTTACCCCATTCAGACTGCCCAGATCCTTGACCAAGTGTTCGTCAGTAGCTGGGTTGTAGTTTATGACCGCATGCTGCTTATCCACACTGCGGGACTGAAAATGGGAACAATACTGACGTCAGCAGAGCAGATATTACAGTTTACCTTTCCAGACCTACATAAGTTGACTCCAGGGTCATACAAAACACATGGCGATTATAAAGCATTGAGACTGAAGAGTTTACACTTCTATTACATGCCAGTCCAAGAAACATTTGACTTCTACATTGTTGGCTATGCATTATTCACTAATAACTAAAGAAGCAAAGAAACGAAAAACAACATGAATGTATTGAACTATTACACATTTGGAACACTTTGCATGGACTGATGCTATTTTCTCAAAGTGATCCAAAAATAACCACTCTGCTAAAGGTAAAGTCACTGGTATTCTCTTAGACAATGCACTCTGAAAGCATGTCCATCCCAATGATACTAGCACATCAGGGTATTTTTAAAAAGAGGGACATCGCTACCTGCCTGTGTACAGCCCATTTGCAGAAGAAAGAATGTTTTCACTGTAGCTATATTGTCCAAAATTGATCAAGCTGTTCAGGTCAGCTGGCTTGCCTTGCTCACTGCATTTATTTAGCAATATTAAGGGACCATTTACCCCATTTATTATCCCACTTGGGCTTCTGACTGTTGTTTCCAAGTGTATATGAAATCTAAAACACTTGATGTATTTCTCCTACATGGTAAATGGACTGCATTTTCATAGTGCTTTCATATACTCAGCAAAGTATCCAAAGCACTTTACAGACCCCCACATTCTCCCATACACTGATGTGCACTGATAGTAAAGGCTGCCATGCAGGGCACCAACCAACACACGGGGAGTAGTGTCACAGGGTTCAGTGTCTTGCTTAGGGATACTAGGTGGACTGGAACCAGCGACTCTTCACTCGATTGCTGAGTGAATTCTTCACCCTTTTGAGCCACTGTAGCCCAACTTTAAAAGAAGCAATATTTAACCGTATGCCCTACCAAACAATATGTGGTTGTTTTTGCTTCTGGGCGCAAGAATGCTTTACTGTGCACTATCCCGACGACATCCATGTGCCCTGTACTTGTGCAACATCACGTGAAGAGAAAACACTGCCTGGTTCGGAGTGAATTATTTACTATGTAAAAGCACAGCTGAGAGAAACCACTCATATGGCTTGAACCTACAAACAATATTGGCTAATGTGAGGGCAGGAATTATGCATGGCATACAGTGTTTCCCATATGATTTTGTTGTAGCAGCGATGCTGTCAGTTGAGAAATATTATTAACCCAAATATGCTAGTAGGGGCCCTGGGGGCATATTTGAAAATGACCTTATAAACGTTGACTTCTGGCCACTTCTGAGTTAAGAAAGACAGATTGAGACTGGGTGTAGTGCTTACACAGTATGCAAAAAGATGTGCTCAGTGGCGGTCAATGTTTCAGCAGCAGTAGTGCACCGCTGCTGGGTGCATATAGGGAAACACTGGTATAGCCTATCATAGAAGCCCATGTGCTCAACATCTGTGTCCTACGGACAAAGCCAGAGATGACAGTGAGTCACTCTGAGCACAATAGGCACCTTCTTGGGTTAACGGATGATTCTAGAATGCTCAACAGTCAAAGAATGTTCTGTCCCCAGCTGTGCCCAGGCAGTTCATTCTCCTGACACAAGCAGGCCATTCCAGCTGTCTGAAACCTACACCATACCATATAACAGTTAAAGATGCTGCGAACAGTGGTATTTCCTTCCCTTTCCTTACAAAGTAGCTTAATGG
This sequence comes from Coilia nasus, assembly GCA_027475355.1. Taxonomy (NCBI): domain Eukaryota; kingdom Metazoa; phylum Chordata; class Actinopteri; order Clupeiformes; family Engraulidae; genus Coilia; species Coilia nasus. Next base: position 3,457,792 of record CM050219.1, on the reverse strand, counting down.
ATATCATTTAACAGATGGGTCATTCCATGCCAAACCATTCAATTTTTTTCCGCCCCCCCTCCGATTTTGATGACATTTGGCATGGCATGGGCATCCTTGAGAAATGACAACATACCAAATTTCAGCTCATTTTTCAAGAATCTAGAGAGTTTTGAAAATTTCACCATTTTTGCATCGATTAGTGACCATGAAACAGAAAAGTGGCTACATTTTGCAAACCCATCACTCGATTTCCATAAATTTGGTATCATTACAAAGGGGAGACATACCCCTTTCAAATGATATATAACATGATGACCTTTCAAGGTCATTGCATTTTCAAGGTCATTTAATGTGCGCTTGACCTTTGACCTAATTTTTCAGACAATGAGTATCGATCAATTTTGACGAGATTTTATCATCTGTTAGGCAACAAAGTATCAATTATGCCTGCAAAGTTTCAGTTTGGAGAATCAAATGGTTTGGGAGATATTCAAGGAAGACTTTTTGATATACAGGGTGTTTCAGAAATAAATGCTGGCAAATAGACAATGTCGAGTAGTAACAGGCAAAAATGCAATATCAAGTACCACTTTACACTCACATACAAATTTATGGTAAATGGTGTCATAATGACCTTAAATACCTTGAACTTGCAGCTAAATGGCAAGGTTACTTGATTAGAGATGCTCAAGCCATACTAGATTCTGCACAAAGTTGTCTAGCAGCCAAGTACTATAGAATACCACAGGTCTTAATCTCTGTTATAGTCACTTTCCCCAAACTGGTCAACATTGCCACAAATGCCTGGATGCAAAAAAATGTCTGAAAGGCTGTTTTATGGAAATGAATGAATCTTTCCTCATGGAATTTTACCAATAGAAAGCATGTCAGTACTTGGTTGTGCTGCTGGATCATGTTCTTAATGGAAAAAAAGACAATTAAAATGTTATCATGATAAAACACCAAGTGTATATGTGACCCATCATACCAAAACAGGTATTAAGTGGCATGTGGTGGTTCTGAGATACGGCCCAATATAGTTGCAGAGGTCATGCTGGGCCAATTTTGTGTTTTACACATTTTTGTTTAATTAGGCTTGTGGACTTTCACCTTCTGACCATAAAATCAACAAACTACAAATTGCTACTTTCTCAGCAGTTTCTGTAACGTCATATCAGATACATCAGAATTTGCTATTTTCTTCTTTTCAGACTGTGAATTAGTACTGTACTGAGTAGTAGGTACTGTCAGGATTTCTGTTGGTGAACTTCCATGAAGAAAGATTCATTCATTTCCATTAAACAGCCTTTCAGACATTTTTTGCATCCAGCCATTTGTGGCAATGTTGACCAGTTTGGGGAAAGTGCCTATAACTGAGATTAAAACCTGTGGTATTCTACATATAGTACTTGGCTGCTAGACAACTTGGTGCAGAATCTAGTATGGCTTGAGCATCTCTAATCAAGTAACCTTGCCATTTAGCTGCAGGTTCAAGGTATTTAAGATCATTATGGCACCGTTTACCATAAATATGTATGCGAGTGTAAAATGGTACTTGATATTGCATTTTTGCCTGTATTTATTTCTGGAACACCCTGTATATCAAACAGACTTCCTTGGATATTTTCCATAGCACTGTTTACAGCAAATTTGTGTAGCCTAAATGTAAATATAAATGTTACTACTCAACATTGTCTATTTGCCAGCATTTATTTCTGGAACACCCTGTATATCAAAAAGTCTTCCTTGAATATCTCCCAAACCATTTGATTCTCCAAACTGAAACTTTGCATGCATAATGGATACTTCTTTGCCTAACAGATAATAAAATTTTGTCAAAATTGATCGATACTCATTGTCTGAAAAATTAGGTCAAAGGTCAAGCTAACATCAAATGACCTTGAAAATGCAACAACCTTGAAAGGTCATCGTGTTATATGTCATTTGAAAGGGGAAATTTATGAAAATCAAGTGATGGGTTTGCAAAATTTAGCCAATTTTCTGTTTTATAGTCACTAATCGATGCAAAAACTGTGAAACTTTCTAAACTCTCTAGATTCGTGAAAAATGGTCCGAATGAGCTGAAATTTGGTATGTTGTCATTTCTCAAGGATACCCATGAGTATGCCAAATTTCATCAAAATCGGAGGGGGGGCGGAAAAAAATTGAGTGGTTTGGCATGGAATGACCCAGATGCAACCATCGTACATCGTAAAACGTCTGGCTGTAAGACGTGTGACAATAATATCCTTTGTGATGAATAAACACTTAAATATACAGGGCTAATGTATTTTCCTTTTGTATTGACACCAGACAGTGAGTAATCAATGCTTTGGGAAAAGATATCTAAGTGGGCTTCATCTGAGTGACAAAATATTTCAGTAATACAGAGTGCAAAAGCCTACTGTAGCTTACGGAATTGTACCGCATCTAAGCCATGTTTTGACATTTGTACCATTGCACATGTTAAAACATTGGATATTGTTTTATATTTGGCAGCCCTGTTATTAAGCATGTTTATGGAATAATAAAAAGAAATGTGATGCGTAAAGCAGTTTGGCAGGTATCTTGTCGAGGGCTCTTGTTTTGTTTTGTGTCTGTACCTCTCCCACTCGTCCTGTGAGTAAATGGCCTCGCTCATGACTGAGTAATTAGCGGGCTGAATGGGCTTTCAGCTCGTTATCTACTCCAGCCCTCCACTTCAAACACAGAGCATCTGCCTCCACTCCATTCACCTTTCCTCACACCATCTCCCTCTACTCCTCTCTCTGTCTGTGTCTATGTCTATTTGTCTATCTCTCTTTTCTGTGTGCATGTGTATATGTATATATATATATATATATATATATATGTGTGTGTGTGTGTGTGTTTGCATGTGTGTATCTGGGTACATGTACTGTATCTCACTGAGATTTGACCTGCTGTTTTAATCGGATAGTGTTGACAAACCACAAGTATTCTGGTTGCTAGGTAACAAACTATGCAGTTCATTCCACGGGGATGCACACATCACACAGGTCTATGCAAAGAGACTAAACCGCACACCTTTAACATGCTCCACAATCACCACCTCACATCCTGTATTGATGACTCTGTGAAGGCCAACACAGCTTGTGAATCTTTGCCTAAAGTCCAATCTACAAATCCTCCTTTAAGGTTATCTAGCATGGGTAATGAGACTCAGAGAGGGCAGAGACTGGGGTAGGTGGGGAGGAGACAGCAGGATCCATGGGTGGAGAGAGCGGGAGTCTCCTGTCTGGATGACGACAAGCAGCACGTCAAAATGGCCACCCTGGTTGCTAGTGGCAACTGCTGAGCAATTTCTATGCTATCATCAATAACACTGACAACCTGTCCATGTAGCTGCACAGCAACATCACAGGCAGTGACTGGGAGAAAACAGACAACAATGCTTTGCTCCTTCTAGAATTTCTACCCCCACTTCAGAAAAATGTTCCACACCCAATGAAATGGTAAACTGAGGGAGAGAGTGTCAAACAATATTCTATAGACAAATAAAAAGAGCTTAAACACATGGGGGAATGACATTTTGTCCTTCATATACATCCACTTCCTATCCAATCTGATCACTGATCTCTTCAGCTTTCAGCTATTAATCATGTGTCTAAGCAATCCTTTGTCTCTGTTTCTCAATCTATTTCAATCACCACAGACATATATATCTGACTAGAAGCTGCCGTAACAGAAAAGCATAAATCATGCATGTTTGTAACATAAAACACAGCTGGTTTCATAAAAGCCTGTGTAAAATAGTGCTCCATCCACCCCACCCTACTCTATCGCGTTACCACCACATCCACACTGCAGTGTAGCAAATGATGATGACCATTTATGTCTCCACTAGCCCTGAGGCATGGGTGTGTCTGTTTGTCAGGGAGAAGGTAGACTTAATCACGCAGCAGGTGGTGTTTGTCAGAAGGATGGCTGGTCTTGTCAAGTGGAGCGTGTGGTTAGACAATTAGAGCTGTGGTAGAGGCTGATGCTGTTAAAAGGTCAAACAAGGTAATTGACTCTTTTAAGGTTTAAATAAACCTGAATAGGATTTAGTAGTCACATACAGGTTCTTGGGGTATACTTTGTTGCTTTGTTATGCTCTTGCTTACTCTGGGAGGGAGGTTTGGTAATGTCCTAGCACCAAGATCAGCTAGCTGGTATCCGTTACATAGGCATAGACCATAAGCATCTTTTACACAGCCCTAGTGCATAGGCATCGTTTACATAGGCAAAGAGAATAGGCTACCGTTACATAGGCATAGAGCACAGGCTACCGTTGCATAGGCATAGCGCATAGGCATCTTTTTACACAGCCTTAGCACATAGGCATCCTTTACATGGGCACCTAACATATAATAGGCATCTGCTGCATAGGCATAGAGCATAGGCATCTGCTACATAGGCACAGAGCACAGGCATACATTACACAGACATAGTGCATAGTAGGGCTGGGCGATATGGACCTAAACTAATATCACGATATTTCTGGGCTGGCTGGCGATATACGATACATATCGATATTTCAAAAACAGAATGAGCAAAGTGTTTCATGTTAAGTTAAGGCTGCTCTAAAAGAGCTGTGCAAATGAAAAAGTAAACAGTAACACAGGGACACGGCTGTCTGAACAGTGTGAACACATTAAAATAAGTGGTTTTGATAAAATGGTATTGTAGCATCGAAAATATATATCGATATGGCGATATAGTGTCAAATACATATCTTCTTTAAAAATATATCGATATTACGATAATATCGATATATCGCCCAGCCCTAGTGCATAGGCATCTGTTACATAGGCATAGAGCACAGGCATCTTTAACATAGGCATAAAGCACATGCATCTGCTGCATAGGCACAGCAGAGGCTCACCTGCAGCATGAGCTCGCAGTCCTCGCGGCCCACGAAGATCATCTCCCGCGGGAGCCGGTGCCGTGTGCCCGAGCTGCTGACCAGGAACCATGATGTCACACTCATCTTTACTGCTCCACCCAGAACACACTTCGCATCCTGGACAAAGATGAGAAAAAAAAACACAAATTGAACACAAAAGAGTCTGGCCCCACCAGATACAGTTGGTTTGTCACAAGCTAATAGTGTGTTCCTCATTGGCTACAGTGAGTCTGTAGCTCGCTACATTATGTTATGTCTTACTAGCTATAGTATTTTTATTGCCTATAGTTAGTGTGTTTCTAACTAGCTTCAGAGTGTTTCTTACTAGCTATGCTGTGATTCTAATTTCTTATAGAGCATTTCTTACAAGCTATAGTGTGTTTCTCAATACATACAATGTGCTTCTCACTAGCTACAGTCTACTTCTTACAAGCTACAGTGTGTCTCTCACTACCTATGCTGTGTTTCTTTTACAGTCTACAATGTCTACAGTCTGCTTCCTTCAATCACTCAGCTGAAACTGCTGAGTTAAAGGACATATACAAGAGGCCTCGGCTGATGGTGTGCAAGAAAGACCTACTGTAAAGAACACACATAATAACACATCAAGTCAATACCTTTTAGAACACTATTGACTGCAGTAATGAAAATGTGACTATTAATGTTAATGTAATTTCTGATACCAACTGTGGAATCCTTTAATCCTTCAAGGAAAGACCTAACACACCATAACACAGCACAGGGGCCATTGGTGTTTACTAATGGTGGCTGCAAGCCATAATTGGTGCCCCTCCCCTAACTGCCTTCAAATGGCTGAGTCCATTTCAATCACCACTATTTAAAAGGGGATCGATACCAATATGGCTGCCACAGGCATCTTCATTTTAAGGCTAATCAATGCATTCCCACAGGGGAGGAAAGACAAGCTCCGAGCATACCGGACTGCTGATGACCGTACGAGCTGCACCCAACGCCCCCAGTGCACTACACCATCTAAGCATGTATGTAGGACTATGTGCTTCAATACGGCATGAATATCCTCAGATATTTGTAAATAATGATCTTCAGAAGTTTTATGCCTACACAGCATGACAGTGAATAGTACAAAGGGGTATATATTAACCTCCTATAAGGTTATCGCAAGGTGAGTTTTGAGCTCCTTGAGCTTTAGATGCTGCTACATCTATTTTCTGTCAGCATGCTCAGCAGATGCACAAATTCAAATGTACAGATGATCATCATGCTTGTGTTCCAACACTCCAAATCGGATTAGCATTAATGCACTGCTGCGTGATGGTGCACGATGATGCCGAGAGACCGACAGATCGGGCCTAGGGAAGAACCATGTCAGACAGTTCGGGCCTAGGGCAGAACCATGTCAGACAGACAGACAAGCTCCTCAGACGTCCTCCCCACCTGCGCTCAGTTCCAACAACTTCCTCTACCTTTGTGGCTTCGGTGACTCAGGAGGGAAAAGCAGCAGAAGGGTCACTGAAGGACACAGTGTACTTCACTTTGCTTCCTCAGTACCGGCACTTTAGGAAATGTAAGAGATACTCAGTTCTGTCATTTGGGGTTTCAGTAACAATATGGCAACCAGGACAGAATAATTAGTCAGGTTGTGTATAGTTACAGTTATACTGTAGTATTAAGCAGATGCTACACTCAAAAATGAACAACTTACAACACTATATATGGCTACAGGCATCTAGAGAAAACAATTTAGTGAATCACATTACACATGATTTAAACAGTCTCAATACTCTTGAACTATGAAGAACATTGTGTTGGGTATCTTATGCACCCAGACATTTTCATTCTTGTAAAAGGTTCCACAGCACATTTTTTTTTTTAAGTGTTGACTTCCATTTTAAATGTCAAGTGACCGTTGTGCAAACATGCTTCTCTGCAACACCTCCAAGCCTGTCTGCATGCATGATTATCTGCCCTCCCTTTCCACCCTCAGTATCTCCATGCTGAGGCGTTTGTACAGTTTGATGGGGCCCGAGGCAAAATTTTGCAACTGTTGCTGAAATCTGTATTGAAACTGCTGTAGTTTAAATGTTGTCAGCCTTTCGAGGCCCTCTAGAAGCCTGGGGGGCCCAAGCGGTTGCCTGTGTTGGCATGTGAAGACCTCTGGTTTTAGGAGGGCACCGCACAGCACGCCGCTACACCGATTCCACATGGCAGTAGTGGCACTGTGTGTGATGGTGATCCAGGCAAGCATGGTGTGTGTGTGTGTGTGTGTGTGTGTGTGCTAAGCTGACAGGCACTACATGAGGGAATATCTAGGCTTGGCAGTCCAGCATCAGTGGACTACACATATTTTCATCTTTAATCTCAAGGCTTATGTCTCCCTGCTAGCACTTAGGCTTTGGTCCTGCTGGTATGCTCGCTAAGCCACATTCGCAAAGCCAGGATAGACGCTGGGTAACGCACACTGTATACACACAACTGAATTTTGTGTTGACCTGTTTTCCTCTTTTATGTCCTATTATTCCTATGCCCTCTCTATGCCTGCCTGCTTGCCTCCATCCCCCCCTCCCCAGGTCTCCTTACTTCACTTAGCATGGCCCAAAGAACTCAACACCGTCAGCTCTGGCGTTGCCCGTCTGTCTCTGTGCCTTATTCCTTTATTCGGCTCCTGGGGCCAAGCCACCGGGCAAGACCTTCCTCATCCATCGACAATGCAGGAAGATGCTGTCATTCTGAAATGGCCTACAGTCCTCTTGCAAAAGGGGTGCCACTAAGAAGTCGTTAAATATTATTCCAGAACATGGATCTCGTAATCAAAGCATACAAAAGCTAAATGTGATAATGAACAAATGAATGACTGAATTAACTTTTTTTCTGGAACAGACCTGCAGATGTTACACAGTTAACACCTTTAACTAAGACAGAATGGGCAAACAATCTCACTGACTTACTAATACCATGTCTTGGCTGAGAGGCAGTCCTGGTAGTTTTAGTTTTAGAAAAGGGTGTCTCATACAGTATATTTAGAAGCCTGTTTGCAATATAGTCATTAAACCAACAACCAACATACAATCAATATATTTTAGGTTCTCTGGGTATGTGTGCAACAGGGCGGCTTTACCAATTTGACTTCAATGCCAAAACAGACTTCTTGATGCTGACTGGGCCTAACCATTCAAATGGGATGTGATGAAGTGGACAGAGGAATGTCACTACATTACTTAAATGTTCATTATCATTCAGTTGAAGTTTTCAAAATACAAGATACCACAGAGAAAGCACAACAATGCCACAATCGTTAAATCGTAAATCGTTAACGTAATGGCAATTTTATGTGTCACCACAGGCCGCATATTATTCTCTCACTGGACTCCGTGATTCACATCCGATTTCGGTAGGCGCCGCCGTGTCACCATCGTCATCGGGCGAATACATGTGTCAAAAACATGATCTAATTTCCCTTTGTTAGACTAAACGCAATGTGAGTCTTACCAGGCATGCAGACCATTTAACCAATGTAAAGGGTTTGGGGTTTCACCGTGGACGGGATTTAATACTGCAAAAACCAACCAGGTTGCTCGACTGGTGTTGAATGGTTGGAGGCAGGATGCTGCTATATCGGCAGTCTGCCCAGCCCAATGTGCCCGAGAGAGATGTCAGGATGCCCGTGCCTCAACAGCCATGCTACATGTCGCAGGGATTTTCTATGCGTATAAAACACTGTTTTGAGTTCAAAAACTCGTTTTTTTTTCGTCTAATCCCCTGACTTGGCTATAATGGTGGCTACACGTAGCAATGCTATGCAGCACCCCAGAGTGCTACATTTTATTTCTGTTACAGCCTAAATAAACTGACCGTATCCTAGGCTACTACAACAACAGCGATAAGCTATTGAAAACATGTTAACTCTTATTCCCTACAATGACATGCCCTCATTCTGTTAGCACCTCAACTGATTCCCAACCAGCATCATGACCACCAATTTTGCGACCTACCTACAACATTCCAGATGCCGCTTCTCCCACAAAAGCAACAAATGATGTCACCATAAAATTGACACAAATGCGCTGCCACACGTGCAAAAGGATCACTTCAAGCATCCACGTCTTGCAGTCGAGATCTATCGGGTATTCGCAGTGGTTTGTCTAAAGGAATCCTCCCATGCTCATTCTCTAGACTCTGCTGCTGTGGTGCCGCTGATGCGACGAGAGATCACAGACTGCCACCACCCGCTCTGGACCAGCCCGAGAGCAGCGCCGCTTTGGGCAGGTTGGCGCAACCTCAGCAAAGCTCACTCAAACCAGGCTACCAGCTCAGCTTCCAGGCAACGGCTTGGAAAAATAATCAATTGTACAAATAATTTTGCTGCACGGTTTAGCTGCCTAATATTAAACAAGAGGATAAGGAGTTAGGCTAGTCCTCCAAATTTAACATGTATAAATTCAGGCTCACGTGGGTTGAAGCGGGATGTGTTGATCCTGACGTCACCTTTCTTTGTTTCGTTCCATAGGAATTATTATCCATATTGATGAAACAAAACTGCCGTTCTTGGGTTATTTATATTTTCCTACCATGTGTATGTGTGTGTGCATTATGAAAACATAGTAATAAAGAAATGTAAAATTGGTCTCTTTTAAATTATGGTACGTCATGATCAGGTGTATTATGTCCCATACCCAATGATAGCCCCCCTTCTGTACGCGCTGTTGATTACGTAAGATTAGCAATCACTACCCTTGGGAATTCATTAAGCCAAAACATTTCATTAACATAAATTCGTTATATCTAAAATTGAGTGTAAATGTACACATGCGATAGACAATACGACAGTAAAATGCTAAGCTATAAAATGCCAGCATCATTAGTATTAGAGTTGTGTGTAGGATTAGTGTGGTGTTTAATTCTTAAATCGTTATCCTGAGATCATAAAATAGTTTGAATGAGTTAGGGTGTTTGAATGAGGTAGGGATGACACATGGTGGATGTCACCCACCATACTCAACTGGCATTAACATATAAAGAGATTCGAAACCAGTCGCCATTAGGCCTACAGTGACTCATTAAATATACGGCCATAAAGCTTCCTTTCAGTAAATCCTCATATGTTTACACATTTTCTGACAATTGTTTTAAACGTGTTGTGATTAAGTGGTCTATAAACATAATGGACTACTTACTACCACAGTATGCTATTCTTCTTATGATAGCCTACACCAAACCACATGGCATACATTGTCTTTTTTATTTGTTTTTCAAATGGACATTTAAAAACTTGGGATCATCTATCAGGACTCAAAACTGAGGACTTAATATAACAAGACTCATAAGCCTATAAACACCACCACAACTCCCACCATTCACACCACAACAGCAGCAACAGTTAAAAGAATCTTAATTTCTTGGTCAGAATGGACAAAACGTCTGAAGAAAGAATACAGGCACGGTGAAGAGAAACATCCTTTATTCACAAGAGCTGGTGTCTGAGTACCTCACTCACTCACTCGGCCATGGGACAGACAGGAGAAAAAACAGTAAAATAACTTAAAAAAAGGAAACTAAGTGTTTCAATATTCCTCTGGCTTTGAACCCTGTGGCAAACCTAAACACTTTGGTTGAAAAGTCCAAGACAGAAAAAAACAGCAAAAACACGCACAAAATAAAAACTGATTTAAATATACAAAACATATTTTAAAAAATAAAATTTAAAAAGAAAAAATCAATTAACGGGCCGATTTACATTCATCTTAATTCACAAATTATGTTTCAAGAAAAAAAATCCTAAAAAAACAACTGTGCATCTCTTCCACAAAGAGGTGGATAAGTGCTGTTAGCATGGTTTTTAAACATAGTAAGGCTGTCATATCCTCTAGCTGAACCTCCAGCTAGCCAGAGCCTTCTCTCGAACTTACTTTTTTTGTACAGTCTGGCTTTCCTGTATACCTTCTATAGTTAAGAGTGATTCTTAAAGACTAGCCAAAAGAAAACAGCTAAATTTGATTCACATATTATTTAAAGGTGCAATAGACAGCATTGCCTTTAAGAAAATAAGTGGGCAGGATTTTTTTTTTCCGACAGAGGGACTGAATAGGAGTATACACAAAAATATTCTTACTCTCTTTTTGTTTCCAAGAACACAGGCAGTGTTTGCCAACTGTACAAACTGGTTAGCCACATGGTTAGCTATTAGCAAATAATATGACTGTGGCTTCTGTGGGTGATTCCTCTATACAATGCTGGCTACTGCACCTCTTAAAAAGCGATGATGAGTATTCAGTTAACTCTTTAAATGTCTAACATCTGCTGTGTGTGGTGCCTAAACTCTACACTATGGAAAATAAACAACGTTTTGGCAGCTTGTGTGAGACGCTAACAGGGTAAGAGCAGGATATGACACATGGGATCTAGGGTTGCTGCTTGTTTTTTTCTTCTGGCAAAAATAGATCATCTTCTTTCTTCTTTTTCTCCTATAGCATTTGGACACAAATGTATGGCATCTTGAAAATCCTTGGGGTAAGCCATGCAGGGGTGTGCTCAAAGTGTTCCTATGGCCTATTCTCGTTACTTACACTGACACACTTGCATCCTTCAAAGGCTCCTTAATGTAGCACGTTTGTGGAGAATGGTGCCCAGTGTGTGTGTGCAATCAAAGTGAGTTGGACAGGTTTCATTAAGAACAGACGTAGAATGAGATGTGTTGATGGCCACGACTCTCAATCCTATCAGAGTGCCCGTCTCAGGAAAACCTTCAAGGCTGCAAGAGCACTAGTGTGAGCAATGAGGATGAGCACTATATGCCTGTACAGAACAGCGCCCCCCTGTGGGCACCTGGTCCTTGACAAGGCCTGGCCAGGGGTACCCGTGTTGAGCAGGACACTGTTGTGAGTGTTCATTAGGGGGAAAAACAGAGTCCTTGTACAACACAGTGCAGCGAGTTGATCGGATGTGACCAACTTTAATTACGTTATCAACACCCTCACCAGTCTCAGCCAGAGACATCTGGCTAAACATTCAGAGGAGAGCACTGTAAAACCCCCTTTCACTGAGCCACATGCTGTATAAGTCCTGTTCCGGCGTCCATTCATTTTACTTTCCACTTTTGTTTGTTTAAACACATCTTTTTCTTAAGTCCAACTGCTTTACTAAACTCTTTGGGGTGGCAAACATATTTATGGCAAAAAAGGGGGAAAACATCCTTCAGTTTTACATTTTGCTTCTGGGCTTGTCTAATTATCCCTCCTTCAATGTGCAGACCAGGCTTCTTTGGCCCAGACAGGCATGACAGCTTAAGACACTAGTATTCAGCAAACATCAGTCACAGTCGTCAAAGGTACACCGCCACATCAGTACAACCGCACGCATCGCTAAAAAGCTCAGTAGATGCGAGAGACATTACTTTATAACCATAACCTCATACTGGTAGAGTTGCAGTAAACGTGACCGCACTTTGAAAATGAGAGATTAGCTGCCCTCAGTCTTGCACCCAATCTGTCATACTGTTGAAGTTAGGTTGTGCGTGGATTGTGTGCCTCTTGATGACAAGTATTTTCATTTTCTATTTTTTTCCCACCCCTCCACCCCTACCCCAAGTCAAACCCCACTGACTGAACTCGTGTCTGATGAGAATGTCATGGACAGCTGAGTGTGTGAAGAAGGACAGCAACATTTAGAAGCTTTTTTTCTGTTATTTGTGCTTGTAAAAGTTTTTTTTTTGTCAGTGTGACCCTTCTATGTACTAAGCAGCTCTTTCACAGGCCTGAATTCCCCTGTTTCAACAGCCACCCTCTATGTCACAGATCAAAACGCCTGCATGGGAGACTGAAAAAACTTGAGGGAGATTTTTTTGATGACTTAATCTTCTGTAAAGTAACTTAAGCATCCCAACAGACCTCAAAATGATCCTTAAAGGGATGATGCTTTGATGCCTAACCCCAGAAAGGAAAGATAGAGGAAGGCATCACTTTATAATAATAATAATAATAATAATAATAATAATAATAATCATTCAAAAACTAGACATTCCTGTTATGCAGTGACCAGTACCCCAATGACGTCTGTGCTGAGGCTGAACACATCAAGAGCCAGTTCAGATGAAATAGTCATCAAATGGAGAACTACTGAAAAATGAAGAGACAGAACAAACCATGATGAACGAAATGCTAAGAAGGAGAAGATGAGAAAGCAGATGTCTCTGTATCAGATATGACATTGCTGTGGCGACTGGGGCAGGGTGTGGGGTGGGATGTGTGTGTGTGTGTGTGGGGGGGGGGGGGGGGGGTTGGGCACTTCCTGGAGCATGTAGTGTTGTCCCTCACCGTGGCGGTGGACGGGAATTCTGGGAGAAAGAAGAGAAGAACCGGAGGGGCGTGGTGGAAGTGAAGAAGCTGGAGACAAAGTTGAAGGTGATGGTCAGAGCAGAGTGTGGACAAGGCAGGGAGGAGGGGAGGGGAGGAAGGGTGAGAGAGAAAGAAAGGCAGAGAGAGAGAGAGAAAATGTGAGAGAGAAAGGAAGGTAGATGTGAAAGAATCTCGTGATGGAGGGCTAAGAGAAGAGGGATCAAGAAGGAGAGCAGAAGAGAAGACAGAGGACCGACATGAGAGGGAGAAAGATAGGAGGTAGAAAGTGAAGGAGAGAAGGAGAGAGCGCGAGAAAGAGAGAGACACATGCCCTACAAAGCCAAAAGGCAGTAACTAGATATTTTGTCAAAACTGAAAATTGATTTTATAATACCTCCTTTGTCTTGAGTAAAACCACTATTATGCTTACAGCATGTTTGACTGGTTAGCATGACATATTTAGAGGGGTTTTTCTTAGTTTAAATGTTCGAATAGTTACTGCATTTTGCCTTTGTAGGGCAGCATAGATAGGGCAATAGAGAGGTGGGCTATGTTGTTCCACTGGCCGAATAGGAGAACTGTTCAAAGTGAGGCCTCCTATCGCTGTCAAATGACTCCATGCTGTCATCTGCAAGAGAAAAGAGCAAACCACAATCATCATCCTCATTCCCATCACTGCAGTCACTACCAGCACGGCCTCTGTTTATTTATGTTATTGTGATTATAAATACTATTATTGTAATTATTATTATCAACAAGAACAAAACAACAACAATAATAATAATAATCATCCTCATCATCATCATCATCATTATAATAACCATAATCTATTCTTCATTGATATTATTACTTAGGGGTTGCCATAATTTTTGCCAGGGCTTATTTTGCACATACATGACCACCAGGGGGCAATGTGATCTCCCATATACTGTAAGGTTCATTATAGAGTACGGTCCAAAATCTTCCACCCCTCTCAACACAGCCCTGATTACTGCAGTTCACACTGGAGTGGCTAGACCATTTACAAAGGCCACACGTTGAAGAGAGTGGCCTATTTGTTTTTATGTGATGGGGATTTTTTGAGATGCACTCTGACAGCTTACACGGTTTCTAAATTACACAGCCTGAGAGCGTTATGAACAACAGAAATGACTCACATGGGCAACACCAAAAAACAAGCCCACAAACATCTGTCACACTTCTATCTGATTTACCAGAAGCTCATGAAGACAAACAGGTACCAAAAAGTCCAGTCTTTCTGTTATACAAACGTTTGTCTACTTTAGGCAGACAGACAAATGGTTAATGAGTTTTCTTTGTTTTTATACTCATGTTGACATTAACTAACTTAAAAATATACCCATATTTTTTAATGATATTACAACTACAGACCCTTTGCCGCCTTGATTTCACAGCTAGTTGATATCCACTTTATGTCGATGTCTCACTTCACATCAGTCTCATTAATGTTTAAGCCAACTTAACGTCTGGCTGCCCTGAATTGGTGGCTGATGTAGACTCAAAATGAAGCCAATCATGGCAAAAGGTGGTGATCATAGTTTATCATAAGGGTACCTAATGATTCATGAGGGACTACACCATCAATAGGCTGCCAAATTCAGCCTAGCACACTAGTTTGGATTGATGGGCAAAGCTGACTAAAACAATAGCCCAAACATCTCACTCTCTCCATTTACATGTGCATGTACGCAACCTCCTCAACCTCCTCACCTCAACAGACTACCTACTCACCAGAAACCAACTAAGCTGCTTTACTGTCATCTCTGATTTCCAAATATAGGAAATGTAGGAAAAAAAACACAAAAAAGAAAAAAAAAACTCCCGCACACTGCTCATTCCGTGAGTAAAATGTATTTACAACGTTTCGGTCAAAGACCTTCGTCAGGTTGCTTTACACACTCTTTTTGAAGAACAAATATAAGTACATCTGTAACACTGGAATCAAATTTCAGTTCCTCTCAGAGCATCTGTGAATGTGAGTGTGTGTGTGTGGTGTGCGTGCATATGTGTTTGTACATGCACGGACGGGTTGTGTCGGCTAGTAGCGCATCTCATATAATGCGGTGAACTATTTGTGCTAGCTGAGCAGTCATTGCAGGAGTACTGTTATTATTCTAACATAATTATTAACATCAGTCTTCTTTTTAATCTATATTTTCTCTCTGCACTGTTATGGAGTTAATCAGTCCACATTTTCACTGCAAGTTAAACAAGTTATAACTGTTACCAAGGTCTTTCTGTGCAGTTCAGCCCCAGGCTAGAACCTGTGACCTGTCTAGGCCTAAAGCACACACATCTGCTTCTAGTAGTCTGGGTGCTGGACCAAAAACCAAAGTCCGTGACACCAGTGTGCTCCCACAAAAAGCATTGAATCATGACGATTTGGGCATGTGCCCTTCATCAGATGAGACCATGGAGCACACTGGTGTGGCGGACTTTGTTTCTGTTCTTGAACCCGTGACCTCACAGCAACTCCGGCTTGGGAGACACACGCTACCTACCAAGGGAGTTAAAAGCTGGGTTATTAGCTAAGTCAGTAGCGTATCCTTCTGAGGTGTCGAAGTTGTAATGCACAGTGACAAGCTGTGGTAGCTGTCATCCGCTGACGAACTGACGAATAAATCTTGAACTTGAACTTGAATTAATTTTGAATCTTTTTAGTGGAAATACTGAAGTTAAGTCTCCAGACAGTGTGTTGTATTTACTGGTAAACTGGTCAGAATATAAAGATGGCTTATATTGTAATGCTCCCTGTGAGTTTGGCTGTCAAAATCAGAAACTCAAATACTAAACAGACGTAAACATAATCCCATTAATCATCATTGTCTGCTCTCTTAAAAGCTTCTCTGTTTGTGTGTGCGTTTGTGCTTATCTGCAGATTCTGGGCAACTTCAATGTGACGAGCAACACTTACGTTGTTCTGCAAATTACTGTTAGGTAATTTCCCACCACATTCAGCCGTGTCAACAGGGTTCACCCATAAAGCAGAGTTCAGACTATTTTCCATATAACTACCCTGGATGTACAATGACTCAACACATACATCACAGACAGACAGACAGACAGACAGACAGACAGACAGACAGACAGACAGACAGACAGACAGACAGACAGACAGACAGACAGACAGACAGACAGACAGACAGACAGACACACACACACACACACACACACACACACACACACACACACACACACACACACACACACACACACACACACACACACACCTTGCCCAGGGGGAGTGATGGTGATGGTCTGACCAGTGAACTCCACATCAAAATAGCGCGTGTCTGTCTCAGACGTCACCTGGGGCTTGAAGGGTGGGTCCAGCTGAGGTGGGAACACAATAATGGAAAACAGATTTACAATTCCCAGGAATTACACAGTGCATGCAAAGCAAGCATTTGAAAAGGAGCACTTACACATTGACAATAGAACAAAAACTAAAAAACTGTAGCATAAGAGTTGTTTAGACAGTCAGTCAGTCAAACAGCTAATTAAGCCTTCACAGTTACTAGACAGGTAGCCTGGAATATGTTAAAGGTTTTACCAACCATTTATGCATTAATGCATTGTAGACACTTGTCTGCAATGTCCATCCTTTTAAAATTCTTCATACAATGTGCTTTATCACACAAAAAAGCACACAAAAAAACTTGAGGTGGTTCCTGCACCATTGCTAGGGCAGTCATGGCGGTTGCTATGCTAGTTACTAAGGAAATCATTTTAGTTGCAATGTTGCTAGGACGTCACTTCTTGTTGAAGTGGCTGCAACAGCACGGCATTTTCATAGTCATCATGGATGAGCAGAGGTCCCTTTAAAAAGGTCAGGCACATGTTAATAATGTGCATTATTTCATTAAGCCCCTGTTAGAAAGCATTATGTGACATGCAATAATACTTTACATGCCTTAGAATGCACACCACTGAACACAGATGAATCTACACAGACGAATCATCGATACTAATATAGTAATTCATATAGCCATTCACCATAATGCAGATTGCAAAACAAACAAAGAAAGAAAAGGAAAGAAAAAAAGCGTGAGGTGCTCAAAACCTGTTCAACTTTTGGAACACATTTGTTTTCTACAATGGGTCATTGCATAGCTACAGTGACTCGCGGACAGCTGATTTCCAAATATCAACGGTAAAAAATGGACGACCGTAGGTAACTTAGCAACAGTAAATGAACATTGACATCTTTTGTGAGCACTTTTTAAGCACCTGGATTTCAGAATGTTATTGATGCTTCTTGCGAAAAAAGCCTCTGTGTGAAAGAGGCCCTGTCTGTTGGGCTTGGAGGAGATCTGCTGAAGTGATTTGCTTGCTGTGTTTTGTGTGTTGCCTGGCCTACCTTCTTTTCGTACACATCCTGCCACTGGATTCCAGAGAAGAAGGCGTGCTGCATAATCTCCTTTGCATCATCAGGGCCTCCCCCTAACCTGAGTCAGAGCAATACACACACACACACACACACACACACAGCATAAGTGGCATTAACCAACAAAACTAACTGACTAGAGTAATCCACACACACACACACCAAAAAGGCGAAAGAGACACTGAGGTTGGCTACAAAACGTCATAATGTGTAACATGAATAGAAGTCTTTCAGACAGTTTGTGCACTTTTGTACATGCAAAATAAAATGTTGTGTTTGAACAGTTTCCAGGAACTCATTGGCAAGTAATGGGCTTGTGGGCACGATACATCACTTTATACTTTATGAGTGGCATCATTCAACCAGAACCCCATTAGTCACCATGAAATTAAACTTCACATTTCATTTCTCAGAAACGTTTTTCAGGCCCGATTTCATATTCTGCTTGCACAACCATGCACAATTGATATACACTGTTCATTACATTTGTACATGAAGTACAAACAAACTGCAATTCTTCACGTTCTCACACATGGGTTGTAAACTTCACCAGAGGTCCTCCTGTCACTTGAGTCAAAGCCGACTTGAGTGTGATGGTGGTAAGTGGACTGCATTTATATAGCTGCTTTCTATACTCAACAGAGCACCAAAAGCACTTTACAAAGAATGCCTCCCATGCAAGGCACCAGTCAGCACACTGAGAGCAGGATGGGGTTCAGTGTCTTGCTCAGGGACACTTCCACCGTAGCCTGGGAAACCCTCCCCTCGTACTTCATACTTAATTTCATTTTGTACAGAAGGTCTGGACCAGAATCTGATGAGGAGCATGTAAGCGGTCCGAGCATCACCGATCCAATCAGCGAACAAAGGGTGTGTTCGTGAGCCATGACGTTGACTTTGTGTGCTACATTTGAATTGTAGTGCGTAGGTAGGCTAATTGCATACATAAACGACCAGGCGTTAGCGATTAGGTAAAGGCAGAGGCACTTGTTCAACTTCAGCAGAGTCCACACCTCCAGGAAGAAATCATTTCTCACGGCCTCCACTCCAGACACTGTACAAAATACGTACGAGGGGCTGTTTTACCAGGCTACTTCGACCTAGCCAGGAGGAGCTGGAATCGAACTAGCCACCCTTTGGTTGCTGGGCAACCCCAGCTCCCGTCGCCCCATGATTTAGATCAAAGGTCATGACCTCCTGACCCTAGCTGCCTCACCGCTGTTTGGGGTCCTTGTGCAGCAGGCCGGAGAGCAGGGCCTTGGCGTTGGGGCTCAGGGTGCGTGGGAAGCGGATCTCCTCCATCAGGATGAGCTCGAACAGCCGCTCGTGGTCCTGGTTGTAGAAGGGCAGCCGGCCGCACATCATCTCGTACATGACCACGCCCAGCCCCCACCAGTCCACCGCACGACCGTAGTCATTGTCCTCCAGCACCTGAGAATAAACACACACACACACACACACGTTACACACACACACGTTATATAAACACGCATCATCTCGTACATGACCACGCCCAGCCCCCACCAGTCTACCTCACGACCGTAGTCATTGTCCTCCAGCACCTGAGAATAAACGCACACACACGTTACACACACGTTACACACCCACACACACAGACAGACAGACACACACACACACGTTATATTAACACCCCCAGCAGTCCAGGGTGTTGGTCTTGGAATTGGAGGGTTACAGGTTTACTTTCTGTTCCAGTAGGGAAACGTGTGGGGAAGTTAATAAGCAGTGCTCTCCAGCACTCTCATCCATGGCTGAGATACAGTACTCTTGAGCAATGCATCTAACCAACTATCCAGAGGACTATCCCTGGATCAGAGCATAAGCTAAAAGCAATGTCATTTAATGTGCGTGCAGGTAAAATGTAACCACACATTTTGCCAAAATACTTCAAAAAAGATGAAAGATCCTCACTGCTCAAATGCCACATGAGAGTTGAACTCTGTCAAGTGCATAATGAGCATGGCTGTGTCTACAACCTGAAGTTGAGCTTCTCTGAAGTGCTGCATTCCCACTGGGGGCACCTCAGAAGCTGAGAGGTAATGACTCTGGCCCTGAGGTAGACTGCAGAAGATGATCTGTCTGATCTGTGTGTGTGTAAGGGTGTGTGTGTAAGGGTGTGTATATATGTGGTTTTATGTATGTGTGTGTGTGTGTGTGTAAGGGTGTGTATATATGTGTTCTTCTGTATGGGTGTTTGTGTGTGGTTATGTTTGTGTGTGTGTGTGTGTATGTGTGTGTGTGTGTGTGTATGTATGTGTTCACGTACATACCAGTGTGTCTGTGTGTAAGTGTGCACATAGCACACTTATGTGTGCAAGGGTTCACCCACCTCAGGTGCCAGGTACTCTGGTGTGCCGCAGAAGGTCTTCATGGTGGCCCCCTCCGTGATGCCTTCCTTGCACAGCCCAAAGTCTGTGATCTTAATGTGGCCATCTTTATCCAGCATCAGATTCTCCAGCTACAGCATGCCATCACACAATGCACAGTGAGAGACAGCACGCGTTACAATTACAGTAACACTTTATTTTACGGTTCCTTTTTTACTGAATCTACATGTAACAACATGTAATATTTTATACACTGTACATACCTCACACTAACCCTAACCCTGACCCTATGGTACAGTGTAAATACATAATGTAATATTACATGTAATATTATGTACAATAACGTGTAATATTATGTACTTACACTGTACATACCTCACACAAACTCTTACTTTAACCCTATGGTACAGTGTAAGTACATAGTGTTACATATTTGTTACACACTTTGCTACACTGTACCTAATTGATGTAACAGGGCCAATAAATAAAGTGTAATGATGAAATGAAGTTCAGGTGAGGTGAGTCTCTAATGCGCTCTCACCTTGAGGTCACGGTACACCACATTCCTCTCCGAGTGGAGGTAGTCCAGCGCGGACACGATCTCGGCGCCGTAGAAGCGAGAGCGCTCCTCTGTGAACACACGCTCTCTAGACAGATGGAAGAAGAGCTGGGCGGAGGGGAGGGGTGGAAAGACAGGGATTATTTCAAAATAACCTTTTAAGAGAAGGTTAATCATCGATCATTATTCAATTCATTACAATTCGAGGAGCCTGACTCAAATACCAATCTTACAGTAGAATCACTGCAGAATGTGGTTTGAAAATTTAATTTTCCCCTATAAATCATTATATATGGTTTAAATATGAACAGAAAAAAACATATACAATACAAACATATACACTTTTCGTATGCATACTTAGGCTCATAAAATTTGATACATATACTGTATGATCCAACCAATATACATAATACATACATAATATATTCAATGTCTATGATACATTGATAAACGATGAGTATACTCAATGAAAATCAATTTACCCCTTTACATTTACAATAAATGTAGTCTCTTCTGAAGACATATCTAAAATCTCATCTCATCCGACATAATAGCTGCTCTGTGATGGTTCATTGGTACCCCAAATGTGTTGGCTTGTGCTACTGGGACTTGTTTTTCAGTTCTGAACACTGCACTAGTGGAGTCAGTCTATATTTGTTTGATATGTGTAGTCAGTCTGTATTTGTCTCTGTCTGTCTGTCTCTGTCTCTCTTTGTTTTCTCTCAACCTCTCGCTCTCTCTCTCTCTCTTTGACCCTGTCTGTCTGCCCCTATCACTGTTTCTCTTTCTCCCTCACTCTCTCTCTCAGTCTTTCTCTGTCGCTCTCTCTCCCTCTCCTCTCTCTCTCCCTCTCCTTTCTCTCCCTCACTGTCTCTCTCGCTCTCTCTCTTTCTCTCCATGCCATCATTCCAATATTTATTTACAACCTCAAAGCCTCCAAAGCAGGAAGACATTTGCATGAGGATATCTAACCGTTTCAAACCACAACACGGCAGCATGCAGCGCCAATTAGCCTCACCGCCAGGCCACCTGCCAGGCTGTGTCGTATCATATCTCTCTTCCAAATCACGAAGTGCCAATAGCACTGCTGACCCGTCGAGAGGGCCACAACATCTGTCTTCGAAAGATGACAGATCGGTCATCAGCGCTGCGGAACATCAAAGGCCTTCTTCACGGGAAGCTCTTGTTTTGTTTATGCAAAAGCTAAAAAATAACATGGTGACAACCACTTCCCCTCTCATGTGAAAAAATAGCAAATGGACGCCCACCAAGACAGTAAGCCAGTAGGCCAGTCGACATGAGAAGAAACAGGCGGGTGTGAGTGCTTTGCGCCAATACCAAAAGACTGAGAGTGCTGGTGATTTCATTTTCCCAAAACACACACACACACACACACAAGAGGACATATGTCTCTCGCTCTCTCATTCACACACACTCTAGTGGAACTTTGTATTAACCACCCCAATCTGGGTACAACTGCAAATCCTCCACACACACAAACACACAGACACACACACACACTCACACACACACACACATATGCTCAGAGACCAGACACACACACACACTCACCTCTCCACCGTTGGCATACTCCATGACGAAGCACAATCGATCGTGCGTCTGGAAGGAGTACTTCAGTCCCTGTAGGAGCAGAGAGGTACAGCAGACATTAAATGATGCATCCTACTGCCTCAGGCTACTATCAATGGCTCTGACAGCACCAGAATAATCTCAGCTCCTAATAAACACATCACGCCAGACAAGCACCATTTCAGCAGTTATCTTGTGGTAATTGTCTCCATTCCTTGAAGAATGGGACTGAGAGAATGAGTAGATGTCTCTTTCCTTAGGCCATAACAGCACTGAACACTTTAAACTGTCTACTGACATTATACACTTTAAACACTGCAACTTTGCACTGCACTTTCTAGTTTTACTCTTTTGTTTATTTTATCAGTTTATACATATGTACTTCTCTTTGCTTTGGACAGTTTGAAAACAAACACCACTTGACTGTAGAAGTACATTTGCCATATGACATTCATTTTATATTGTTTTGAATCTTAAAGTGCACACTGTTTAATGCATGTTGAATTATAATCTGTTAAGCTTTTACAATGGTCTCATACACCCAGCACTCGTGGATGGCACTGACATTGCTTAATGCACGTTGGATTATGATCTGTTAATCTGCTGTTATGACCCGATACACCCAGCCTCTGTGGATGGACACGAGTAGACATACAGAGAGGCCACCTAAGGCCTCATTTCCACCGGCTTGAG
>CM050219.1:3412500-3430000 GCA_027475355.1 Coilia nasus | reverse complement strand
CTCCCATGATTTACAAGTTCCAAGCGTAACATCTGTCTAACAACTGTCTCCCACCCCGGAGTTGCTGTGAGGTCACGGGTTCGAGAGTAGGTCGGAACTGCGCAGGAAGACCACTGTCAGATTCCACTGTCAGATTCAGTTATCATTATAGTTCCTGGTGTGAACTTAAATCTTAAAGTATCTTTGAATGTGACTGTCAGGTACAGAATGAAAGGTGGCGACACGTTGAGTTAAAGTTATCATTACAGTTCTTAGTTCTCTTAGTTCTCATTAGTAGATCCCATTGCGTACAGACTACAGAGAAGTTGCTGAGGTACAGTTATCATGTAGTTCTTGTTAATTCTCATTTATCATGTTATTTGTCCTGTCTTGATATGAGTCTGTCAAATAAAATAAATTCAAATTCAAATTCATTAGTAGTTGTCATTCTGTAGAAGTTTTTGAGTTACAGTTATCATTATAGTTCTTACTGGTTCTCAGTAGTGGTTCTTGTTACTGTATGTACGGGCAACAGAGCAGTTGTTGAGTTACAGTTATCGTTATAGTTCTTACTGGTTCTCAGTAGTGGTTCTTGTTACGTACTGGTGACAGAGAAGTTGTGTAGTTAGTTATCAGTAAAATTCTTGTTGGTTCTCAGTAGTGGTTCTTGTTATGTACAGGCGACAGAGAACATGTTGAGTTACAGTTATCGTTATAGTTCTTATTAGTTCTGAATAGGGGTTCTTGTTACGTACGGGCAACAGAGAAGTTGTTGAGCGGCGTCTCCAGCTGGTCCACATCCTGTGGGCGCTCCTTGTAGCCGATGAACGTCCCGTCGCTCTTCAGCAGGAAGTACCTGGGCCTCCATGTCTTTATGTACTCTCCTGTGCAACACACACACAGAAAAGTGAAAGTCCCATTTTTGTCATTGTCCCATTAGTCACAGTGCACACAACGAAATAGACCTCTGCATTTAACCCATCACACACGTGAGCAGGGGACAGCCCTGACAATGGCACCCAGGGAGCAGTGCGTAGGGACGGTACCATGCTCAGGGTACCTCAGTGGCACTACTAGCAACCCGGGATTCCAACCTGTGATTCTGCGGTCACAGGGCCAATACAATACCACCACTGCCAATAGACAGGCATACAGGCATGCACGCACGCACGCACCCACCCACACACACACACCCACACACACGCGCATAAAAATCCAGACAAATACACATAAATAAATACACATCTACACAAATGCAAATGCACACACAAATCCATAAAATGCCAGGCATGATAAATACACACATATTCTTGCATACACACTGACACACACATATTGACAAGTGCATACGCAAAGATGCGGGCAAAACACGCAAACACACACACACACACACACACACACACACACACACAAGCACATGCAAACACAACATTGGCTTACTGCTCAGCAGAGCCTGTCATGATGTCAGCATGGCCCTATACAACCTGGATTATCCATTCCTACACACAAACACACACACAAGTGCATACACAGGTGCAGACATAAATAGACTCTCTCTTACACACACACACACACACACACGCACACAAACATCAGACACTCAGCAGATTCCCCCATGTCCTCAGTGTGACCCTGTATAACAAAAAGTACACACACGCACACGCACACATACACAAACACACACACAGACACACTTTCGTCCTCTGACAGTGGAGCAGCTGAGGGCTGCTTCTCTTTGATCTGTGCTGGTCACACACACACACACACACACACAGGTCCAGATGGCCACTGACTGGTGGAAAGCCAACCTCCGACAACAAGCCAGGGAATGAGGGAGCGCTTCAAAGATGCTACACACACATGTGTGTGTGTGTGTGCGTGTGTGTGAATGAGAGTTTTTGTGTGTGTGTGTGTGTGTGAGAGAGTTTCTGTGTTTGTGTGTGTGTGTGTGTGTGTGTGTGTGTGTATGTGTGAAAAAGGGTGTTTGAGTGTGTGTATGAGAGAGGCACTTGTTTCTTTTTGTGTGTGTGTTTGACACAGAGTCTGTGTGAAAGTAAGAGAGGACTTTCTGTAAGAGTTTTGTGGATGTGAAATGCACTGTGTGAGACACACAGATGCTGTGTCACTGAGTGCGTGAACGCATGTGTGTCTGTGTGTGTTTCTGTGAGTGTGAAATGCCTTTCATGATAGAGCCAAGCACTCACATACTAGCATAACAGCTAACGGTTACCAGTCTTACCGGAATATTCCGGATGTCTGAAAAGGAACAAAGAACAAACATGACTATGTTTTTGTATGTGTGTGTGTTTGTGTGTTTTTTTGTATGTGCATGTGTGTGTTTGTGTGTGAGTGTGTGTGTGTGTGTGTGTGTGTGTGTGGATGAATGTGTGTCTGTACTAGTGCATGTGACTGTGTAGGACTGAGGCAGAGCTGCAGTTTGTGGGGTGATTTGCGAGGTGTGAATATGTGTGCACGTGAGTTGGTGAAAGTGTGAGAATAACACTGTTGGTGTTATGCAGTTGTTTATGTATTTGTGTGTGTGCGTGTATATGTGTGTGTGTGTGTGTGTGTGTGTGTGTGTTTGTCTTTGTGTGTATGGGTGTGTGTTTGTCTTTGTGTGTATGTGTATGTACTGTATGTATGTGTTTTCATCTGTGTGTATGTGTATGTGTGTGTGGGTTGTGTACAGACTCGGTGCATCTGTGTGAATGCAGAGGGGGAACGTGGGAAATGGAGTCTACCCACACACACACCCACGCAGGCCTTTCCCACAGTATCAAAACATCACCGCCACTTCCTCACCTTCACGCAGACCCACAGACCCCAAGTTGCACTCAACAGCTGCTCACGTCAGAGGTCGACCGATTCATCGCTGGGGCGATGTTACCGGATGATATTTGGCATTTTTTTCTATCAGCATCAGCCAATATTAGTGTTTAGTAGCACCGATTTTAATTCAGGCATGTCCATGGGCAACCTAGTGTTTCTGTTGCCGTGCAACATATGCTGCTGCTGCTGCGTGTGAAGGAACCCAAGCCAAAACGTTTTGGATGATTCCACAACTATCCTGGGAGAAAAAGGTAAGGCTTAATTTTGGATCTTTTAAAGCAACACTAAGTAGTTTTTTTCAATCTTCAAATAATGTTTCTAAAAAATGTTTCAGGGGTTCATCAACCTGTAATAGGATGAAAGGCACTTCTGAATTTGCTTTGCCGCCCCCCATGTGCTGGTTATAACCATACTAAGCAAGTTTGGAGGAGCAGGCTGTCTCTTTCTAGTTTGAATGAGAGACATAAGAAACTACGATTTGACTTGCTTTACAGGAAGCGTTACAATAGGCGATAGGTGGAGCAAGGCCCATAGTGGAGCGGACTCTGCGGGTACATATAAATACAATAAAAATAAACATATAAATGGAAGATATCTACAGCCAGCTTTTCATGTCATCACGAGGGACCCTGCGAAGAAAAGGAGGGGTATGTCGGAAGAGGTAAGGGGAAAAGAAAACGCGACGGATAGACAAGGAGGTCGACCTGGAGTGAACATCGGACCAGCTTGCACTTGTTGGCAAGAGCTGAAGCAGGACACACAGCTCCCCAGATATATCTGTTTGGCAGCATGGCTTAGTTAATGCTGACAATACTTTCTCAGTGCAACATGCTTGCAATTCAGTGCAGAGATTCGAATAAGTAATCAAATATCTCTACAAAGACTGCATGAAATCTCACAGTTAGTTTCCTCATTAAACATGCCTATCCAAAGAGAATGTCACAAATTACTGTCCTTGCATATAAGGCTGCGTGATTGACTGATAACTACACTGTGTGCATTTGGTTTGTCCGCATTTCTCTACTCTCTACTTCTGGTTTAGCAGTTGTTGTCTGATGACTGAACAAAAGACCAAACCTAGAATGGAAGTATTTCACCGAGCCAACATCCTGACCCTTTTTTAAAGGGAAGATAGTGCAGTATAAGAGATGGGCACAAAATAAAGACTAAGTTAGTTAAAAGACTAAAGTTAGTTTTCAATAAGTGATGTTGGTGACTTCAGAAATTGTGAGCATTTGCTGTTGTTATTATTAGTGTGCCATTTTTATTATGCAAATAACATTCAATTATCGGCCAAAAAAAGAAAAGGCAGCAGGCATCAGCCATCGGCTGATCCTGACATCTAAAACATCGGCATCGACATTAAAAAACCCATGTGGGTCGACCTCTAATACATACACCACATACATACCTACATCTACCCGCAGATACACACAATCACCCCCCCCCCCCCCAACACACACACACAGACACACAAACACACATACACAAACAGCACACAGCCACATCCTCTCTGCAACAGGTGCTGTGAATAGAACACTGTCTGTGACTTTCAGCTGAGAAATACTGCTATTTAATAGTACAGCATGCTCACAAATGTACTATGCTATTATAGTGTAATATTATGTAGCTATAAATTATTACATCTGCTCAGCTTTCCATGACAACTGCTTGCACCTTTAAGTATATGGCAGCTGTATATGCAACATTATGAGAGCCGGACCCTAGGAGTTGAACTCTTGAACACTCAACTACGCCAAGAGTTAGTCAATTAGGCGAAGGGACACTTGGCTGCTATTTAATAGCATAATATGCTTGCAGTAATAGTATGCTATTATAGCTTTAAAAAACATGTAACATATTCTCGGCTTTCCATGAAAACTCTATGCGCCAATAAGTATATGGAGGTAATGCAACATTCGCATGTTAAAGAAGCATTATAGCATTTATTTCTGTGGTCATTAGTCAAGAACGTGTAAGTGACACATGCTTCATATCTGTATCATCTCCATGCTTTTAAAAGGCACCCTCTTTTGTATGAAGACACAGAGGCAGCCTTGTTTGTCCTCTTAGATGTTGAAGGGGGTGGGGGTCTGGGTGCTTTTCAAGAAAACAGTTCGCAGCTACAAACAGCAGAGAGAGGGTCATCTGGGTCGTGACTAACGCCTCTTGCTTCTTTCTCTCTCTCTCTCTCTCTCTCTCTCTCTCTCTCTCTCACTCATTTTCACTCACTCGCTTTCTCTTGCTTTCTCTTTCGTCTTCCTCTTCTTTTTTTATGACACCACATTAGTGGTGCTTCTGGTAATCAACAACCAGATTCAAGAAAACAGGAAATGACTAAAGATATGTAGCAACATGGGCAAACACCAGCTAGTAAACACACAGACAGACACACACAGAGACACACAGACACACACAGATTTATATAGCAGATATATCCAGTATTTATACACAATTTCATACACAAACACAGAATATACGTATATTTACTTTCTGACCCATACACACACATGCGGCCACACACACTCACACACACACACGCGCAGACAACTTTTGTAAGTACACTAAGTGTGTGCTTGCGTTGCCTGATAGCTTATGATATATAGCATCGATTCATGCCACAGCAGGAATGGGGTGAGAACACAGGACGTGGTGGCTACAAACATCCGTTAAAGGCCATGTGATGTCACCATGGTCATATTTTTTTGATGCCATTGTTGCAGGGAAGGACTCAACCACCTAATGCAGTTTTCTTGTTAAGATGTGGAGACCATTACACAGCCCATGTTCAAATAACTCACATTCATGTTCATTGTGCTTGAGAGGGGCATTTGGCAACTTACTTTGACAAGGGCGGGAGTTCTACTATGCGTGTGCGTGTGTGTATCTGTCTGTCTGTGTCGGCACATGATGTTTGTTTGTATGCAAACAGTGAGGTTGGCTAATACAAAGTCTAGCTGGAGTGTGTCTGTGAGAGAGAAAGTGTGAGAAAGCTGTCTATTGTAAACAAGTGTCAGTGTGTGTGTGCGTGCCAGTGTGTGGTTCAGCCTTCCTCTTTTAGGAGGAACAAGGGCAATAGCAGCAACACAGACACTTCACTGTCTGTAATTCTATTTTCCTTTACACACACACACACACACACACACACACACACACACACACACACACACACACACACACACACATAAACACACCACTCCAGTTTTTGTTTACAACAGATATGGGGGCTGGTTCATTCACATCAGCATGCCGGTTGAGTCACTCTCACACACACACACACGCACGCACGCACGCACGCACGCACGCACACACACACACACACACACACACTAACCCTGTAGACAAAGGCCCTCTAAGGCAGTGTGTGAAACAGGATCATTGCCGCTGAGTAGTGCTCCTCAGATTGCTGCTACACTGAACAGAAATGTCTTTCACACCAACACACACCACACCAAAGAACGGCACTGCCACATAACCCATGAATGGATGAAAAGCATCCCTGTGCCACAATACCTACTGCAAGGAATCAGAGGTGCCGGAGAGCAACTATTACTGAACTATTACTGAACTATTACTGAACTATTACTGGCTGCTACATTTTCAGGAGCATGTGGATTAATGTTTTTGTCCAGGCTAAGTAGACAGACAGACAGACAGACAGACAGACAGACAGACAGACAGACAGACAGACAGACAGACAGACAGACAGACAGACAGACAGATAGATAGATAGATAGATAGATAGATAGATAGATAGATAGATAGATAGATAGATAGATAGATAGATAGATAGATAGATAGATAGATAAACTTTATTGATCTCAAGCTGGGAAATTAAAGTGTACTGCAAATAAATTAAAACAGCAAAATAATCAACAAATGAACAGAACATCAAGACGTTTTGCTGCCGGTAGGACCTGGGAAGTTGGGGTGTGGTGACTGGCAACCCTTAAAGCCACCCTTTTCAGCAGCTGTGGGGTTGAGTGACATAGTACCGATAAAAGAGGCAGGTGGCAGATGGCAGGCAGGCAGGCAGGCTCTGTGGCAGGGGTGCCCAGGTTTACCTCATACCTCGTTCTATAGCTGTGGGATGTGGCTTCCCCGGGAGGTTGTGTGGATGAGGTCGGCTGGGAGTGGGGGTGCAGGGGGCGCGCTAACTAACTGCTGTCATGGTCACATCGACAGTGTATTTGCTCCGGGAAAAGAAGAAGGGGCTAGCGGTAGAAGCTAGGCCCCATTAAAGATCCACCTGCGTTCAGCACCACTCTTCTGTCCAGCCTCTCCAGCACTGGCTGACGGGGCCTTGGGAACAGTAGAGTGGAGACAGTGTGGATCAGTGACTGCTACCTGATCCCCTATCGGAATGCGAGACACAGAGAGAACCCTCAGCTCCAGAGTTCAGGTTCCGGCGAGCCGTTCCAGAACACCGCGTGCATTCCATTCCCCTCAGCTCAGGGCTTCACTCGGAGCTAGAACAAAGTGGGGAGGGGGAGAAGAAGGGGTGTGTGTCTGTGTGTGTGTGTATTGGGGGGTGTTTGTGAGAGGGCCAAACCTACCTCAGACAGAAAGAGAGGGAAAGAGAGGGAGATAGAGGGAGTAAGAGAGAGTGTGTGCGTGTCTGTGTGTGTGTGAAAGAGAGAGAGTGAGAGAGAGGGAAGAAAAAAGAGAGACAGAGGGGGGACACACGATGGGAGGGGGAAAGAAAAAAAAGAGAGTAAGGGAGAGAGGGGGATAGAGAGAGGGAGGGAGAGAGAGAAAGAGAGAAAGGGACAGAGGGGGATAGAGAGAGAGGGAGGGAGAAAGGGAAAGAGAGAAAGGAAGAGAGGGGGATAGAGAGAGAGGTAAGGAGACAGAGACAGAGAGGGGAGAGGGAGAGGAAGTGAGGTAAAGACACACAGAGAGAAAGAAAGAGAGAGAGGAAAGAGAGCAAAATGGAGAAAGGGGGACAGAGAGAGCGGGAGGGAGGTAAAGAGACAGAGAGAGAGACAGAGAGAGAGAGGGGGAGAGAGAGAAAGAGAAAGAGAGAGAGAGACAAAGAGGGGAGAGAGTGGAGAGAGAGAAAGAGAGAAAAAAGCAGCTTGTTTTTCACCCCTCGGACCCTGTTTGGCTTCCCTGGCCGATGACTCACAATCTGGCCGGGGCCCCATCAGGTCATCCAAACATCCCTCCTGGCTTCCGTTAGCCCCCTACCCCCTCCACCCCACCCCCATCCCCAACCCCGGCCCCCCAAACACTCACCCCCTGCGCCCACCCACCAGTTCAAACCTCACCCCCTCCAACACCAGCACACCCCCACCCCCAACTCCAGCCCCCAAAACACTCGCCCCCTGCGCCCACCCACCAGTTAAAACCTCACCCGCCCCACCTAAGCCCCCCAACCCCCCCTCCAATATGCAAACTAACACCATGGGGCCCAGGTCCCTCCGATCACCCCCTTCACCTCGCCGGCCAATCAACAAACAAAGTCATTCAGACGACTTTGGTGCCGGACCAATCCGGTGGCAGATATTAC
The DNA here is from genome assembly GCA_027475355.1 of Coilia nasus. NCBI lineage: Eukaryota > Metazoa > Chordata > Actinopteri > Clupeiformes > Engraulidae > Coilia > Coilia nasus. Next base: position 3,421,680 of record CM050219.1, on the reverse strand, counting down.
GCAATATGGAGATTTAGGGCGGGTTTCCGAAGGCACGTGTTAAGGATTAATACTAACCAATGAGACTGTTTTCTATGCACATGCATTACACTGACCACTGGCATACCAACTATGTGATGGAACAAATGCACCTGGCAGTGGAAAATGAAAAAGATACAAACTGCAAGAGTGAAAAAGATGGTGAAGGAGGCCAAAAACAAGTGAGAAAAAGACAGAGAGAGAGCAGGACAGAGAGCAGGAGAAAGGGAGAGTGAAAGAGAGAGAGAGAGGGAGAGAGAGAGAGAAAGAGCAGGAGACAGAAAGGGAAAGAGAGAGAGACAGAGAGAGAGCAGGACAGAGAAAGGGAGAGTGAAAGGCAGAGAAAGAAAGAGAGAGAGAGAGAGAGAGAGAGAGAGAAAGAAGAGAGAGAGAGAGAGAGAGAGAGAGAGAGAGAGAGAGAAATGTGTGGGCACACACTGTGTGAGGGTGGGAGAGACAAAAACTCCAATCTGATGAAGGCGTAACGAGGCAGCCACCATGCAAAGCCACCGCCAAAACACATTGCACTCTTGCCAAAGCCAAGTCTGTCCTTTCATCCGTCCGTCCGTCCGTCTGTCTGTGTGCCAGTCTGCCCGTCCGTCCCTCCCTCCGTCTGCGTGTCTGTCTGTGTGCACGCCAGTCTCTTTTGTTTACCTCCCCACTCAAACTCTCTGTCTGTCCGTCTATGTGTGTGCCAGTGTCTCTGTCTCAAACTGCCTGCCTGTCTGTCTCACTGTCTGTCTTTATCTGCCTGTTTATTACTTTACCTGTCTGTCCTCATAACTGTCTGTCTATCCTACTGTCTATCTGTGTGTTTGTGAGAACTTGGTCTGTCTGTCTATCTATGTGTTTGTCAGTGCTTGGTCTGTCTGCCTGTCTATCTGTGTGTTTGTGAGAGTTGGTCTGTCTGCCTGTCTATCTGTGTGTTTGTGAGAGTTGGTCTGTCTGCCTGTCTATCTGTGTGTTTGTGACAGCTTGGTCTGCCTGTCTGTTCTTACATCTCTCTGTCTGTGTATCAGTGTGTTTGCGAGAGCTTGGTCTGTGTGTCTGTCCTTACATCTGTCTGTCTATCTCAATGATTGTATTTTACATATATATACATACAGTCACTGGTCTGTCTGTGTGTTTGTGAGAGCTTGGTCTGTCTGTCTATCCTTACATCTGTCTGTCTGTGTGTTTGTGAGAGCTTGGTCTGTCTGTCTATCCTTACATCTGTCTGTCTGTCTGTGTGTTTGCGAATGCTCTGGACTCCACTGAACTCCCCCAGCCACAGCGGGTGCTTCTGCACAGCCCTTTTCCACCCCATGAGCCAGGGGGGCAACTCCACTGCCACCACCCCACCCGTGCCTCTGCCTCAGCCTCAGCCTCTGTCTCTGTCTCTGCTGCTGCTGCCGCCACTGCTGCCCTGACCTGGACGCACTCTCTGACCTCCTTCTCGCAACCTAATTGGCATGCCGCCACCCTCCTACAGGCAGTCACATCCTCCACGCCGCTCCACGCCCTTCCCTGACAGGCCCTACCCAGTGCGGGCAAAACAGGCAGGCAAGCCAGGCTCGTCCTCCACCACCTACCACCACCACCACCACCACCACCTACAACCACTACCACTAGTCAGTCCCTGCTCTAGGGGTGAAGAAGAAGGAAGAGAGGGAAAGTTAAAAAAATGAGAGAAAGAGAAGGAGAGAAGGAGAGAGGGTGAGAGGAAAAGAGAGAGAGAGGTAGTGAGAGAAGAGACGCATTGACAGACTCCCTGGAAACGGGCGAGGAGCCACAGAATTTCAAGCGGGGGAATTCTTCCAGTGGTGGGCAGTGGGTGGGGAGAGGTGATGGAGAGGGAGCAGAGACTGTGGGGCATGGATGAAGGAGCACGGCTCAAGTACCCAGAAGGGCTTGTGCACACGTCTGATGGACATGCTGTAGAATGAAGCAACATGGAACAGCTAAGGAACAAATGGGCAGCTTCCAGGGCGGTGCTGTGGCGCAGTGGGTAGAGCACCCATACCATGAATGGGTAAGGTGTTTATGGGGACCCTAGCTCAAGTCCAGCCTGGGTCATTTCCCAACCCTACCCCATCTCTCTCTCTCCCACTTGTTTCCTGTCTACTCTTCACTGTCCTATCCAATAAAGGCTCAAAAACCCAAAAATATGCTTAAAAAACAAATGTGTTCTTTGTCTTTTAAATTTTGTATAGGATGCTGTTTGTGGGGAGGTGAGGTTGGTTACTGTGGTAACGGCTGCTGTTCCTGACGCTGCCACGGTGACTCAGCGCTCACTGCTTGGCGACCGTTACGTATCTCTGCGGGAGAGTGGCTGTGTTTTTGTGTACGCAACGCAGCAAAGGTCAAAGGTGAGCTGTGCTGCAGGCGAAGGACTCAAGCAGCCTCGAGGGGCTGAGGGACGATTGCGAAACATGCTCGCCTGAAGCTCAGGCTCTCGACAAGTGACCTGCAATATCAACGCCAGATACAACAGCCCAACGAAAATAAAATAAAATGTCAAATGACAAGGACGGGGCCACACATCCAACAAATACACATACACGCACACACACACGCACACGCACACGCACACGCACACCCACACCCACACCCACACCCACACAGATGCACACACACACACACACAACGCTCAAGTCACCATCCTGACTGCAGATTATGCTTCAGTATATTTCAGAAGGGGACAAGGACATAGGTTTATTCATCAGAGTTTATTATCAGTAAGGTGTTCAGACTGAAATCTAGTGGAATTGTAGGTATTGACTTGTGTATATGTATTTTCATACTGAATGTACACACAGTACTCATGGAACCTCCGAAGGCCAGTCATCAGACACTTTCTAACGCAATAATGCTCCAAAGCTGCAAACATGCAAACAGCTGCAAACACACATCAAATGTTGTGGTCTGGCCACAATGGATAGGCCAGGTCAGGTGCAATCCAAGGGGTAGCATCCACAGCTCTGTTTCAAAAAGCCTCTGCACACAATAGGAGCAATCAATCAGAGCAACACACTTGTTTACCATAGCACTGCACCAGTGCACTGTTGCATAGACCGATGTAATTGGTCTGTCCAGATTTGGGAGGATAGCTAATGAGCTTCAGTGGGACGTTGCTAGACTGTATCCAGGGTAGAAATTTAATTTGCTAATGCTAGGGTATGTCTAGAGTTCTAGGACAGCAAACATGAACAATAAACATGTACTCTAACACACAAACACTCACACTCTCTCACACTTGCACACACACACCCACACAGGTGAAAACAAGAAACGGAGGTAACAACATCAGAGAAAATTGAAAGGATCTTGCTAACACAGACAACACACAGTCCCTATCTTGCTAATGAAGACAACACACAGTCCAATCTGCATATCAGGCTATTATCGTCAGCGCTCTAAGAGCTACTTCCTTTTAAAGGGCCATCAACTTCCTCACAAATCTTTTTAAATACCTACAAACATCAACAACAAACAACAACAACACCACTGACACATCTCCTGGATTGACTCGACCTGCAGAGACAATGGGGGAAGTTTATAAAACAAAGGCCATCTTGACCTTAAAACTCGCTAGCAACTTTAATGAGGTTTCAATTGTCACAAAACAAGCCCACACTAAATATTTGCTTTAGAATGCGTTATCAATAGCTGTTCACATTGGCTTGTCCTTTTTTATTTTGGGGATACCTATGGTCTTTGGGTCCAACATCTTTATATTACGGATGTACGCAACCTTTTTTATTTCTTTTTGGACAGCTGTGGCCCAGTGTTAGCCTGGTAAACCAGCCCCTGGTACTTCATTTCATTTTGTACAGTCGGTCTGGAGCGGAGGCCGTGAGAAACAATGTCTTCCTGGAGGTGTGGACCTTGCTGAATTTTAAAACAAGTGCCTCTGCCTTTACCCAATCGCTAACGCCTGGTCGTCACGTATGCAATTAGCCTACATGCGCACTACAATTCAAATACAATTTCATGGCTCACGAACACACCCTCTGTTCGCTGATTGGATCGGACCGCTTACACGACCCTCAAGAGATTCCGGTCCAGACCCTCTGTACAAAATGAAATTAAGTACGAGGTGCGGGTTTACCAGGCTAGCCCAGTGTGGCTCTTGTGGTTAAGGAGTTGGTCTTGGGATCCGAGGGTCGCAGGGTTAATTCCCATAGCAGTAGGGAAAAATGTGTGTGGGGGAGTGAGTAACCAGCGCTCTCCTGCACCCTCATCCATATGCTGAGGTGCACCTGATGAGCGCATCTAATCCCTCATTGGTCTATGGGGACTGCCCTGTATGTAAGTTGCTCTGAGTGAAAGTGTCTCTTAAATGTAATGTTGCTACAGCTTCTGATGTTACACATTTTGACCTCTTTTTGGCATGTTTGCCAATGTTTTGCGAGGCTGATAGGCAAGTCCCTGGTGCCTGGTTTAATATGAGGGTGGATGGTAAATAGACTGCATTTCTATGGGACTTTTAGTATACTCAGCAGAGTACCCAAAGCCCTTCACATGTAACATTCACCCATTCACCTACACACACACGAAAGGAAATAAAATGTGATATATAATTAAAGATAATTCTTATTCGACCTAGTCAGGAATTAAACCAGTGACTCCTTCAACTGCTGGCCGACTCCTCCAGCTCCTGACCCAGCACTGGTCACCAGCAGCACTCACCTCGCTTGTGGAGCCAGCCCTCCTTCACGATGACAACCTCTCCCATGGTGGCCCCTCAGGTCCTGGTCCTGCGCAGCCTGAGCAGTGTGTGAGTGTGTGCTGAGCAGGTAGGGTGGGGTTGCAGCCTGCAGCCTCTTATCGTCAATCTGCCCCGCACAGGAAGTGAGACGAAAGAGAGGGACAGAGAGACAGACAGACAGAGACAGAGAGAGAGAGAGAAAGAAAAAAGGAAATGGCATTACATCTTCAGACCAAGTGGGGGCTTTTCCATTGGTCACTGATTTTTACATGCAGAAAACCTTATCAATTAAAGACAAGTAAAGACATACGCTAGGTAATAACTGTAACATTCATCAGTATAGTCGGGTGTAAGGTGGGGAAAGACATATAAGGCCAGATCACTATAACATGAACTTCAGGGCACAGGATGTCTGTGTAATATCTTTAATTGCATAGCACTATTTAGAACAGGGTTAAAAAATTGTGAGAATGGACAGTATAGTCATGTTTGCTGACCTGTTACAGGTAGGAAAAGTAATGTCATCGCCCCCTGCTGGCAACATTCCTACCACTTTGGATGACTTGGTATTGTACTTAATTATGACCGCCGCTAGCGAAGCTAGCGAAAGCGGTCATTATAGAGTTGCTGCGACTTTTTTCCCTTTTTTTTTTTTTTTTTTTTCAGTGAATGTCCGTCAACGATTGCCGGGACACGGGAAGTCTGGGGGACATGAGTCTTTGTAGGCATGTAGCGCTAGAACTTTTCGAGGGAATAGAAGCTTTTGGCCCCCATAGGCCACCCCCCCGCTGTGCCAGTGTCCGTCAAAGAGGGGGAGACCGGCAAAAGTTTTCGCTGAATGAACATTTCACCCAACAACATGAATTTTAGTGTTATGTCGGTGTTACAGAGGTGTATAAACCCAGCCCATAAACATTCACTTGAAGCATACCGCCACCTAGTGATATGGGTAAATGCAAAAATTGGGTTTTTGAGTTGCCAATATCTTGGACCGAGAAGGTGGAAACTGCGTAAAATACATCATGCATGATCACCACAAAGACCTCTAACACCAGAGCACATGCCATAAAATTTGGTCCATAGGGGGCGCTGTAATTGTACAAACTGTCATTTTACCTATTATCTAGAGAATGCTAATATTTACAACATTTTTTTTTATTGTGAAATCTATTGACCCTCACACATTAAAAACACTGGTCAACGCCCACTTCCAACGTAAACAATTTCCGTGAAATTTTAACATTGCGAAAACAAATCTGAACGAACTCGTCATAGGCCGTTCATGTGAATCTCAACAAATTTGGTATATGCCATCTACAGACAATGCTGACAAAAAGTTATCAAAGGATTTATCTTAAGATAAACCGTTTCGAAGTTACACGTCAATGAACATTTAACATGTAGCTTAAATTTTTTCAAAAATCCATATCTTAGCTTTTAATTGGTCAAATTTGGTCAAATTTGACATGCCATCTCTAAACAGCTTTTTGTTCATGTGTACTAAATTTTGTAACATTTCGTCATAGGGGGCGATGTTTACCGGCGAAGCTATGTGTCAAAAAACAGTTTTTGTTAAATAACCCCTCAACAATTTTGTTCAAGACAACGATTTTTTGTTAGTATGTCGGTGTTACAGAGGCATATCGACCCAGCCCATAAACACTCACTTGAAGCATAGCGCCACCTAGTGATATGGGTAAATGCAAAAATTGGGATTTTGAGTTGCCAGTATCTTAGACCGAGAAGGTGGGAACTGCACAAAATACGTCATGCACAATCAGCACAAAGACCTCTAAAACCACAGCACGTGCCATACATATTGGTCTATAGGGGGCGCTGTAATTGTACAAAATGTCATTTCTCCTATTATCTAGAGAATGCTAATGTTTACAAACATTTTTTTTTAATCGTGAAATCTATTGACCCTCACGCATTGAAAACACTGGTCGACACCCACTTCAAACGAGAACAGTTTCCGCGAAATTTTAACATTGCGAAAACGAATCCAAATGAACTCGTCATAGGCTGTTCATGTGAATCTCACCAAATTTGGTATATGTCATCTACAGACAATGCTGACAAAAAGTTATCAAAGGATTTATCTTGAGATAAACTGTTTTGAAGTTATATGTCAATGAACAGTTAACACGTGGCTTAAAATTCTTCAAAAGTCCATATCTTGCCTTGTAATTGCTCAAATTTGGTCAAATTTGACATGCCAACTCTAAATAGCCCTCTTTTGATGTGTACTAAATTTTGTGACATTTCGTCATAGGGAGCGATGTTTTTCGCCAAAGTTAGGTGTCAAAAAACTGTTTTTGTTTAATAATTCGTCAACAATTTTGACAACGATTTTGCGTTAGTATGTCGGTGTTACAGAGGCGTATCGACTCAGTTCATAAACACTCACTTGAAGCATAGCGCCACCTACTGATATGGGTAAATGCAAAAATTGGGATTTTGAGTTGCCAATATCTTGGACTAAGAAGGTAGAAACTGCATAAAATATGTCATGCACGATCAACACAAAGACCTCTAAAAGCACAGCACATGCCATAAAATTGGCAAAGAAGTTCCCACATTTCAATACACTGCGGCGGTCATACCATGTCATCTAGTTTTTTTTTAGGGTGATCAAAGACAAAACCTACTAAGTGTTGATTTAAATGTGATACTTTCAGTGTTGGTAGATGATACCAATTTATAGACTGAAAAAACTTTTGATGGATAAGTACCATTTTCTGGTCTTTGCCAGCTTGTGAGAGTTTTCAGATAGCGTGGTAAACCAGGCCCTTGTATTGCATTTCATTTTGTACAGAGGGTCTCACAGTGCTGTATTGAGAAACGATTTCTTCCTGGAGGTGTGGACTCTGCGAAAGCTAAACAAGTAGCTCTGTCTTTTTCCAATCGCTAACGTCTGATCATCACATATGCAATTAGCCTGCCTACGCACTACAATTCAAATGTAGCACACAAAGTCAACGTCATCGCTCACAAACACTTCCTCTGTTCGCTGATTGGCTTGGTAAAAATTCTGCCTAATACAACAATGTCAATGAAAGCACTGCCAGACCATCTGTACAAAATGAAATGAACTACGATGGGCTGGTTTGCCGGGCTAGTTTTTAGACTGGCAGGAACGCTGCTAGTGGGGGCGCTGGTTTTCAAATTCTCTCCCTATTGGGAAGTCAAAGCAAAAAAAAAAAAAAAATAGAGAAGAGAACAATCACACATTTTTGTTTGAGTAAACTTCTACTTTCACAGCAGGTGTGAATCTGTGGCAACGCCTCAAACTGACTTCAGTTTTCTAAAGTCTAAAATTAGCTGCATGAGCTGTTGTGGTCCTTGTAAACCCTTTTGATATGCAAGCAAAACAGAAGCTATGTGTCTGACTTAGGTGCGCTCACCCAGACAGGTAGACACCTGTGTGTGTAAACAAAAGTGGTCTTATGGCTTCTAACTCTAACTGCTACTGTTTCCACGCCATGTTCCACTGACCTTTTTACAACGTAACATAAACAAGAAGTTTAGCTCCTCCCAAATGCCAACGCCTGCACCAGCTTGCACCAGTTCTGTGAGTGGATTATAAATGCGTTTTATCGACTGGTGTCCACTACCAATACAGAAGATTAAAAGAATTCCACAATTGCGCATTAATGATATGACTGTATTAACGTTGGTTTTATACATGATACATGATAAAACTGTATACATTTTCCCCATGCAACGGTTAAAAGCAAATATGTCACCTACTATGTCATATACTATATAGTCATATACTGTTTTACAATAAACCCTGTAAGATTATGAATGTGATTACAGATACATAAATTCTGCGGCTGCCATTTAAATGTTAAGAGACAGCAAACAAGGGCATTCCTCACTTCACTTCTTAAACCATAAATGCAAAATTTCCATACCAAATATCAGTCTGGCATTCATAAATGCACAAGATATCAATACAGTGGAAGCGTTGCACATCCATCACCAGCGCTCTGTATGGAGAGGTATGAGTTTGCTAGACTATGCCTTGCTCTATGAGTCACCATACCTGGTGGCATTTTTATGAGTAAGTATATGTGTGTGGGTGTGTCTGTGTGTATGTACAGTATATGTGTGTGTGTGTATGTGTCTGTGTGTATGTACAGCTTGTGTGTGTGTTTGTGTGTGTGTGTATGTACAGTATATATGTGTGTATGTGTGTGTGTGTGTATGTACAGGTTGTGTGTGTGTTTGTGTGTGTGTGTATGTATCTATGTGTGTGTATGTCTAGTGTATTCTCTTGTGTGCATCTGCCTCCAGTAAATGTCTGCAGGGTGCCTCTGCAGCAGTGCTGCGCAGACAGAAGAGGTGGAGACAGGAGGAGAGGTGGAGGAGAGGAGAGGTGGAAGAGTGGAGGGGAGGTGGAGGAGAGGAAGAGAGGTGTAGGAGAGGAGAGGAGAGGTGGAAGAGTGGAGGAGAGTCGGAGGAGA
>CM050219.1:3305000-3405000 GCA_027475355.1 Coilia nasus | reverse complement strand
AGCCTTTCTGTGCCCACAAGGGTCTGTTTATTGCTCATGGCCCTCTCTCTCGTCACGCTGGAAACAATAGCTTCGCAGTTCATTCAAATACCATCAAACGCTCATTCATTTTTTTCTGCAGCACAGACTTCCACATACGGATGCAGAAGAAAAACCACACGGCTGCAGAGCTGAACTTTTCAACGGCACTAATTGTGATTGTGTGTGTGCTGGAGTATCTGCTGACAACACGAGTGGTGTATGCTCTATCAAATCTGACATCTAGTCATGTGAGTGCACTTCCTAGATTACGGCCAATTTCTGCAGTCTCTAGGCCGCACTGAAAAACAGAAAAAATGTTTCAAGCATACATTTATTTCTCCTTTCAAAACCACGCAACAAGACACTTTGCATTTACTATTATATTCTGTAGTTAAGCCTCAAAAATAGACATTGATTTGTTTTCCCCGGCACTCCATTAATCCGAATATTTCAATTGTTGTTGATTTACATCACAGGTTTAGACTTTAGTGGCCATAAGTATGAGAATGATCATTGTCTATTAGCCTTTTGGTTTAGTGTCGTTTAGTAGCATATTATTTCAAAGTTAATATGACACCAGATTACCATCAAAGACACTCTCGCAGGCTTAATGCCAAGATAGCCGTGTGTCCCCCAACAAGTTGGTTTTCACTGCAGTCAAGACAGGTTGCAGTTGCCCGCAGATATCCCATAATGCACAGCAACATATCACATCAACCTGATCACAGCATATTCAGTTTGTGGTGTAAAGCAGCAAAGTCTTGGTCTAGGTCCTGAGAACAAAGCCATAATCGCAAACTACACCATACTTCTGCAAACTACTTCTATTTTAGATGACTTCTATTTTAGATATTACCACAGATGACTACTACTGCCACAGACTAGCGCCATTAATATTACTATAGACAACAACTAGAGCTATTACTACAGATGACCACTAGTACCATTACTATTATAGACCAACACAACCACTACTACCACTACAGACTACTACTGCTACTACTGCCCAACACCACTGCTATTACTACAGATGACTATTACAGCTACTACAACTGTGACTAGCACTACTACTACAGACAAAACACTACTACTGTTACTACTAAAGATAACTAATACTACGACTATCCATTGACTACGACTACTTCTACTACTACTACTACTACTACTACAACCTAATACTTTACTGGTCCATTGTTTCCTGTCATTTAAAACGTTTATGTAAAACAACACAATATACACAGTCAGTTCTCTCTATTTAAGATCTTGCTCTAGCCCTGTTACTCGTCATGAGTCATTAGCATCATGGGACTTTGAGTCTTTGCACTGCAAGGCTGCGCGTCAACAGTTAAGAACAGTGCAGAGGCTGCATCTGGCTCCTGACTTGGCTGCTGGAGGGTACAAATGCAGATGTGAGCTCTTGATCCCCAAACCTCCTGCTCGCCACAGGTCTGCCGCGGACATCACTTTGGCATCGCCACAGAGGAAGGCCAAAACATCTTTCAGCGCAAAGCATCTGCACACACTGTGGTATTTTATATTCTTTGAAGATGCAGACACACACACACACAAAACAACTTGGGGCACAACTTGTAACATCTGGATTAGCTGCCTCAAAGTTCCAAAGGAGTCCTGATGTGTATTATGTTAAGTTGTCTCCTCTTCTTGACAAGTCATCCTTAGGATACACTGCTTACATATTTGCCAGAGGCTTCTTTTAAGGCATTTACAAGTGCCCATTTGTACATCCGTCAACAATCATACATGGCTATAAGCCATACTGCATTACTGGTAGGGGACAAAAGTCTCAGCTGTATTTAAAAAAACATGACATTGGTGAGGAAGCCACAGAATATGTGTCTCATTATGTCTAACACAACCCCCCATAGTGTCAGGAAGAGAGAGAGAAAGTGTGTGTGTGTGTGTGAGAGAGAGAGAGAGTGTGTGTATGTGTTAATGAAAAAGACAGAGAAAGAAAGTGTTTGTGAGACTGTGTGTTGTGTGTGTGTGTGTGTGTGTGTGTGTGTGTGTGTGAATGGGAGAGCAATAGAGAGACAGGCAGAGACAGAGAGAAAGAAAGAAAGAAAAAAAGAGAGAAAGCATCATGTTTACTGGAAGGAAGTCAGGACTACCCACTGACACTGAAATAGGATGCTGCGATCACAGCCTCACCACCAAACAGAAGCAGCCAATCAAATACCTTCCTATAGCACCATCACAACACAGAGCTCGAGTCGGTCTTCTTATGAATCAAACGAGGATTCTTCATGTTCGGTAGTTCCTCAAATCAGTGCCTCCCGTTCAACCACTTGTACAGCATAGAGCCTGTTTTAAAAGTGGGGGATTTACTGAACCGAGAGAGATAAAGAGAAACTACTTATCTCCTCGAAAGATCAGGTTGTGTGTCCACTAGTAGGGGCTTATGGGGGATACGCTTGTAGGATTTAGTTCCCCCCTCTGCACTACTGAGGATACGTGCCTGAAACATGATGACACCCCCTCTCTCTCACACACACACACACGCACACACACACACCTCACCCCACCCTACCCCACCCCTCTGGACTCCTATTGCAGAAGTGTAACAAAAAAAAGACTGTGGAAGCAGCTGAACTTAGATATCAAACTTTACTAGGACATGCAAATGGCCAAACTGGACAAGCAAGCGGTAACCTGTATGTCATTGATTGGTCAGTGTGACATTAGACACAGAACCAGACACAGTGGCGCTATGCTGCCTATCATACCACCATTTGCTTGATCATTTCCTGGCTTTGGTCAGTGATAACACCAAATGTAAAGGAATCGAAACACAGCCCCACTCTGCCAGAGCTTTAAAGTTTGTCTCAGAGAGGACTGGTGCCAGGGATCAAACGAGCTCTTGCCACTCCAGTCACCTGATGCCGATGAAAAAAAATTGGTAAAATTTTCCGCACCTTCGGATGCCAGGAACAAATGGACAGTAACAATTATGCACAATAACCAGCATCTAAGTATTTGAAAATAGCAATGTGTTGGAAGAGAGAAACTGTCATTTGAGGGAGAAGGAGATATAAATCAATTTAATTTATCTGAGAAGAATTATCAAAATCTACATACTGTCCAATGTAGCCAGACATCTAGAAAGTTTGAAAGGAGATTGATAGTGAAAAGGACCTACCATGCGCCACACACACCAGGTACTGTATACAAACTTGAAATATTGAATAACCGAAGAATATTAAAGACTAATTTCATTTTAAACAGTATGCCCAACACAAATACACGTTTCAGAGAAAACTCAGTGGCACCAACTGCCTACGTGGTCTAACCCAAAACAGTTTTTTAACTGACTGGTTATATGCACCCACACAGCAATGAAATGGTACGCAAGGCTCCACATCAGATCAATTGTCAAATAGGCTACGACACACATTTGTTCCAACAACTTTGCACCGATTATGACTTGGGTACTGTGCTGCAAGAGTGCAATTCCTTGCAAGTCACGAAGTGGAGTCGCCTTACCTGCAAACAACAGCATACATCCGTTTCGGATTTGGTTTACAGCTAGTTAGGTCACTTACATTTTACGTTTTAATGACACCTCTTATAGAAATGATAAGGGGAAAAGGTTTCACTCATCCAATTCGACTGGTATTGAACTTTGATGCTTTCTGTGTGATCTCAAACACGGGCGTCTGCGGATGCTGGGTGAATTTTACGGCGAAAGGCGTGAGGGGAAACCCGCACGGCTGTACTAGCTCAGAGAAAGCATCACTCGACAGCCTACCAGGTCATAATACGAATCAAACTATGTAGTCGTTAAGTCATGACTTTCCCCAACGAACAAATCTTCTGTCCATAATCAGCTGCGCAAAGGCATATATAACCCGCAAAAAACGAGTTTCGTTTCTAAATCATAAGAATGGGGGTATGGTAGTTTTACACGTGCCACATGTACTATGCACCGCATTAGTTCACCTCGGTAAGGTAGGATTTAAGGCCTAAAAAGACTGAGTTTTAAGAGGCGCTCCATCGCATCCTTTTGACCACAATGGGAACAACCCAGCCCCTGAGCGGCAATTCACATTGACATAGTAATATCTGCAACCACAGAAATAAACTTTACTTACCCTACTATTTAGAATGAACACCAGCTCATTGCTCGGACGCTCAGGCGACTTGTTCGGCTTGCTACGTCCATGAATATCCTCAGTATAAATGGTACCCCTAGCCTACATACACTCGCGATTCCCTTCGCACTCCTAAGCAAGCCCTTGTATGAAATTCCGCCCGTATCGTCGTCATATCTGCAAGGTCCTAAAGCCGTCGATTTAAGCCCCGTCACCTCATTTGGCTTTTCCCCTGATGCGCAGAGTTCAGTATGCAATGCAGAGTTCAGCGTGTAATACAGTAGACCTGATATCAGTTGCATTTTAAAATATAAATTGATAGGCCACATCGCAAAGAATTAATAAAAAAGCCTTTGGGGGCATTTTAAAAATGGGTCAGATGCCTTTAGAAACAGAATGATGAGAAGTGAGGTACAATATGTTTGCACATTACAACATGTCTAATTCGTCTTGTTTTTTATATTTGTTTAGCTGCGCGCGGATATGTGTGAATACGTATAATAGACAAATCTTTGGCAGAGTTATTTTTAATCATATAATGTAAAATAGCCTATTGAACATATAATACATAGCCTCGAACATATAATATGTGTACTTGATAGACTTGGCAGACCTTAAAGATACAACGTCTACAGTGCCGTCAAAATTCATTGTAGTGCCTTGCCATGGTGGTGCCCAACTTAGAGCAGCTGATAGTTTGAGTGTCTTCGCAATATTTTGTTTTTGAAACACGCATGTGTCTTGTGCGTAAATGTATTCTCAGAAGCTGGGAGGAAAAGGTAAAGGTGACGATGGGGTGTTTTGAACGTTTCGTTCATCTCCGGAGGGAGCACTCGATCTCCCTTCGGACTTTCCCCGCAACGCTGCCAGTAAACACACATTACAAGGCGGGAAAGCCCTCCATCCATTCAGCTCGCCAAGTTTGAGTTGTAGCATTAATAAGAAACACTTAAATGGTGTACAGGAAAGAAACGTTGTGGGATTACTTCTTCAAGTAAAAGTTATGACGTGAAAGAACAACAGCCTCAGAAAATAGCACTGTCTGACAATAGCCTACAACTGACATTTGAACTTTTGATGCGGTTTTCTTTTTTTGCTTCACATTAAAGTGAATATGTGGAGACTATGTGATGAATAGAGGGCATTGTCCGTCCTGAGAAAACAAGTTTGAAATATTTTAAAATATATTTAAATCGTACGTGTCATTTAGCCTACTCAAAACCTGATACAACAGATGAACCTTGCATTTGGTGTAACCTATATATAGACTAGCATGCAATAGTGTTGTGAAAAGTGTGGACAGGACTCCATTACAAAATTAGGAAATACCTTGAAACATTCATTGGCAAAATCCACATACGCCGTTTTTATATTTTAATATTTTGATCTTTTGATATATAAGCCCTTTACATATTCAGAAACTTCAAAATTCAAAATATTGAAAATAAAGGATCAAGATTAACAGGCTGAAGAGCAACATTGTGGGAAATATTTTACTTCTTTTGATATAGACATACCTTTGTAAACCCCACAACTTTGAAATCTTGCTAACAGTTCCAAGAATAATAATAATAATAATAATAATAATAATAATAATAATAATAATAATAATAATAATAATAATAATAATAACGTCCATTCATTACTCAAAAGTAACAATATTGAGTCTATTTCTCTTCTGTGTGGTTAGAAGGTTAGAAAATACAGTATTGGGCTACTTTGTTATCTTTCATAAAGTATTCACAGATCACTGACAAGAAAAGAAGAAAATCACTTGACGTTCCGTGAGCCTAAATATCACATTTAATCTACTTCCAAACCTTAACATCTAGTGGACTGCTTGTTGACCTTTAAATGCCAAACTTAAACTCAACCTCAAGTTGCTGTAAGACAGGCATAGTGGAAATGACCCACTTGCTAAATGAACTAAAACCTCATTCTCCTTCACTGTAATGAAATTAGATTCGTTTAAATCAGATAAGCAAAAGAGCAAAAAAGTAGGGAACTAGATGTGTTTGAATGCAAGCTTTGACTATGTTTGATAACCCACTTATTCATTAATGACTCCAAGTCCTGGCTTACATGAATAGACAGACTCTCGATTTAAAATAAATGAACCACTCTGCTGTGTGTGGGGATGACCGCCACATTTACATCTCATTTTGGTTTGGGCTATCAACGTGGGCTAAAACTCAGTTATCTAATAAAAAAAAGAAAAAAATAGTTCTTTGGTTTTCATTTTAGTCAGCTTTCATCCAAGCAGCTTGTTATTATCTTTTTCCATAAATGAACCTGAAAGTATATACACCTTAAAACAATGACAGTTTTGATGTAAAAAGGATTGCAAAAACAAAATGCATATTTCAGATCATCACTGCCTAAATAATTATTGTTTTTACAGAATCAGCCTAATCCTATGATTTATTTCAAATGTATGTTTTCCCCTACAAAAAAAGCATTTCCCAACATTTTTTTGTCTACAGATGTGTGTGAAAAATGAAATAACAGCCTGCTCGGTGGAAAAAAAACCCTCTGTCATCTGTGGGGTATTCCAGAAAGCAGGTGTAGTCACTTACCTGGTTATGTTAACTCTGACCAGGTTGTAAACCTCCTAGAGAAGCACCCTGTGGCTTACACCCTATGGAGAATAAAGCCATACGATTCTTCAGTTAGTAGTTTCACTCACTCTGGGTTAACTCATTAGGGTTAGTTAGTAAACCACCCACTAGGAAAGAATACCCCCTGGTGTTATTCAGAAAACAAACACTACTGGGTCATCATCAGCTTGGCTGTGTGTGCGTTTTTTTTTTTTTTTGTTTACACTAGGTCATTCTCTGGTTTGGCGAAAACTGGATTTAAAAAAGAAAAAAGTCAGTATAGGGGAGGCGATGGCAATGTACACATTTTTTTTTCTTTCTCTTTTTTTTTCTAAGGATAAAAAGGGAGTGTACTGTATTTCTAAAAGTGGGAACATAGACTTGCATTTGAACAACCATGTACGGATGAGTCAGCAGGCCTATATGATCTCTAGAGTTGCTGTGTCAAACCTCTGGCTCGGAATTACTTCTAAAAAACAGCAACCACTTCCTTCGCACTTTCCTCTCAAACGAAGTTCAAAGCTAATAATAATAATAATAATAATAACAAACATTATTCCAGTTATTGCAAAAACTGTTTGTATTTCATGAACAGATGGATTTTCACACCTTTTGCACAAAAGTGAATGGATATAAAAAAAGGATGTATTTTTCTTGAAAGAAGCGCTTATATTGTTATATTGTTTCCTGGGCTTTCTTAAGGTTGGGTCAGAATCAAAATAGGTCTCAGTAATTTCCACACCAGTTTTTGGCTTTGGCTTTGATGTTTCATCTGTGTGTGAAATAATGAAACAACAACAAAAAGATACACTGTGCACAGTGCACCTCTACTTGTTAAGTTACTGAACAGTTTTCCGTAAAAGTCACGGCACAAGTTTCTGTGAAGAGGTCTGTCTCATACAACAAATTATCATCAAAGCACAAAAACTGCCAGGCAATGACCCACAGTTGACCTACAGTTGTTCTTGTCACAAAGCAGATTAGCAATGTTATTTGAACCCTTGTTGAGCTCTTACACTGTTGCAGAGTGAGAACAGTCAGAATGTTGAATTGTCTGTTAGACATGGGGCCAGGGTATCGGATGCATAATGGAGCCATAAATACAAACCTTTCATCCTAAGAGGGGACATGGATGGGCCATAGAGGGCAGATGCTGTGGACTTTAGCTCCAGGGTCACATATATGGGGGGTTCCTAGGACAACATGAAGGACATAATGTCATTTGAGGCCCAAAATGGTGGTAGTTAAAAGGACAAGAATGCCCGGGAGACTGGGCTTAATTTGCCTTTACCTGTGAACTACACAACCCCATGTTCTTCTTGCCTCCTGTCCTAGGGAACAAACATTAGCAAGATATTTTCTGCAGATACAGGTCGACTGGCACTTCTCAGTGACAGAGCAGCACAGAAACCAGCAGTAGTTTTGTTTTTTGCAAGCAGCAAACAGAAACGATTGCCATCTTGGGCAAATCTCATTTTGACGTGGTAATTTTATCAGCAAAATGGGACTGTGAACTGTGCTGATAATTGAAACCTTACAGCGGAATACGAGAGCATATTTTAGTAAGCTGTAATCAAAACAGATTTTCTCCCTTCTGCAGTTCATCTTGTGGCTTTCAATATGATTATATGATTGTTCCGGAACCGTGGTGTTCTCTTTTATTTCACCAAAGAGCTCGACCATGTGTTATGAAATCAGATGAAAAAAGGCAACGCATTTCTATTAGAGACCATTCAAATGACCAACATCCAAATGTCATTTTTTTTGCCATATATAGCAAATTACATGGGACCCAAAATTGCCTCCTTTGCACATTACGTGCATATAATTTTACGCCTAGTAGTGTAGTGTAAGCGAAAATGCTGCCACCTTGTGGCCATCTTTAATATTATCTTTATGGGCCCTATCGAATTGCACTGGATTGTGTATGTATGAACCTATCTGCTCAAATCACCAAACCAATGCAACTTAAGCAGTGTGATGACAAAGAAAACTGCCAAAAACAATCATGTTTTTATCATTGATATAGCTTTATTTCTCTAGTAGATACAATACTAAAATAAACACAAGTTTTAAAAAAAGTGTGTTCAAACAAAGAAACTGTACAAAACATTTATATATATATATATTATATATATACTACAATTTAATTACAGAACAGTCTACTGTCCAAACAAGGCACTAAATTCTTAAAATGGGAGATAACTGATCCACTTATTCAACTATTTCCAATTGGATATGACTTTTTGTTTCAATCAGACAACACTTCTGCTCAGATTTAAACCTCCTTTCGTAAATGTAATTATAGTGTTTGCATGTGGACTGTTAAAACATATACGATATGAACTTTACAGAGAATTACAAAGCACCCCCCTGGGAAGCGATGTAGCCTGAGAGAGAGAGACAGAGAGAGAGACAGACAGAGACAGACACAGATAGAGAGACAGAGAGAGAGAGAGATAGAGAGAGAGAGGCAAGCCTGAGCTACTTTACTGTGCAGGGTGCAGCTCGCTGAGGGCCAGACAGGGCCCAGGACTGGCTGATGCAGGGATGGGGAGATCAACCTGTCTCAGGTACATGGCTTTAGTGACAAACCTGGGTAGAACTTAACTGAAACTATGACGGTAAGGGGTAACAGAAGAGTCCTACGGCCAGAGGGGATTCTAGACCCACTATTATTGAAACGTGCGCTGCTACATCGTCAGCCCTTTTTCAAATGCACTGTGCCAGCACTACTCCACTGTACTGAACCCTAACCTACTAACCCTGGTACCACTTTGGTACCAGTTTTTTTATTACAATTGGCATTTCCTCAACGTGAATGAGGTGGGTGGGGTGAGCGGGTGAGTCAAACTGCAAACCTTTTGTTAGTGGCCTCGGGACCCCACAAGCAGTTGCCTGTTGGCTAGCTATGCCTCTGCCTACAGCTTGGTATTGCTAGGAGAATAAAGCTGTGGGACTCTTCGATTAGGACATTTACTAGCAATGCTGAGTTAACCTAAGACAGGCTTGTGGCTGGAGTGTGTGGCTGAGATACACCCCCCTGCCCTGCTGCAGTCTGGAGCTGAGTCACGGCCGCCTTCTCTACTGGGGCTTTGCTGACTCAGCAGGATGCGCCCAGGCACTGCAGAGCCCATGCCTAGCTGGAGCAGGAGGAGGAGGAGGACAGGGAGGGAGGAAGAGAGAGAGAGAGAGAGAGAGAGAGAGACGAGGGAGAGAAACAGTAAGACACTGCACTCTTTAGAGAGATACACAAGGACAGAGAGCAGGCCGAGGAGGATGAGGAAGAGGAGGATGAGGAAGAGGAGGGGGAGGGAGAAAGACAGAAAGAGGAGGGAGAGAGAGGAGCACTAAAGGCTGCACTCTTTAGAGAGAGAGATACACAGGGACGGGCGAGGGGGTGCTGTGAGAAAGAGAGGAGGGGGAGAAAGACAGAGAGAAGAGGGAGAGATTGAGAGAGGAGCACTAAGAGGCTGCACTCTTTAGAGCAGTGTTTCTGAAAGTGCGGACTGTGTGATCAGCAAGAAATGACCAAATGGCCCGCAAGCAGATGAGTTCAAATATTACTTTTGTCTGTGTCTATGGTACCTATGCTATGCACAGTGTGTTTAAACGACATGTGTATCATCTTCAACATTTCTCATCATTAGCTGGAAGTGTACAGGTGTGCAAGCACACACAAGCAGAGAGACTGTGAATGAAAGAGTTGCTCATCCCCGTATACTGTACTGGGATCAGGGGCATCAGATTACTTTTACCCCTAACTGAAAGTCCATTCCACAACAATTAGTCACTATGACTCTACACTGAGGCATGACGAGTACACAAAAAAAAGGTCTGATAGAAACAGCCAACGTCTCGAGGTAAGAATGATTTTCTGCATATCACACACCTGTTCCTCATGTGTGACAAACGATAGAGGCAGAGGGTGTGTGGGTGTGTGTGTGTTACAGTCCTGAAAAACTCATAGCATAGATTATGAGTAGAAATACGTTACTTTGTATGTTACTGCCATAACAGAGAGAAAGTGGCCTTTGAGAGGTTACTGAATAACAGCAGTGTGAGCATTGCAAGCATGGGGATGTTTCAGGGTCTTCACAAAACAGAAACCAAAGTACAGGAGCCCTGATTATGACCGTTTGTTTGTTGTTTAGACTTACTTATTTTGATTGTTTGTTTAGGCAATTTTTTTCCCAAAGGAGGTGCTTTGCCTTCCCACAACAGATTACGGCAATCTTGTATATTAGGAATATAAATTCTAAAGCAACAGCATCATCAATAAAAAAAGGACATGTGTATATCACACAAGTAAGAAACAAAACCATGACACAACAGAGTGGTATAACACATGAAATAAAATTACAAAAAAGAAAACAAAACAATACTGATTAATTAAAACAATAAAAGCCTGAATCTTTTTATACATAAAATCACTTAACTAAAAAAAAGTTCAGTGTGGAAAAAATAAAAATACAAAAAAGAACAAACACACTTCAAATTCTTTTAGAACATCTCTTTTCTTTTTCGAGTTAAATATGCACAGTACGCATAGGTTAAGGTTAGCTGATTGCTTAGGAGGCTACGCTCTGAAGCAAAAAAAGAGACAGAGAAAGAGAGAGAGAGAGAGAGAGAGAGAGAGAGAGAGAGAGAGAGAGAGAGAGAGAGAGAGAGAGAGAGAGAGAGAGAGAGAGAGAGAGAGAGAGAGAGAGAGAGAGAGAGAGAGAGAGAGAGAGAGAGAGAGAGAGAGAGAGAGAGAGAGAGAGAGAGAGAGAGAGAGAGAGAGAGTCCAGAGTATTACTGCCCTAAACCAATATATCTGTTGTTTTATATCACAAGGATAGGTAAAAAGACATAGAAGATTATTACTATTACTTAAAAAAGGACATGATTGACACAAAAAGGGCTGGTCCCACTAATGAAACCCATAGTGTGTCAGATGACACCAAAGTTCTGATTCTGATAACCTTTCACCCTGGACAAGACGGCCTCCACTGCCAGACATTCTTTAGGAAACTAACTGAAACCTCTACTCTCTCTAAAAACACACCAAGTATCTGTCTTGACCTTATAGCTGTCTTTTGACTCTGAAACGTTTACCTCAAGTCATGAAACAGTGTGCAAATATGGTGCAATCCTCACACTGATTCCCCCTTATCAAAACAGTCACACCTAATCAGGTAACTCCCTTAAGTTCTATAGGAAATGGGGGGCAGAGAGGGAGAGAGAGAGAGAGAGAGAGAGAGAGAGAGAGAGAGAGAGAGAGAGAGAGAGAGAGAGAGAGACAGAGACAGAGAGAGAGAGAGAGAGAGAAAAGAGGAGAGGGAGATGGTAATCCATACTTATCCTACCCCTGTACACCATTAAGGACTATATAAAGTGATGGACAGCACGCTTCCATGCCCTTCTGCTGAAGAGAAACGGAGCCAACGACACCAAGTGCCTTTTGGAGCCAGGGCATGACGGGTAACATAAGGTCAAACATACTTTTGGAGGCTTCAGCTTTCACTCTGTGTATGTGGGTCATCATATTATAGTCATCTATCCAACATGATATTTCTTGTAAGGTGCTTGCTTTTTCCAACTCCTCGAGTAGGGTTATGATTCGTTTCCCTCTGCATGATGGTCAGAGATGATCACCCCCCCACCTTGCTACGATACAGAAGCACACAAAAAATCATCACTAATCAGAAAAACAAGCCTTACACTGAGGTGACGATCAGCTTATCAAACTGAGAGGCCTGTCATTTTGGTGACACCAAAAATGAATTCTAGATTCTCTGAGAAGCAAGTATACCTGGGGGAAGTTGAAAAAATCGCTGAAAAGCAATGCTACTCATCTGACACTGCCCAAGATACGCTTCAGGAGAGCGGGATTTTCAATGCCCAGACATCATGTAATAGGCAGGTTAGCTCTTCAGCTCAGACAAAGACAGTCAGATTCTCATAAGGTCACACATTAGGATGTGAACATCACAGGAATGACTTCCGCATTCCTAATTCCACATACAACTGACAGGTGACTGAGCTTAGACACACAGGGACATATAAAGCTCGAGGTCTCCTCAGTTCATGATGACTTTGGATACAAGCTGGCTAATACATTTCTATATATATATTTATACTATAACAAATGAGCACTGTTATGGAACACAGAATGTCCAAACTGGAAAAAAAAAACAAAGCAAACAGGTGTTTTCAGTATGGTGTAACCCTATTTGGGTCTAGCCATGTGCAACCTGCTCCTGAAAATACACCTCCACCAGGTCCAAAGGGTGCCCTCCCCCTTTGTGATCTTTTTTATACCTGATCCACACTGTTCAAAAGCCTCCAGAGGATGTAAATATAGTGTGTGTGTGGTAGGGTGGGGGGGGGGGGTGTGACCTTGCGACCTCCATTTGCACGTCACCCCCCTTCCCTCCCTCCCTCCCCACACATGAAACACACATTTCTGTGGAAGCACAGTTTTAACGATTGAAGAGGTACAAGAGAGAGCTTTCTAACTCTACGGGCTGAGACTGAATGGTTCTGAGAGGTACGGAGTGTGTTTAGATTCCTGCAAGTGAAGGAGAACGTGGGTTCTAAAATGTGAAGGTAGCCACAAGCTATCCAGGCAAGACATGGCTGAGGATTCCATGAGGTTCTCTCTATTCCTTGAACAGTCTTCAGAAGAACGTCTGGGAGGAGCCATGACGTCTGGTGCACAGTCATTGGACAGAGAGCGTGGGAGGAGCAAACAGTGATTGGGCGAGATCAGGAGATAGAATGTTGTTTTCCAGAGTATAAGTGGGGAGGCGATGGGGCTTTACAATTGGTTTGGTCATTGCAATAGGTCTCCGACACACACACACATACACGCACGCAGACACACAGTTTCAAATGTAGACTCGTCAACCCCTCCCATCTCCCGCTATATTGCGTCTGAGCTCACTCGTCCTCCAGTGCCTCCGTCTTGATGTCACTGGGGACTCCGCCCCCTCCAGGCCGTGATAGGGCCAGGATGGTGTGATTGACAGCTGCCATCTCCACCGCCAGCGAGATAGGGTCCTGGTGGTCGTTGTGACCTGCAGCGTCATCCTGGAAACGAGAAGACAGAAGCCTAAGATGTCCGCTGAGGTTTTGTTGTGATGGCTGAATGGGATGAAAAAGGACATTATGAAACATACACTGCAGTTAGTGGCTAAACTAACAGAACTGCTGTTTGAGTCTAATCTGAGGTCATATCCTGATCCCACCCCGTCTCTTTTCCACCCAATGGACACTCTGTTACACTCCTTTTATTGCCCTACAAAATTACAGGTGAAAAAAGGGGGACAACTGCAGGAACTGAGGATCAGAATAAATCACAACACACTGAATCAGAACCCCTTACTTTGCATGTGTATGCTATGTATGTAATGTATTGCTAGGTTCTTGCCAATACCCAACCCTATAGACTTTTTTTCATTCATTCATTTCATCTGTCATGTGTATCAGGGCAACTGCAGACCCTAGTAAAGGAGGGGGCACACCAAGGCAACGGTCAGCACCCCAAGGCCATCTGTGAGTGTCATTGACTGCATTGGCGCAATCCAAGGGGTAGCATCAACGGTTGTCTTTTAACACTGCTTGTACACACAACAGGATAGTGCTATGACCAATCAGAGCAATAAACTAGTGGACTGCACCAGTGTACTGTCACAGCTGTCAGTATCGTGTTAAGCTGCCCAGGACTCTCTACAAGGACATTTTATCGGCAACACTAGTGTACATGTATATGTCTAGGCTACCAAGTTGGTGCAGTGTGTGAGGCTCTGTTGGTACATCAGTACTAGCCCATACTCCTCCGCATTTATCAAAAGTAGCCTTTTGGACGATTCAGCATACAATCTTTAACACGGGAAGAATGCACATGCTAACTGCCCAATGGCTGCAGTCTGTACAGTGTGTTTGTGTACAACTGTTTTTAGAGTGGTGGAATGAAAGGGATGTTCACATACAGCTGTTTGGCCTTGGAACATGTTGACTGTGGTGGACTTGCTGTACCCCTACCCTTCAGGCGATATGGGGATGAGAATGGGGATGGGGGTGGGGTGGTGTGGAGTGGAGTGGGGTGGGGGGTTGGAGTGTTCACCTGTGCAGGTGGAGTCGGAGGGTTCACCTGGGTGGGAGAGGTGGGCTCCAATCGATAGAAGCCGAACGGCCGTGTCATGGACCTCTTCTCGAAGTAGGGGACGTCACAGCCCTGCAACGACAGCTAATACTGAACATGCGGGACCAGTCCTGCACAGGTTGTACCGACACCGATTCATTAGACATTTAACAACCTAACATCTCTGTTCCTCTGCAGCAGAAGCCTCCCAGATGGAAAGCCAGGCCATTGTAAGAAAAAATATCCAAGTAAGCTTCTTAAACAGTCCCATAGCAAAGGGAAAGTGATGTTAGGCCTCTTGAGCTATACTGGCATGTATTTGAATGTTCACCAATCTAAGAGCTAAAGAGGCTGAAGGAAAAGCAGACATAGAGACAGATATATAGATAGATAGAGAGAGAGACAGACAGACAGAGAGAGACAGAGAAAGATAAAGACAGAGAAAGACACAGAGACAGAGAAACAAAGAGAGAGACAGAGAGAGATCACAGTCTGACTGCAAGAAAGAACGAGACAAACGAGAGAACGACTGATATTAAATAGGAGACTGAGACAGAGAGCTCGTGTGACTACCTGCTCTGCATAGTCATTGCCATCGATGTCGTCACTGTTGGAGTGGCCACCAGGACTCTGCACGTCGATACCATGGCTCTCTAGGATTGTGGCTTCTTAGGAGAAACACATAAATGGTTATTTCTCAGCTTGGACACACACAGATACACACACACACACACAAAGACAGCACACAGGTCACTCCTTAATCATTCCAGTGCTGTGTTTGTGTTTACACATTCAATCATTTCACCCACGAAAGACACCACAAGTTAAATGTTACATACAAGTAGGCAAACGAGAATACAAGTTACTCCAACAATAACTGAGAAAACTGAGATTCTAGATTCCAACAACAAGAACGGGACCCTCCACAAACACACACCCAGCCACACCCCTAAAGTGTAATAAGATGCTACACGTTACCAATGTTAGCTCGACGCTTGATCTCCTTGCGGCGGTTGGCGAACCAATTGTACACTTTGAGGGAGGTGACTCTCTCCAGGTCAGACAGCTTCTTCCCTGAGCGGGGGGGATTATTTTAGGGAGAGGGGGTGTTTGGGGGGTTGGGAGTTAAAGACACCATCAATAGACATTAATAGAGCACAACAAACAAAATAGAAATTGTCCAATCTCAAGAGGTTCTTTTGAGAAATTCTCAGAGCACAGTATGCGTCTCCAGCTGATTTTATAACACTTGGGATACCACAAGTGCATTTCAAATGCATACAATACAGCAGGTGCATAGTACACAGTGTGTAAAGTGGGTTCGGCCCCAGTGGGCTGGTGCTATGGACCGTGCCTGCTCCCTGTAAGATGGTGGTTGGATGAACATACCTGGTTTCTGGATGACGGCGTTGCAGGCATTAGCAATCTCCTCTCTCTTTGCCTCATCTGGGTACTGGTTTTCATTGAAGTAACTGGAAGGGAGGAGAAAAAGAGTTATTGCAGCAGTTTGCACTCCTTCATCTCCTTGCCTTTCTGACTTCCTGTCTCTCTCTTTGTCTGTCTATCTTCCCTCCTCTTTCCTCTCATCCTCACTTCTCCATGATGGCAAGGGACTTCATCTCTCCCTCATTCTTTCTCAGTCTCCTCCTTTCCCCCGCTCCTCTCTCCCTCCACCATAATGGTGAGGCACTTCTTTATCCCTCCCTCTTTCTTTCTCCCCTCCTATCTCTCTTTCCGCCTTCCTCTCTCTCCCTCTATCCTTGCCTCTCTATAGAGACACGCTTTCCTTTCTCCCTGTTTTTCTCCTCTCCTCCTCTCTCCCTCCAGCCTCACTTCTCCATGACGAGGCACTCCCTCATCTATCCCTCTTTCTTTCTCCCTCTCCTCTCCTTCATCTCTCCCCTCTCTATCGCTCCATCCTCACCTCTCCACGATGGCGAGGCACTCCTTCCTCCTCTCTCCCTTTCTCTCTCTGTCTTTCTTTCACCCTCTTCCCTCTCTATCGCTCCATCCTCACCTCTCCATAACGGCGAGACACTCCTTCCTCCAGGTGAAGCGGCTGCCTCGACGCAGCCTGAAGCTGCCCACGGCCGTGCTCAGAGGTGGCGGAGTCTGCCGCCACTCCATCTCCTCCAGGGACACGGGGGCGGGCCGCATGTTCAGAGTGGCACCTGTCAATCAATACATCAACCAATCAATTCAGTCATCAACCCATCAATGAAGCCATACATGCAACTGACATGTTTATTTCCAAGGAAGTTCACAAGACTATTCCTGGAATTTGTGCCATTTGAGTTCCCCTCCACCATCTGTCATCAGTCTGAGGAAACACTGAGAAGGAAGCATGTTCAGGACCAAACACCACCACAGTTGCATTACTGCGGCTCACTGTGAATGTGCATTCACTAAAGCTACCTGGAGGTGTAACTAACAGATTGGCGTTATGTCCACTGACACAATCGATAATCTGTAGATACAGTAGAAAATATAATGTTCTTATTAATTGTGCGTGGGAAATCATATTTCTAATGCTACTAAAAGGGTACCATGTGTAGCATATTCTCCAATTCTGTTACAACTGGCTGAACAGAATGTCAGGTATTCTCTCTATTCTTTGGGCTGTGCTGTGCACTGGGCGGACAGAGCCAGCTTTTTCTCCTCCTCCTCCTCCTCCTCCACAGCAGCAGGTGGCAGCAGCAGACAGGTTGACTGGCTGCAGCCGGCTCTGCTCTGGAGGAGAGGAGAGGAGAGAAGATGAGTGGCTGCAGTCTTCTATAAATAACAGTCGGAGCTGCTGCGGGGGCTGACACTGCTCCTAGCAGAACTCCGCAGCTCTTCCCCAAGGATGTGGCGCAGGAAAAGGGGAAAAAAAAAAACGGATGAAAAAAAAAAAACCTGCAGAGGACAAGAGGGCAGCAATCTAGAGATTTAATGTTGCTGTCCGCACCCCTACCAGTAACTCTCTCTCTCTCTCTCTCAAACTCTCTCTCTTTCTCTCCCTCTTCTACACACAATGCACAGTCCCTCGGTCCCACCACTCCCCTCACAGAAGACCGTTCAAGAACACTCTTGATGTCATCAGACATCCTTGAAAACAACTTGATGCAAGGAGAATCGCCTGCAGTTCTCCACACATTAAACAAACATTTAAATATCATAAAATAATACTCCACATGCATTGCTCCAAAAGAAAGAAACACTTCATTTAGTGAAAATAACCAAAAATGGAGCAAAAAATGTAATGTGAATTTCAATGGTTGGTCAACAACCTA
This sequence comes from Coilia nasus, assembly GCA_027475355.1. Taxonomy (NCBI): domain Eukaryota; kingdom Metazoa; phylum Chordata; class Actinopteri; order Clupeiformes; family Engraulidae; genus Coilia; species Coilia nasus. The sequence goes on along the minus strand of CM050219.1, from coordinate 3,386,873 downwards.
ATGTATACTGCTGCATCGTGCATTATTGTTTTCTCATTCTACTGCCCCAAAGCAGGATTTTCACTAACAGACTGGCAGACACCTAGCTAACCAAAGCACACTTGTACTTCAGTCTGATGAGATACCAAATAGTTTCCAAGAGATTCCGGCCCCTGCCCATATTTACATAATCGCACAAAACCTCAGTATGCTGGGTGTTGCAGTGAGAACTGCAGTGCACACCCATAAGGACTATTCGCCGTTTCCTGACCAGTCAAAAGACGCAAATCCCTGACTTCCCTGCAACTCAGGAAGATCAAACATGCTTGTGTGTGTCCTTGTGTTTGCTAGAGCCCACGATTATTAGCGGGCTCCCGGTCAAAGTAAATCAATCCCCTCCCAAAAAGGAGTGCCAGTGAAACAGACATAAAATGTGGCAATCTGTAACAGACTGTGCATGCTTCAAATCCATGCTTCCTCCACGATCATGAAGCAAAGGGCACTCCATACCGAAGTCTGCTCTGACAGACTTAAGGCATGTTGCTTTTATTCTTGCCCTTGGTCAGTTGGAACACTGTCTCTTTGGCACTTTGTAATGCGCTTGCTGAGGACGAAGGTGACTCAAAACCACACCCAGCTGTCTTTATAGTGGACATTTCCATGATTTAAAAAACAAAACATGAAGGGATGTTTTCTCCCGTTCCCTCTGAGGTTTGGTCTGGAGTGGCAGCCATGAGCACAGCTTGAGAACTTGCCTGACGGGAAACTGACAGAGAACCTGCAATTAGGTGGAGGCTGTGCTGCAGTTCCAAACCAGTCAGAAACACGCTACAACGCTGCACTCTCAGTGCAGTTAGATCACAGTATACATGTACAAATGCTATCCTCTCTACTCTACTGGGAGATCACACAAGATGCACCAACACCTGGTTCTTGTCACAATGGCAGCAAACTGTGGTTAGGCAAAGCTGTCAGGTACAATACTTTATATTTGTGTGTGTGTGTATGTGTGTGTGTCAGGAGGAGAGTGTGTCCTGAAGCCAACCTAAGAAGACAGCGTCAGTGCTTGGGGCTGCTTGTGTGAAGGTAAGGGAAAAGAGAAGGAAGGGAGTGGAAGAGGTTGTAAGAGGTAAAGAAAAGAAAGATAAATGAGGTATTAAGCAATGAAAGATGGGCAGGTTGAGGCAAAGACAGACTCGGGGATGGCAAGAAGGAGGGAGAGAGAGAGAGAGAGAACAGCAACAATGGGAGAAATGAAAGAGAAAATCTATGAAGGATGAGAAGATGTGTAAGAATGACAGCACACCACGCCTGAGACTGACATGGTGAAGCAGCCACTGTGACTACTATGAATGCGGTCTGAATAATCTCCCAAGTGGTAATCTTATCATTGTAACAAAGAAACCACAATAAGTCAGCGTCCAAATGCCTGGGATCAGGACACAACAGAGGGGAGAAAGAGGCACCCACTGACTGTAGTACGGGTGTGGAGGTAAGCCAATGAGAACCATATCAAATAATAGATACAAGAAAGCTAATTATCATACAGAATGACAAAAGACCTCCAAACCTCTTTGAACTACAGGCCCGCATTAACATTAAAAGGCATAGGAGGAGTCATAGTAACAGTAAAAATGGATAGAGTTGGAGAGAGAGTAGAGAGAGTGTTAGAATGGCTGAGATGCTTGTTGTTCAGACCCAAACCGTTGAATCCAAGGTATGTTTGACATGCTTTGTTATTTGTCTTTATTTGAATTAAACCGGACTACTGCATCAATCATGAGACACACCCCTCTCTTTTTAAAGGAGATTAAAGTGGGTGCGTATGTATGTGTGCACACAAGTGTATTCATGTGGCTGAATGTGTGTATGTTACTGGCTGGTTTAATCAACACCTCTGATATTGTCATTGTTAACGAACTATCTTTTCAGATTGGCTGCTTTTTTTCATGCTTCTAGAACACCACCCCCTATGAAATGCCGTAACATAGCATGGTAGTAAATGTGTTATATGTAATATATAATCTTGTTTTGTTTTTATATCTGGCAGTCTCGGGACATGTGGACAGGCCCTGTGTTTTAGGGGTGGGGATTCAGACACAAAGCTGCTTGTTAAATGCTGCTTTGTATCAGCCATCACTGGAAGCGTTCATATCTGCAGCAGACCCTGCTATCCTTCTATACTGCTCTTCCTTAGCGCATGTGTCAGGCTGACATGACACAGTTGACTCCTAACAATGTTTGGATACTGGATTTTTTTCTACTCAGTACTTGTGAGGCAAAAATAAGTAAATAAACACATAAATATGGTAATGTGTGTATATGTGCCTGTGTGTAAGTGAGTTAGCACTTAGTGTGTGTGTGTGTGTGTGTGTATGTGTGTGTGTGTGTGTTCAAAATCCCAAACTATGAAAGCTACCCATCTATATTATTCCTTGTCCACAGAACATATTTTGTGTGTGGTTGTATGTGTGTGTGTGTGTGTGTGTGTGAGAGAGAGTAAGTGTGTGGTGTGTAGACGTGCATGTGTGTATACCTGGGGTGGTCTTCTCCAGCTGGTACCAGCGGTAGAAGGCTCTCTTCTTCTGCTCACTCAGGTCAGAGCCCTGCTGCAGCAGCCAGTGTGAGATGCGACTCTGACTGATGCCTGCACGCACACGCACACATTATTTTTAACTGGTGAAGTAGTATTACAGATGTGCCTTAACATTTGAAAAAGTACAAGGGGACAGATGTACATAGACAAAGAAAAAAGCAATACAGAACAAACAAAAAAGAAAGAGCTAGAGGTGTGTGTGTGTGAATGTGTGTGTGTGAGTAAAAGAGAGTATGCGTGTGTATGTGTGAGAGAGAGTGAGAGTGAGATTGAGCGAGAGAGTGAGAAAGTGAGATTGAGCAAGTGAGAGAGAGAGAGAGAGAGAGAGAGAGAGAGAGAGAGAGAGAGAGAGAGAGAGAGAGAGAGAGAGAGAGAGAGAGAGAGAGAGAGAGAGAGAGAGAGAGAGAGAGAGAGAGAGAGAGAGAGAGAGAGAGAGAGAGAGAGAGAGAGAGAGAGAGAGAGAGTGTGTGTGTGTGTGTGTGTGTGTGTGTGTGTGTGTTCTGTGTGTGTGTGCTGACCTGTGACCTGAGCCACCACGGCCTGAGAGATGCGGCGATTGGCCAGGAACGCCTTGATCTCCTCCTTCACCATGCTGCTGTCCCGCCTGCCAACCAATCACAGACGAGCACAGAGGCGTGAGAGCGCGCCAATAAGAGCATATGGGACATTAGCATATGGGACTGCAGCAATGCACCAAGCCTGCAAGGATACTGTAGAGTCATTGATACACCATCTATGAATATCCCCACAGCCCCTCAGCAAATGCTTTGTGTTAGACACCACACTGTTCTCACAGCGGCAAAAGGGCACACACTCACAGCGAGGTGCATGCGAGGACAAGTGATGAACTTAAATAATAAAAGATTAAAGGAGAACTTCAGTGTAAAATGAAAATTGGCCTGTTAAAACATCATACCGAGTTGGTATGTGTACTGAGGAGCAAAATTGATTTAGCCTGTTGCATTCAGAGTTTAACTATTTTTTATTGTTTGTCCCAGAAGCCTAACAATGGAAGTGGTAGGTGCCCTCAGACGAAGCATGACGGCTACGCTATTTTTAAACCATTAAAACAGCTCGAAGAAACTCCACACTCCATCGGTAGTACAACACAGATCCTGACATTAAAAACGAGGCACTGAGAACATTATAAGTGTACACAACATTTATTAATAAAATAGTTTTGGCAGTTAGTACCTTGCTGTAGTTTCTCGTCGCCACCATGATGAAAGTCCAAACAAGTCGACTGTAGTACCTCTTTTTCTATTCTTCCTGTTGGTTCGTGTTCCTCAATCGACTTGTGCGGACTTTCATCATGGCGGACCTGTGTTGTACTACCGATGGAGTGTGGAGTTTCTTCAAGCTGTTGTAATGGTTTAAAAATAGCGTAGTCGTCATGCTTCGTCTGAGGGCACCTACCACTTCCATTGTTAGCCTTCTGGGACAAACGATAAAAAATAGTTAAACTCTGAATGCAACAGGCTAAATCAGATTTGCTCCCCAGTACACATACCAACTCGGTATGATGTTTTAATATGCCAATTTTCATTTTACACCGAAGTTCTCCTTTAAGTAGCCACACACTTTTCAAGGTTACCGGTCTTTTAAGAAACTTCACTGTTAACTGCACGTGTAACAACTTAATCAGCTTAGAGATTTCAGATTTTATTTGTCATATACAGTTATACAAGAACAAATGTCACTCCAAAGACTGTAATATAACAGCGATAGTAACTGTGAAATAACCGTGATAGGGTTGATAGTGCTAAGCACAAAAGTACAAAAAAGTATAAAACTGTATTATGAAACTATTCACATGTAAACAGCTACAGTCATTAATTTTGAAAGGGACCATAGCTCTTATTATAAAAGATAGTAAAGTGCATAGCTACAGTCTAAAACTACTGACATATGAACAATTTAAGTGATTCACTGTGCTGTAAGCAAGAGAGAATTGGAGACCATTTCCCACTTTCTTTACAATGAGGGGAACTGAAATCTTCAGGAGAGTCAGAGAAGTCAAAGTGTCATTTCACTATGTAACAAGCATTACACAGAGGATTTAAATTGCTTTTCACCAAACACCATATGTGCAATTTAAACTAGAAACATGCACACAAACACACAGCTACACTCATAGACATGAAGTGTATACAGACATCAACTATACATGTAAATATTAGACATACAGGTAGACATATACTCTTCTAACAAGAAGAAAGTCTGAGGTAGCCCGTCTTGGTAGCTGGGGAAGGTGAAAAATGAAATGTGCAATGTGTGAGGTGCAGGGAAGCAGTGACATTCAAGACGTGAATACGCATGCAAGATGGAAGCCAGCAGCGCAGCGAAGCTTCACAACCACAGCACTCTCCATTCAACTCAATTATATTATACTCGCTCTTTCACTACGCGCGCCACTAAAATTAGCAAACATGGTAGCATGGCCCACACAGCTGAATCAATACCCCTCTGTCCAGTGTCATAAGATGATGAGGAGACTCACACTCACACCCTGCCCTGTGTCTGGGCAATCAGATGACCAACTCGCACCAACACGCACATACATGTACATGCACGTACACACACACTTGATTTCAATGTAATATATGGTCATTATTTTATCTGCCTACATTCTTGCTTGGACTTGCGGGGGTCGGTCGTTAGTCTGGTTTGTATCCCAAATTTGACGAAGTATTTTGGCCTGCTGTTTTCACATTAGAGGATAGGACACTTCCACTAAAGCTAGGGGCCTGCACACTTTGGATGAATATAACACATATTCTGATTTAGCACTGATTATAACTTGAATAAAACAAATGAAAAGCACAACAATGCTTACTTGACGGATAAACAACTCTTAATAAAAAAATGACAGAAAAACTGACGTTTCAGTCAGTCAGACCTCCAACATCTCCACTCTGGCAAATTTCTGACTGACCAAAACATCCGCTTTTTTGACATTTCTCTATTAAGTCATTTGCCCATCAAGTAAGCAATGTTGTGCTTTTGGTTTGTTTTAATCCAGGGGATATTTAGTCCCTTCCTGGCTGCTGCCATTCTCAAGACACACCACTCAGACTTTGTTGACACGATACCTTCAAGGGCAGCAGTTAATTCCACCAGCATCTGCTGTAAGCCTTTTAGGGGTTGCATAATCTTCCAGAGCAGAGTTGTCTTTTATGTAAAATTAGACCAAATGGCCTAACTAAAGACATATTCTGCAGTTAGTCCTTTAAAAATAACATTTTTTAGCCTCCTGGGCAGTTGCTGTTCCTTTTATGCAATGGTGGGCTGACAATGGCTGACAATAGCAGCCAGAATGAGCTGGCAGCCTGTTGGAAACATTCTCAAACCTCACTAAGAATGACTATGCAAGATGTTATTTTTCTACACTTCCGCCACACAAAGCTCTGTGGAGTTTGGCATTTCTCTCTGTCCATCACACTCACACTCACACTCTCACACACACACACACACACACACACACACACACACACACACACACACACACACACACACACACACACACACACACACACACACACACACACACAGCACAGATATCGGCCTATGGCCAAAACCCCAGCTCATCCAGTATAAAATAAGAAAGCCACAATAGGTCATTAGCCCATAACTGTCTGACCATGCTGTGCTAACTCTGTTATGATGTGTGGGCTAAATATTTGTTGGATGAACAGAGATGAAGACTATATTGGGACTGAAGGCAAATTGGGACTATATCTTAAGTCAGAACATTTGAGTCTGACTGTCTGTGCTGTTACTTGCTTTTTTGTGTTTTTGCTCGGATCTGTGTGTCCTCTAAACACTACCAACCTACAGTACGTTATGGTTGACTATAATGACGATGTAGGCATCGGCAACAATAGTTACGCTGATGATGTTGTCATCTAAGTCAGATGCAGGGAAATTGAGGGGTTCCACAGCATTTTTCAAACAATCAGACTGAGGGTGAAACAAAAGACACTTGGAATACCTACTGAATGCACTACTATGCATCTTGTTGGATCTAACTGGCAAAAACTGGATCTCATATAGTTTCATGCTATTCAGAATTAAAACTAGACCAGTTGCGTGAAATCAGAAGCTTTATGCAGTATGATCATCGCTTTAGTACGGAGCACCCCCAATGAATTAACAAACTGCATTTGCCCTGGACTGTACCATGCCAATGAAACTTGTTTACCCTTTTATATGACATCATTTAATATTAGATGTTATGAATGTCAGATGGCCAGCGTCATTTTATTTAGTGACACATTTTATTCAAATTGTCTAGTTTTATTAGTCTTCAGTTAAAGCATTTATGCTGCATATGCCAGTCCCTGCAGCCTATTTCATTCATTCTATTTTTAGTGAGTGCTGTTGTGAAGTTAAAATGTTTTAAACATTTTTGATGAGGCTTTTTTTTAACAACATAAAGCTAGGTGTATACTCGCCGCATGCAGAAGTGCGCGCGCAAACGTGACGTCACAGCGCTGCACGCACATATATACTTCATTCGACACACACGGCAATCTTCTCCTCGTCAGAGGTGTCAAATGTCTCAGTAGTTCGGGAGCCTTGCGTGTCAGAGGAGTGAAACATGACTGAATTGCAGGTTTACATCATGATTTGGGAATTAAACTGGATAAATCTGAAAAGGTTTGAGTCAGTGTGTATATTTACAGTGTTTAGACCTTATGAGTGATGATAGGATAAGGCAAAAAGTTAGCTTAATAAACGAACTGCAGGTTTGCACCTAAGTTGGTTTGTGGATAAAACTGAACAAAATCCTGAAAGTTTTTAGTCAGTGTTTGTATTTCTTGTGAGTTTACAGTAATATTAGCTTAGTTGTAGCAATGGAAAATACATGTTTAGGCTGGTAGTTACTAGGCTAAAGTTAGCTGAAACCAGACTAGCCATTGCCTATGGTTTTCAATTGGGCTGCCGCGCGCAAGTTACAAAAAATCGGAGGTGCACGCACGGCAAATCTGCGCTTGAGAACGCCGTGCCAGATGTGCACTGACGTCATTTTGACGTCACTTTTGCGCGCGCACCACTGCGCGCGGCGAGTATATCCAGGCCTTAAGCCTGCCAGCACTGCAATACTGACATGACCCTGTGCAGTGCGTTTCTTATTTTCACCAACTTTGTGGTGCAGCGTGTTTTCGTTAAAGGGCATTAAAGAAAGACTTGTCTTACGTGTTGCTCATTGCAATAGGAATTCGTCATGCCCTTTCCTCAAGGCTGTTTCTGAGTGACGCAAAGTAATGTAAAGAGTTACTTTCCATAAGGAGTAAAAAAGTAAATTAATGTATTAGGCAACATTTTGTAACAGTAGCGAGTAATGTTTAATGGATTAGTTTTTAAGTAACAGACCCCAACACTGCTAAGGAGTGAAACTGTGCCTTGTGCCTGACAAGGCTTTAATACTATAACTATGCCTCCCAAAATGGCTGCCAACTAATTAAGGACAAAGATGGCAGCTCTTAGCTCTCATGTGGGCCAGACCTGTGCACGATCAGGGCCAGCTCCAGTTGCTCACTCTGCTGCTGTGCATTTAATACTAGGGGCTGCACAATATTAGGAATATGAGTGATGATTGCAGCTAAATGCTGGCCATGACGATATGACGTGCTATAAATAAACACTTAAATATACAGTGCTGTGTTTTTCGCTTTGTGTTCCCCACTAGACTTCAGATAGTAAACAGCCTATGCTCCATATTATGCTTTTGCTCCATTGGGCCATATAGCTCAGCAGGGCTTTATTTCATTAGCCAAATATTTTCATATGCAGAGCAAAAAAATGCACAGCTTATGGAAATGTACCAACTGTTACAGATGAGCGTATACTGTGCAAGATATAATGGTGGTATGTCTGATATTCTTGCAACCATGTCTAAGCTGTAGTAGGCAAGTCTACAGAATTCCCAGATTGTAGTCGGTAAAGTCTGAAAATTCCAAATCAGGTCCCTCCCCCAACCTCTGCTAAGTTCCTCCTCCCTAAGTTCTCCCAAACCACTCCCCCTGTATAGACGAGGTAGTGCATGAGCTGTGATTGACAGGCAGCTATTCCTCCCCCCTAACCTGATTGGTGGAACAGAACCGGGAGCGGTGGATTTCTGCCAACCCAATTGCAGGGTTAGGGTAGTGTAGTGAATTCAGGGTTTTGCCTAAATAGCCTATTTCATGTACTACAGTGGTCCCTCACTATAGTACGGTTCACCTTTCGCAGCCTCGCAATTTCGAGGATTTTTTTAGTGCAATTTGCATGCCTTTTTTTTTTTTTTTCGGCGCATTGTGTTCTGCGCCCTGATTGGCTAAGGGACTGTAGAACATTGTCAATCAATCTCCTCCGTGCCGTGTCTCCTGTGCAGTATGCGTTCAGCTTGTAAAATTGACATAAATCTCCGATTACTAGCCGTGTAACTCTGAAGTGCTGTATGTTTGCAAGTTTTCTCCCCAACAAAACCCACAATGTCGACAAAACATTCTGCCCTGACAAAGGCACCTGCGGTCACACCCAAAAGGCAGAGGAAGATGCTAACCATTGCACAAACATGTATAATAATTGTAAAAAATATATAATTGTAAAAAGCGGACTACTTCTTGGATTTCGCCTATTGAGACTAACATGACAGCTCCAGCTAATTTGGCTAAAAAACACAGTGCGTACTGCAGCTTTAAAGATGGCCGCCACACCCACCTCATGAGGTCCTCCACCTTGTCGTCGACGTCCAGGTCCTCCTCTGCGGCCTCGAAGGCGAAGGCGCGGGCGCTGTTCACGGGGTAGCGTGGCGGCGACAGCTTGCCGTTGGGTGTGGCCGCCAGGTTGTCTCGACCGTTTTGCGCCATGGCAACCAGCGAGACGGGTGAGGGCAAGAGGGCGGCCGAGGGGGGCGGACCCGGGGCTGGGGGCGGCGACGGGGCGTAGCTGTTGCTAGGCGACGGGGAGAGGGCGGCATGGTACTGCGTCTGGGTGGCGATGGAGGTGGTGGAGGGAAGGGCAGAGGGCGCGGCCATGATGTCGTTGCTGCTGTTGTTGTTGTTGGCGTTCGCGGAGGAGGCGGCGTTGCCAGGGGCGACGGAGGGCGGAGGGGCCATGGCGGGGGTTGGGGCGGGTGGGCGTCGGCCGAACTTGTCGCTGTGTTCGCGGTCCAGCCGCTCAAGCGTGTCCAGCGCGTGCAGGATCTCGGCCCGCGTCATGCCCGTACGCCGCAGCCGCTGCAGCAGGTCGATTTGCTCGATGGTGAAGCGAGGCTCGTCCGTGTAGTGAGACATCCTGCTGGACAGACAGACAGGACAGTGAAAAATCTGCCAGATGGACAGACAGACACACAGGACAGTAAGAAATCCTGCCGGACACACAGACAGACACACAGGACAGTGAGACATCCTGCCGGACAGACAGACAGTCACACAGGACAGTGAAACATCCTGCCGGACAGACACATAGAGGACAGTAAGACATCCCGGTGGACAGAGGCAAACAGAAAAGACACACAGGACAGTAACATATCCTGCCGGACAAACAGACAGACACAGGACAGTGAGACATCCTGCCGGACAGACGGATAGACAGACAGACACAGGACAGTGAGACATCCTGCCGGACAGACAGACAGACACACAGGACAAGACACACAGGACAGTGAGGCATCCTGCCGGACAGACAGACAGACAGACACACAGGACAGCGAGACATCCTGCCAGACACACAGACAGACACACAGGACAGCGAGACATCCTGCCAGACACACAGACAGACACACAGGACAGCGAGACATCCTGCCAGACACACAGGACAGTGAGACATCCTGCTAGATGGACAGACAGACACACAAGACAGTGTAACATTCTTGCCAGATAGGACAGACATCAGACATCCTGCTGGAGAGACAGACAGACAGACAGACAGACAGACAGACACAGAGGACAGTTGGACAGGCATTCTATTCCAAAAGAAAATTACCTTCTGCCTCACTGCCTTCGCTATCTAACAGGTGACGTCTCTTAGCAGGCACCAAGATAAAAGGCCAAAACTTTGTTTCGGACGACCTCGCTAGATAGCTCAAACACAGCCATTCTTTTATTAGAGGCAGTGCCAGAGCCAAGGCAGTATTAAACAGCTAACTTCATGATTTGATAGAATTTTGGACAAGGCAGCATGAAGAAAACTGACTCTGAGTGCTCACAGAAGGCAGCATTTTGTCCATTTTGGACAGCCATGGGGAGCAAGAGAAAAAAAAAAGAGAAAGACAAAGAAAGAGAGACGGATCAGGGAAATGAAGGTGGGAGATGCTAAAGAAAGGAAAAGGGGGCATATGCATACATGAATAAAAACAAAAGGACAAAAATGATGAGAGATACACTTCATGATTCAGAAAAGGCAACAGACAGTGGAAAGGGAAGTGTGTGAGAGCATGATAGAGAGGGAGAGAGAGACAGACACAGAGACACAGACACAGAGACAGAGACAAGGAGAGAGAGAAAGAGAGAGAGAGAGAGAGATGAGATAAGAAGGAGAGGAAGGAAAGAAAAGAAAGAGGAAGATGTAGATATGGAGAAAGATATGGAGAAATGTAGAAAGACAGGAAAAAGGCACAGTTTAATATGCATATGGAGGGGGGGGTATTTTCACTGCAGACAGTCACCCACACAGCTAACAGCACTATGCGGCTTACAGCAGATCACAGAGACACCGGTGATGAATTCCCCACGCAGAGCACGTAACTACTGAGCAGGCGACAGACACCCTCCCGCAGAGCCGTCTGCACACACACACACACACAAATAGCTATACAATACACTAATATACACACACATGCAACCATCACGCACACATGCAAGCAAGAGAAACACACACATACACACACAAGCAAGAGAAACACGCACGGACACACACAAGCAAGAGAAACGTGTAGACACACACGCACAGACACACGTGTACACACAGACACACACATACAGGTTGTTTGAGGACCTCAATGGACAACTTCTCAAAATAAATAAATAAATAAATGAAACATTCCAAAGATCCGTGCAGTCTCCATGACCATACACAACACTGGAGCATTAATGAAAACAAGATTCCATCAGCTGGGGTCTCCACCCCTCTCCTCTTCTCTGGAGTCTAGCTAAGATCAAAACCAGAACAATCGTGTCTCGTGGTCACCGCGGCAACCAGCCACGGAACCAAACAGCGATGGTAAGCATTGATTAGGTCATACACACATGACAAGGTCTCTCTCTCTCTTTCTTTCTTTCTGTACCTCTCTCTTTCCCCTTTTCTTCCCCCCTCTCTCTGTCCATCTCTCACTCTTCTCTCTTTTTTCACTCTCTCTCAAACACTGCCCAGACCCCAGCTGCTTCAACACTTCCACGTGCGTCTCAGAGGAGCTGTGCTGGCTGTGAAAGTGGTGAGGCGTGGGGGCTAGAAGCAGCATACAGCACTGCCTGACCTGCCGGACCTTGGCCCGCCTGTCAAACTAGCACCCTTAACCTGTTGCAGCAACTACTCCAACTGCGTACTAGACATACAAGGCACTTACGACAGCCATTTGGAATTTGGTACACTACCCTGCTGAGTGACATGCTCAAAGTGTTTTTAAATAACCATTCATTACCATTATTGCCAGGCATAACACTCCATGGCTGAGGCTTGTACAAATCACAACAAAAGCAAACCTTCTGCACCACATAACCACAAAACTTTCCTACCGTATTAACGAAACACAGAACCACAGCAATAACATCTGGACTATGTCTAGGTCTAGGCTACTGTACTACATAGTAACAAGCTTTAACTACCTTAAATGGGGAGCAGATCCATTGATAGTGAAGACTTGGGCTATAACTGGTAGACCTGAGGGAGTTGTGTTAGGCAGGCAAAGCTTGCCATCAATGAAACAGGCTGCAAAAAGAAGTGACACTCTGAACTTTCTACTGACTAAATGTGCTTCTACTGATAATGGATAACTACTTTAACTTAGTTGGGTAACCTTTAAATGACATACCCTGTGACAATTTACCCTCAACTAGTAATGTTTTAAAAGCCCAGGTGAAGTGGATGAATTTGGAAGCAAAGGGGCTAGGAGGATATCTCCTCCAATAGGCTGCTTACTGGGCTGTTGTGAGCACAATTCAGTCACAGCCCTATATTATAAAGGGGAAATTCCACCGGATTCTTTGCCTAAAAACAGTTAGTGTCTCATGCGCACGGGCTGCAGCCTAGATATCCTGTCATCACTGTCACAGCTACCTCGGCTATCCCACCATGTTGAGCACAGTTTTGTGGAATCTGGGTGAAAGCCAACTCCAGGTGCCGTAGCCTTTATTGGTGATGCATGAGCTTTCATACTGCATTACCTACATTCAGATAACGCCTTCATCTACAGTACAAGGCACAGTAAAATCCAACACTGCTGTGTTGTTGCAGGATTTGTTGAGCAAGACATGAAATAAGCTTAAAGCAAGAAGTTATCACACCCTCACCCCTACTTACACACACACACACACACACACACACACACACACACACACACACACACACACATCTGTTCTCCCTGGCTGCTGTGTTTATACTGGTTAACCGTTAACCTGTCCCATTACCACAAACCCTTTCAGCATATGGCAGCCAAAGCCAGTAAAATGCCATTTTCTTCACTCTGTCTAAACACAAGAGGGAAGAACGATGCCAGGAGCACTGAAACAACCCGATGCCCTGCTTTCCGGTCTGCCATACGGAACAGGCAATTATAACGGATCAATAATTTAACACTGCTGAGGGCAGCAGTGTGCCCTGCCCAGAGTTTCTTGATACCAAGAGGGAGAAAGTCAGATGGAATGAGTCACAGAAAAGAGGGAATGAAAGATGGACGCATATGCAGAGAAGAGAAGAGAAGACGAAAAGGCTGAGACGGGGGGGGGGGGAGGGGGGACTGGCAGAGATAAGCACAGTCAAACGACAAGACAAGAGGCTAACACAGCCGGAGAGAGCACTGTGGAAGCTTTGATGCGGGTGTCTTTAGTGCTAGGGCCATGGTGACAAGCTGATGTGGGTTTTAGCTATGTGCTCTCAGCCAATTTGTTAACATTATTCCAAATCTTGAGGGGAAAGGTGTTGTTCTGTTAAATATGCCCTAAAGGGCGTCAGGGAATTTCCCTGAAATTGTATACAGACTGAGAAACAGGGGGACTCTATAAGAATCAGGGTTAGGAATCACACACTAACCACAAACACCATCATGATATGCTGACGATAATAATGGTTTCACTGTACAGTGATTCTCCCCTGTCAATTTTAAGGTACACAATCTAGTGATAATCTACATAATACACATTAAAAAGGTCAAAAGGTAAAAAATAGGAAGTATGTAGGTTTATGTATTTCAAATATCGAGCATATAGGCTAATACATGGCCATCATTTGCTTCCTGCAAGTTTTCTGACCACAATATCACCCTAATGCATTTAAGCAACACCACAACGGGTGACTCTCTGGTGATTCAGTTTGGCAGTGGAATTCATTTAGAGTAGCCTACACAGATGCAATGACATATTGCAAGTACCAGACAATATAATAGGCTCTATTGTTTTAATACTCTGTCCAACTCCTAATGAGAATGCCAAAATCTAGTTTCACTGTTGGGTTAGAACATCCAACACCTGTCAAAGGACAGTCAGTACTGTTGATTCGTGTTATAGGTAACCGACTTCAAAATGAGCAATGAGACGTGAAAATGCAATGACACTCCTACAGAAGCTACCTTACTCTGATGACAAATGACTGCGAAAAACACTGCAGACCAGCCATTCAACAAGACATACAGTCACATAAAAATAGTCTCGTTTTCCACTGTAGGAGTTTCTTTCAACGGAACACAAATGTTGAGTAATAACAGTAATTTGTGCAACTTAAAGCAAAACTTGCTGAGACAGTGGCTTGAGAATTTATGCAACACGTTATTTCCATAAGGAAGGCACAATCTGAATGTAGGAAATTTGACGTGATGAACCTCTGGCTCTGCCCTTACTGTTGGCAACCAGCCACTGTGGGTTGCGTAGCGCAGTCATGTCGCTGTACTTAAAACGAGTAAGCTAAAGACGTGGTGGGTGTGGATACTTGCACATCTAGACTGAAATCAGTACACTGCCACTGCCATCCTGTCATGTTGGTCATAGCAGCTACACAACAGAGGAACACATTATATTCAATACAAAGATCCCCTGGGAGAAAACACATTAAAAGTCATATGATGGCAACACAACTGCATAATCCATCCGGTTGTCTCTGCCTGCAAGACAGAGCGGCGCTACGCCCATATTCTGTCCAAAAATAACTGCACACCAGCATCAAATTATCTCCAGGACACACTACCAGAATGCACTGCGAATAATAAAGGAACGATACACAAATTGCATAAGTAGGGCACCAACTGGTCTTCTCTATAACCTTCATTTGATAGGCGCAGCTGCACTCTGCCCAAGGGAAACTCCCTGCTGATGGCTAAAGTTTTTAAAACAGAGCATTTCTCAAAAACGGCTGAGAGTGAGATCGGGTTTCCGTGCATTTCTGTCTGCTCACTCCAGTGTATCACTACGTCTTTATGGCGTTTGACCTACTCCATCTTTTAGCTTGCTGTAAGTGATATGAACGAAGCCATATTATAATCATGCACATTCAACGCATTAAGACATCAGTGTGCAGAAAGTGCCAATTAGCTAGATGGCTAGTTAGCTTGCAAAAAACTGGCATGATGGCACACCGCATAACCAAAACATTAGTTGACATCAATGCCATTCTGAAACTTTCATGTCAGAATTGCCACTTGCCTGCTGTAACTGTTATTACTATAGGTATGAGATGGCAAGAGTAGCAGAAGCTTACAGTCAGCATTGTGCATTCGATAGATATGTATCGAGTTGGCCACACAGACAGCTAAGTTGCAATATTATCAGCTAGCCTGCTATATGAGCGGCAGCTTGCTGTAGTCATGTAGCTTGCTAACGTTAATTCCACAATAATGCAATCTTACCTTTTTTCTTGAATCTTGTCACAGCCTCAGTGCATCAGATCATGTAACAGTTGCATCAAACAACAAAGTCCGATGAATCCCTTTCTACTGAACCGAAGGACTACCATCCATTTTACAGTTTTGCCCGGCCCTTTTGACTGATTACAATTTTCAATCAGAGACGAACTGACTTGCCTTTGTCTGACTGACAACAGCCATTTTGCCATCAACACCTGGAAATTGTATGATAGCGACGCGGGAAGTGTAGTTCGTTCTATGACTATTCACGTGTCACCACATGGGTTTAGATATTTACTAAACTACAAGTACCATCGATATGAAAATCTGTCTCGCACGAGAGTAGTATTACAAATTCAAAATACTTACCTCGGCAGGTACATTAACCAAGTGGTTATTCAGTGAATATAATTACATTGGTATTAAACTTTTTGGTGAGCGTCTCATGTTGTTTATGAATGTAGAGGAATCCCCTTTCCAAACTCCTTACCACTAGGAGGCCACCACACGCTTAACGCATCAAACCCGAGAGCATCTGATGCCAAGAAGAAGTTAGGATGTTGACAATGAAGTTGATCTAAACAGCGACAGCGAGCAAATAGAAATGAAATTGGTAAGTTCTGCCCAACTTCGACAATTTCTTGCTCCTCGTTTATTAAAACGTCAAAGTTTCAGCCAGATGTGAAAAAGAATCTATCCCAGCTTAGTCTTGCAACATGGTGGTGTTGAGTTGGCTAGCGCGCTAGCCAGCTAATTCAATCATATTTGCAGTTCGAGTTGCAACATTGGCTCCATCATCTAAGTAATGAAATCGATATTTTATTTGCTAATCCACAGTATTGTCTGTCCGGGCATCCAACGTTGCCTTGCAATGTCCTCAAGTTTAAGTCGACCACCATCATGCTGGATTGTGGGCTTGACATAACATCTGCCCTGCACTTCTTGCCTCTCCCGCTGGTTCACAGGTAAGGTGGCCCATTCAAAGACAGATATTTTCGTGCAAATCAACTATATACGAGGCTATAAACCCAAGGTACTATGGCAGCCGGCACGCACAGAATGAAGACGAACTTAAAACTTAATGTTCAGCGCAATAAAATGCTGTGAGTTGTAGATTTTTCTGATATGCAATGGTTTTGCATATTAACTTTATATTGTATCCCTCACTCTAACTGCTGTGTCTACTGTCTAGATTTTCTGTTATGCATATGAAGTTCATGTTGCACCGCTCACTGCAACTGCTGTCCATACCTGTTTGGGAAAATACACCTTGTAAGGATTTATATTTTTGCTTTTTGCATATGCAGCCAGCGGCTCTCCAAACTACCAGGCTGGGTGTCTAAAGATGGCATGATAAACCTGGAGAAAGTAAGCCTTGCATCTAGTCCAACTAGAGATTGAGCACATATTATGAATGAAAAGAGTTTACTAATGGTGAGAAAACCATGTGTTCTCTTCTCTGATTAAAGGAGCTTAAAGAATGTGCAGGGCGAGTTTTTGTTGATTCTTTGCCAGAGTTCTGTCTTCCAGAGGTAAAGTGATGAAAAATATTATTTTCTGTTGATTTCTTCTTCTTCTTCTTCTTCTCATTATTATTCCTATTTATACATAAATCATTATTAATATTTTTTTGTTATATATACAACGTAAATGTACCGTTTTCACAGAATGAATAGGTTTCATTCTTATAAAATAAATAATAAAATGTTAACTGTTGAATTTATAGACCGTACATGGGACTGGTTGATGTCAGGTGTTTACTCTGTCCATCTGTAGAAAGAGCTGCTGGACCTGTCCACCGTAGACGTCATCCTTATCTCCAACTACCACTGTATGATGGCCCTGCCCTACATCACGGAGCACACGGGCTTCACAGGAACAGTCTACGCCACCGAACCCACCCTACAGATAGGCAGGTGTGTGGAGGAGATGACATTAGATGACAGATGCAAAGGTCTCTCTCTGTCACAGTGTCATTTGATGAGCTCAGATGCAAAATCATTTAATCCCAAGAGTTTAATTTAAATGAGTATTCACAATCATTCATGTGTTGACTTTTGGATTCAGTATAATAATAGTCAAAGTGGAGTTGTTATTCTGTTTTAATCAAAACAACCTAACTGTGACTGGATTGTTATTACCTGAAATGCACTGTTTAAAACCATGACTTTTAAAATATTCTCAAGTATGGACTTAAAACTGGTTTGCATCTGAACTCATTTCTTTATCTCTATTTGCTCTTGCTCTTGCTGCAGCTCTCTCACGTACACAGCAAATGTTTTTTTTGTCACGCTTCCTGTCATATACTGACTGCTGTTAGACGTTGATATGATTCTTGTGGTTGAGTTTGCAGGTTGCTGATGGAGGAGTTTGTCAACTTCATGGAACGTGTGCCCAAGGCGCAGTCTGCCACCTGCTGGAAGAGCAAGGAAATTCAGAGGTGACTGAGCATCACTTGTGTGCAGCACACGCAGTACTGTATGTAACAACAAACCACTGCAAATTTGTCACATAACCTAGATGAAACCTAACCTAAAATGTAATGGGATGACACACTGAATGTAATGACAGAGGTTGTAGATGGCAATATTTATGTTAAGACCAACTGAAACATGTCCTACTCATTGAGACTAAAAACACCCTTCCCTTACATCAAGAAGGGAAACTGACCAGTAGCATGATGAGTTTGTTATGGTTTGGAATTACAGTAAAGACTTTGTAATAATATGCAAGATTTCAGTTCTCATTACTGTTTAAAAGCTTTCGTTGCCAGCTGCGTTGTGTGTCATTTGAAATGTCATCAGTGTTTTTGTGTGTGTGTACGTGTACAAAACTCAAACAATTGTGTGTCATTAAAATGTGTTATGGTTAATCAGTGTTTTTTATGTATGTTTGTACGTGTGTGTGCGCGCATGCATGCTAGGCTTCTGCCCGGTCCTCTGAAGGACGCCCAGGAGGTGTGGGCATGGAAGCGCTGCTACAGCATGCAGGAGGTGAACTCCGCCCTCAGCAAGGTGCAGCTGGTGGGCTACTCTCAGAAAGTGGTGAGCGCTGGATGACCAGCCCCTTCTTTCTCCTTGGTTCTGTTTTTTAACCTCCATAGCCCGTGTCCTTGAAGAAAAATATAGCAGCAACTGGGCCTGTCTGTAATGGCCAAGACTTGTCTGTCTGTCTGGCTGTAGGTTAGTACGCAGCAGCCAAACTGCTGACAGCTGTTCTTCATGTTAAAGGAAATGCAGCTCTGTTCGTCTCTGATTACTGTCTAGCTGCTGAATGCGCATTCTGACAGTCAATGAGTATCAGTATGCAGAGCACATAGTGATATCAGTGTTCATGATCTGCAGGCACTGATGCACATATTGAAACTGCCTTCTTCCTCTGACTTCTGCAGCTACCTTGCACTGGTCCTCAGTCTCAAACAAATACACATGGTAGCACCTGGAACAGAGCTGGTGCAACTACACTAGCATGCATGTATGAATTACTTGCTCTGTGACATCCCCCCATCCCACCAGAGACTCTCATGCATGTTATTGTGCTTGTAAAGAGTAACTCAGCATTTCAGAAGAAACAAACCTCAGACTAGTGAAGTACAGATAGTCATTTAAATGTCTACCTTTAATCATAAAAGTAAGTTTGATTACATTTTTTACCACTCTAGGATAAAATGATTCGCTAGATTAATTAGCCTGAACACAAAAAGTCATCACTTCTATGTCCTACACATACAGTACCCTCTATACTGATGTATATTTCCTCTCCTCTCCTCTCTTTTAAATTAATATGAAAGAATGTCATTGCAGGATGTGAGGTAGCATATTCTTGTGAATCAGAGTCGTGTTATAGTTAAGGCTGCTAACTAAATATTCTGTTTCTTCTCTGTCACCCCAGGAACTGTTTGGAGCAGTGCAGGTCACCCCCCTAAGTTCTGGCTATTCATTGGGCAGCTCCAACTGGATCATCCAATCGCATTACGAGAAAGTGTCATACGTGTCCGGTTCCTCTCTCCTCACCACTCATCCACAGGTAAGCTCCTACCATTTAATTTCACACAGGCACACACTATGTGTTAGAGTACATAGTCTGTGATTGATTTCACTGAATAAAAGATTCGGTATAATGCTATTTCTAAGCTAGGTATTGCTCTTGATTATGTCCACTGTCATCGGTATGTTTATACACTGCCTTGAAAATGTGTAAGACCTGTATGTCTCGTTTTTTCATCAATATCTCAGTATGTTTCTTAAATGCATGTATGTGTTATTGTTTGTAGTTGTTGATGATGATGGATGTTTTTGCTATCATTGTTGTCGTTAGCCAATGGATCAGAGCTCCCTGAAGAACAGCGACGTGCTTATCCTAACGGGCCTCACACAGATCCCCACGGCCAACCCAGACGGCATGCTGGGGGAGTTCTGCAGTAATCTGGGTATGTGGCCCAGCTAGGGGTGGGCGGTATAGCCTAAAATTTATATCACGGTATAAGTTGAACCATAGACGGTAGACGGTATATATCACGGTATACTTTGGTATGTAACAGTATTAACTGTTAACAGCTTCTTAATGCGGAATGTCAATATTTCTGAACGTCACCAAACACGATATAAAACATTGTAACATTTTCGTGTGGGGACTTGGCTCAGCCACAGGTTAGGCAAACCGGGGCTGAGCTAAATATACAATAATAATAATAATAATAATAATAAAACTTTACTTGTATAGCACAGTTCATACATGCAATATGCAACTCAAAGTGCTTTACAGTTTGGCAGGGTTGTTGCAAGACAGCATTTCTTGCGGTTCAGTGATGTCAGAGCACATAAATACAGAAGCAGACTGACTCTTGCATGAACACAGGTAGGCAGTCCTTGTAGGCCCTAGTCAGCAATCTTTGTAGTCCAGTGGCGTTAGAGCTATGCAACGCTCTGTTAATGTGGGCCCTTATGTGAACATAGGTCGGCAGTCTTTGCGGGCCAGGGGCACTACACGAGGAAAGTTCATTTAGGCGCAGTCGGTTGTTAGTGTCCCCAGGGAGCAACAGGGGTGAGGAAAAACGTAAGGTTATACATGTAACCACTGTTCCCCGAGGGAGAGGAACGAGGTACAACACAGAAGTATGGGATATCACGCCCTCGCGTGTCTGGCTGAAGACACCTCTATTCACGCCTGAAAGGCACGTGACGCGTGGTGACGTAGGCGGGTCCGCCCGACTCGCATATAAGCGAGTCACCCGCGTCATCACCTCAGTTCAACCTAGCGCTCTTCACCGAGCACCTAGGCTGAGCGGGGCAGAACGGTGTTGTACCTCGTTCCTCTCCCTCGGGGAACAGTGGTTACATGTATAACCTTACGTTCCCCTTCAGTCGATTCACTCGGTACAACACAGAAGTATGGGACCTCTATACACGCCCCGCACAGCCAAGCTGAACGACACGTCAGTCTGCTGCGGAGGAAAGGACAGAATGAGCCACCGAAGGGGCAACTACGTCCAAGCAGTAGAAGCGTACAAAAGTATGGGGAGACGACCATGCTGCTGCAGAGCAGACCTGTTCCAGCGACACCCCCCTGAATAGTGCCCAGGATGCCGCCACCCCCCTAGTAGAATGCGCCCGCAAGCCCACGGGCGACGGCAAGCCCCTGCTACTGTAAGCAAAAGCAATAGCTTCTACGATCCAGTGAGAAAGACGTTGTTTCGACAAGGCCTTACCACGAACAGGATTAGCAAAGCAGACAAAGAGCTGATCACACAACCTAAATCCTTGAGTGCGAGATATATATACATGCAGCGCTCGAACAGGACATAAGCAGTGCTGCCTCTCTTGCTCCTCGGATGTAAACGGAGGGGGCGAGAAGGCATGTAAAATAATCGCCATAGACTGATAAGACTTAGGCAGAACCTTAGGCAAGTACGCCGCGTTGGGGTACAAAACAACCTTAGCTCCATCAGTGGCAAACTGAGTACAGGACGGATGTACAGATAAGGCATGAATGTCAGACACACGCTTAGCCGAAGCCAAGGCGAGCAGAAGCGCGGTCTTGTAAGAGAGGAACTTAATGTCTATCGAGTCCAGCGGTTCGAAAGGAGAACCACATAAAACTTCTAAGACAACAGGCAGGTCCCACGAGGGTACTGACGACCTCGTGAAGGGTCTCAGGCGACGCACTCCCCGCATGAAGCGAATAGCCAGGGGGTGCGCTCCAGGTGACACGCCGTCAAAGCCCACATGACAAGCCGATATAGCTGACAGGTAGACCTTTATGGTTGAGAAAGAAAGACCCTGATCAAAAAGCTCCTGCAGAAACGACAAAATATCCACCACAGAGCACTGAAAGGGCACCAGATCTCTGTCCAGGCACCAATGTTCGAAAGCACGCCACTTATAAGAATACAGAGTCCTAGTGGACGATGCTCTTGAACTTTGAATAGTAGCAATGACCGCAGGAGGCAGTCCCTTAGCCACTAAGCGCGACCGCTCAGCCGGTAAGCCCGCAGGCGCCACAGGTCCGGTCGGGGGTGCACAATCTCTCCCCCCGCCTGCGATAGGAGATCCGGACGGAAAGGGAGAGACCACGGTTCGTCCACCAGTAGGCTGATTATTTCCGCATGCCATGGCTTCGCTGGCCAGTACGGAGCCACCAGGATTAAAGAGAGTCCATCTCGGCGAACTCGCTCCAGTGTGGGGAGGATCAGTTCCACCGGGGGAAATGCGTATAGCAGGCACCTCGGCCAGGTGTGTGCCAGCGCATCCACTCCTAATGGAGCGCTGGGATCTCGCATCGAGAAGAACAGAGGACAGTGCGCGTTTTCTTTGGATGCGAAGAGATCGACGTTGGCCCTGCCATACCGATCCCAGATCAGAGACACCACCTCGGGATGGAGACGCCACTCTCTCACAAGGGGCCCCCCTCTGGAGAGAAGGTCGGCACCCTGGTTGAGAACACCCGGAACGTGAGTCGCACGAACTGACAGCAGATGACGCTCGCCCCATAGGAGCAGTGACTTCGCTAGCTGCAACAAGGGTAGAGAACGAGTTCCCCCCTGTCTGTTTATGTACGACACAACTGTGGTGTTGTCTGATCTGATCAGAACATGATGCCCCCCCACGAACGGGAGAAAATGCTTGAGAGCTAGGAACACCGTCAACAGCTCCAGATAATTTATGTGGAGTCTGCTCTGAGAAGGGGACCACTCTCCCCTCACAGTATTCCCCTCGCAAATTGCTCCCCAGCCCTTGAGGGACGCATCCGTCGTTATAAGCTTTCGGGAGACTATCCTGCCTAGTGGTGCACCCTGGCGGAGCAGACCCTGCTGCCTCCAAGGTGACAGAGCCGAGAGGCAAGCTGCATCCACCAAAAGCTTCCTGTTTAAATGTCGAGATGTGTCCAGACGGTGAGACAGTACCCAGCGCTGAAACGCTCTCATGTGCAATAAGCCCAGAGGCACCACCGCTATCATAGAGGCCATAAGACCCAGCAAGCGGAGGAAAGTGAGAAAACGGAGTTTGTGTCCCAATTGAAAAAGAGCTAGGCATTCGCGGAACGCAGCCTCTCTGTGCGCCGCTAAGAAAGCTCGACCGGTGAGAGAGCACACCTCGAGACCGAGAAACTCCATCCGTTGTTTGGGTGTCAGGGAGCTTTTCTCGTAGTTCACCGAAAAGCCCAACATCTGAAGATGGGACAGCACCATGGCCGTGTGCGTGGCTGCTTGTTGTTGGGACCGACATACTACGGCCATATCGTCTAGGTAAGCTAGAATCTGTATTCCCTGAGCTCGCAGGGGAGCGAGCGCTGCTTCCAGTATCTTTGAAAAGCAACGGGGAGACAGTGCCAGACCGAAGGGGAGGACGAGATACTCGTAAGCAGTGCCCTCGAACGCAAATCTGAGGAACTTTCTGTGGGCGGCCTGAATAGCTATATGCTGAAAGGCATCTGTCAGGTCTATCGAGGTGAACCACATCCCCAGACCGACCGAGCGCAGAAGTTGACGTAATGTTAACATTCTGAAACTGAAAACCCTCAGATGCTTGTTCAATGCACGGAGGTCCAGAATCGGACGTAACCCGCCATTGCGTTTGGGTACTACAAAATAACGACTGTACCAGCCGCTGTGAGCCTCTGTGTGAGGAACAACCCGTATCGCCCGTTTCGAGAGCAGAGTGTTTATTTCCTCCCTCATGACTACAACTGCAGCTCCCGAGACCTTCGTCTCGACAACAGTGGAGAACCGAGGAGGACGGAAGCGAAATTGCAGCCTGTATCCCCTGGCTATTGTGGATTCGACCCATGGCGAAACCTCTATGGTGCGCCAGTGGGCAATCTGGGAAGTGAGACGACCCGGTGGGGATATGAATGGAGCGCTGGTGCCCCCATGTGGCCAAAGGGGGGTAGGCGCACAGGGGAAACCGCTTATGCACACATTTTGCAAATGAACAGCATTTTTTATTTGAGGCTTTTTTGCAACACAAAACACACACTGCTTTAATTTGCCCGAACTCTGGGCTGAACACAGAACTGGTGTTGGAAGGTGGGTGTGCTTGGGAGACTGTGTGAGGGACAAACGAGTCCTTTTCGGACTGGGGCCCTGAAACAAACTGTGGCACGACTCTGGTGGCACTGAAAGGGGGGCTGCGGTGTCTCCCGCAAGCGACAGCCCTCCGTGGGATGAAGCCGGAGCTAGGAGGAATTTGGCTTCCTCTTCCTAAACGCGGTGCCTCTCTGTGGACCGGGAGGAGGAGGAGGAGGTCTGGGCCAAGCAGGCTGGCGTGCAGCACTACTCGAAGGCTGACCGGGGGGAGCTGGGGAAGCAGACGCAGCCCTCTTGTTGACGGGCTGGGACGACTGAACCTGCCGTCGGAAGGGTGCCGGTGGCTTGGGCTTCACGACGTCACGTCTGGGCAACACGCTACGAAGGGCCTCAGCCTGCTTCTTACGCAATTCAAATGATGCTTGAATTGCATCGAGCGACTGACCAAACAAACCTGAGGGGGAAATTGGCTCGTCAAGATAAGAGACTCTATCCCTGTCAGGCATGTCTGAGAGGGTGAGCCACAAATGACGCTGGGCCACCACGGTGGTTGCCAATCCTCTACCCAAGGACAGAGCAGCACAGCGGGTCATGTGCAAAGTGTAGTCCGTAGCAACTCTGATCTCGTTGAGCAGGTCAGTAGCGGGGCTTCCAGCGGGCAGCAGACTATCTAACTCGGCTAGGCACATGGCCTGGTACGTCTGCAGCAGAGACATAGAGGACATGGCGCGAGCTGTGGTAGCCTGTGCTTTATAGCACTTCTCCAGCTGGCTGTAGGAGAAGCGGCAGTGCTTCGACGGGAGCGTTGACTGACCTACAACCCCATGGTTGTGAGCGGGAGCCAGGTAGGCGGCCAACGATGGCTCCATGGGTGGCGGATGTAACAGACCGGAGGTCTCGGCTCCCTCATGCTCCAGGAACTGCGCGTAGCCGGGCACGGAGGCACGAGTAGAGAAGGGCTTATTCCACGAAGACGTTAACTCCGTAACGAAATCGGGGAAAAGCGGAAGGCGAAGCTTCACAGCAGCAGGTGCCTGGGGCAAGAAGAAACCAGAGAACCGAGTGGGTCTCTGAGCTGGGGCCGCGGAGGGCCACGGAACTTCCACCTTATGAGCTGCACGACGGTATAGGGCAAAGAAGGAATTATCCACCTCGCCCTGACAGTCGACCGCAACAGGTGAAACACATTGAGCCGCCTGTAGGTCCGGTTCGTCATCGGACAGACCATGCTCATCTAACCCAAGGTCGAAAATATCCTCCTCCGCAGCCACGAAGGGCGCGGATGGATGAGCTTCGGGAGATGGAGCTGCTAGCTCCAGCCCACTTAGCTCCTCCATGTGGTCAGCCCAGCTAGCCACCGTTCCACCCTCCAACTCCAGGTCCTCCTGGGGAGAAGGGGGGGCGGAGAGGAGAGGGTCCCGCGTAGCAGATGCCTGACCGAGGATCTTTTCCACAAACTTCACACGCCGTTCGAGGGTAGCCCGCCTGAGCTGGCGACAGAAGGCGCACTCGTCAGGATGGGACAGAGCTCTGCGGGCGTGGAAGATTCCCAGGCAGACCGGGCAAGCCTCGTGGTAGTCTTTCTCATGGAGAGAAAAGCCACAACCCTGGGGGCAAGGTCTGACACCGGGCTTCAAAGGGGACTTAGTTGGGAGTGAGCACATGGCTATGAGACACTACAAGTTCACTAATCACTAAAACAGCGCCCCGGAGGAAAGCGACTCACCAATATGAGGATGTTGCCGACAAACCAGGTAGGACAGTTAAGCTGTTTAGAAGTTAAGTTAAGCTGTTTACAGGTAGCACACTTACAACCAGCTCGCAGGCAAGACAGGCGGTGCAGCAGATGAGGTGTCCAAGCGCAGGTGAAGAGAGCTTGAACTGAGGTGATGACGCGGGTGACTCGCTTATATGCGAGTCGGGCGGACCCGCCTACGTCACCACGCGTCACGTGCCTTTCAGGCGTGAATAGAGGTGTCTTCAGCCAGACACGCGAGGGCGTGATATCCCATACTTCTGTGTTGTACCGAGTGAATCGACTGAAGGGGAACTCCCTGTTTGTTTGATTTGCGTGAATTCAGGAAGAAACCTCAGGAATCAGTGAGTAAAACTCCCTGTTTTTCTAGGAAGAAACCTCAGGCAGAACCACGTCTCCCAGGGTAGCCCATCTGCCGGGGCTGGTAACGGGAAGTCGGTGACTGAGTAGTTAGGTGTAGGCTTGGTTGAATAGGTAGGTCTTTAGTTGTCGCTTGAAGATGCCGATGGATTCTGCTTTTCTGATGTGCTGTGGTAGGGCATTCCATCTCTTTGGGGCGTAGTATGAAAAGGCCGATTCCCCGATCCTTTTGGGTGGTGCGTCTGGAATCCTCAGGAGACCGGCATCAGCGGATCTAAGGGCTCGTGCAGGGGTATAAGAGGATAATGCGTCAGCAATATAGCATGGGGCAAGGCCATTTACAGCTTTAAATACCAGTAGTAGTACTTTGAAGTCAATTCTATAGGATACAGGTAGCCAGTGTAGTTCAGCCAGTACAGGAGTAATATGTTCCCTCTTTCTTGTTTTTGTTAGTAATCTTGCAGCCGAGTTTTGAATAAGCTGTAGTTTTTCAATTGATTTTTTTGGGAGGCCTGTAAACAAGGCATTGCAGTAGTCTAATCTACTTGTAATAAATGCGTACAACACCTTCAGAGAAGAATAACGTCGTATTCCACAGGATCCGCACACAAAACAACTAGATGAACACGTGAGAATGATAGCAGAGGAAATTATGATGTTGGGAGAGTGCAGTGAATCCGCGCCTTGCCAAATGGACAGAGCTGGGTCGTCAGTGACTTGCTGTCGGCGCAGATGGGTCAGTCAAGTGCAGGTGTAGCTGTCTATGAAACAGCACGACAGGCTCCTCATTAAGCATTACCTAAAGCAGTGGCGGTTCTACATTGAATTACTCCCCGGGCGAGACCCCCTCCTAAACTTGTAACCGTTTTGTTGCAAAGCCAAATCTTATGGTGAAATTAGATCTTGTGTTTGTTGAGCTAAGACCGAATTATTGTTGCAATCGTAGCATCATAACTAGAAGGCTAACAAACTAACGTAACTAAGAGTTATACCATGATTAACATTAGCCCTTCATTCATAGCATGGATAACGTGACCATGCAGAGAACAGTTGCATACCTTCATCTTTTGCTCGTTTCTACACTTCTAATGGCTTTGACCTTTTTCTGTCCATCTCCTTCTGTTTGTAACTCGACAGTCAACATACTGTTTTTCCCATCCCCGAACACTGTCACTGCCGACCAGGAGTTAAGACTAATTCACTTTGGTGACCACCTACTCGTTTTGTATTGCCCTGTTTTATTAGCCTTTCACACAATTAAAAAATGTGCAGGAATTATAAACTTGTAAATATAATGTTAGGAATAAAATGTGCGTTATTGGGAAGGAAGCTTATGTGTGACTGACTTCGCTCACTAATAGCAGAGTATTGCCCACTTGTGCATTGCATTTGAGAGACCCAGAGGTGCTGTCCCCCGCGCCCCCTCCCCTTTGCCCTTCTCTCACAGCTTCTGTGCACTGGAACTTTGTTTACAAGGTTTTCCAACGTAGCTGACTTGCTGTAGCAAACCGACCGTAAGTAATGTTACAACCGCGGAAGATGAGCAATTTTGAAAATAAGCGTGTCAGAATAACGTGAATTCTGCAGATTATGTTTTCCTGTTCAGTATCCGACACCTTGTAGCCAAACCATGACCAGATTACAGAAGTTGAGTCGGTCTTTTTTTGAGCTCCTTCTATTCCACGTGTTCACAGCTATTTTTCCTTCTTCCTTGTTGTGGTGACGCAATGAACTATCGCGGTAGAAGGTATAACCCAAAATCTCTACCGTTGGCCAAATTTATACCGCATACCGTTTATACCTTTTATACCGCCCACCCCTAGGCCCAGCCTCAGTCCTCTAGCCCCTGTCTTCTCTCTTTCTCCCTCTAATGTTTCCCTGTAATTTTGCCATTAGTCCACTTTTCTTCTCTTTCCTGTTTCGTTTAGTCCCTTCCTCCTCTCTTCCTCCCTGCAGTATTTTTATCTTCTCTATCTATGTGCCCGTGTTTCTATTTGTTTCATTCTTTGCCTTCCTAAGCTCTCCTCCTCTCTTTATTTGCTGCCATCCTTCCTTAATCTCTCCATCTCTGTTGTCTCTCTGTTTTCCTCTCCATGTAATAGTTCTGTTTCTGTCACATACATAGAACAGTTGTCTAATTTCACAAGTTGACTAAGGTCAATGAATCTGCTGTTTGAATGGTGATTAATGTAGTTGGCCTGTTGCCTTTCACTGATGCACTTTATCCATCTCATGGTTCAGTAAGCTTTCTTTTTTCTTTTCTTGTCTTGTCCTGTCTGTCTGTCTGTCTGTCTGTCTGTCTGTCTGTCTGTCTGTCTGTCTCTTCCTCTTTCTCTCTCTCTCTCTCTCTCTCTCTCTCTCTCTCTCTCTCTCTCTCTCTCTCTCTCTCTCTCTCTCTCTCTCTCTCCTGTTCCTGTCCCTGTCACTCCCTCTCCCTTCCTCTCTCCCTCCCTCAGCCATGACCATCCGTGCTGGGGGTAATGTGCTGGTGCCGTGTCACTCGTCGGGGGTGATCTATGACCTGCTGGAGTGCCTCTACCAGTTCATGGACTCGGCCAACCTGGGCACCGCGCCCTTCTACTTCATCTCTCCTGTCGCCAACAGCTCGCTCGAGTTCTCCCAGATCTTCGCAGAGTGGTGAGCACCATATCACTCAAAAGCAATAGTTTCCACCCTTTGTGGCCTAGTAAGGTGTTAACTACAGGTTATAAAACCCTATTTTGGTTGTCATATTGTTGTCAGGCTGTAAAAACTGTTCTTCCTGAACAAAAAAGTATCAATTATGCGTATATGATGTGTATGATATGATCTACAGTAATGTGCAAAAGTTTTAGGCAGGTGTCAAAAATGTAAATGTTAATTATTTATGTTCATTTATGTTCAACAAAATGCAGTGACTGAACAAAAGAGAAACCTAAATCAAATCAATATTTGGTGTGACCACCCTTTGCCTTCAAAAGAGCATCAATTCTTCTAGGTCTACTTGCACTAATTACACCAAATTGGTTGTGTATGTCAGGAAGCTTACATCCACAGAGGATCTGTGGTTAGTTCTTCAAGATGTTTGGCTCAAGCTACCAGCCAAGTTCCTTCAAAAACTCTATGCAAGTAGACCTAGAAGAATTGATGCTCTTTTGAAGGCAAAGGGTGGTCACACCAAATATTGATTTAGGTTTCTCTTTTGTTTGTTGGTAATTGATGAACACAAATGATTAACACTTCTATTTTGAAGGCATTCCTAGTTAACAGCATGTGTGTGTGTTGTGTGTGTGTGTGTGTGTGTGTGGGGGGGGGGGGGGTATAGAGAGAGAGTAAAGGGGAGACTAAGGACATGTGTACTGCGCTTGTTCAATAA
The DNA here is from genome assembly GCA_027475355.1 of Coilia nasus. Lineage (NCBI taxonomy): Eukaryota > Metazoa > Chordata > Actinopteri > Clupeiformes > Engraulidae > Coilia > Coilia nasus. The sequence continues at coordinate 3,357,270 of CM050219.1, read as the reverse complement.
CATCTGAATAATTCAGTCTGAACAGGCATACTGCTTTCAACAACACACTACACTTGTTGGTGACGATCTGCCCTCCTGTGGATGTAGATCTGTGCTGACACTAGTCATTTAGACCAGGAAGCACCTCAGGAGCATCTGGTCATTAGATTAAACAGTGTTAGCTTGGCCGTCCTGTTAAACCAGACTGAAACGTGGTGTCTGTAGAAGCAGGGCTTGAGTGATGACTACCAGATGGTCCTGCTTGTGTACAGCTGAAGTTGTCAGGGGGGGACAGGTGAATGATGTGTAGAAGATGGGTAGAATATCAAACAATATCAGGGAAGTTTGGCAATGTTGACAGTTTGCAGCAGTGTGGAAAGAGACTAGCCAAAGTTATATTGTGACGTAAGTTATGTTCTCTCTCTGTCTGTCTGTCTGTCTGTCTGTCTGTCTCTTTCTATCTTACTCCCTCTCTCTTTTTCTCTCTCTCTGTCCCTCTCTCCCTCTCGCTTTCTGTCTGCTTATTATGCTGTTCCGCAGGCTGTGTCAGAATAAGCAGTCTAAGGTGTATCTCCCAGAGCCACCCTTTCCCCATGCTGAGGTAAAACATCCTGTTATGTTTATTACCTCCATCACTCCATCAGCTGTGTGCTCTGTCTTTTGGAATATCTCTCACTTTTTCACTCATGGTCTGTATGTTTTCTCTCATAAGAAGAGCACACACACACAAACACACACTCTCTTCCCCTCACCTTATCACTACTATTACTGGATCTGCTAGTGTTACAACACTACAACTCTACTCCATCGAGACCATGGTGCTCATCCACTGACTGCTTGCTGTGTTGACTAGCCATCAGCACCATGTGTTTTCAGTCTGCAGTGTGTGTTTTTCTTTTTTGGTGCCTGAATGGTGGAATATTTTAGAGACAATTACATGTTGCTATGCAAGCATACACATTTTTTCAAAGACTTTTATAATCTTACCTTTTTCGTTTATATTTCATTGTTTAATTGGTGCCCATATATTCTTTTAAGTGTTTTTCTGGATAACAGTTTATTTGACTGCGTTAACTTATGTTAGTGCATGTTATGATTTGATTACACCTCCACATATCATATATTGTTTTATGTTTTGTTTATAATTTGGTGTTTTTGGTAATTTGGGGAAAAGTGTCTGGCAGTCACTATAACTGTAACTGTACATCTGCTTGTAGCTGGTCCAGACGAACAAGCTGAAGCACTACCCCAGTATCCACGGCGACTTCAGCAGTGAGTTCCGGCAGCCGTGTGTGGTGTTCACTGGTCACCCCTCCCTGCGCTTCGGCGATGTGGTCCACTTCATGGAGCTGTGGGGCAAGTCCAGCCTCAACACCATCATCTTCACCGGTCAGCACCGCACCGCCCACAGCACAGACCACCATTACCACACGACACGTCACAGGATATGGAACATAGCATAGAAATATCTCTATCTGATAGACAGATGAGTACACAGATGGATACTTTATTCCCCCCAAAGAGAAATAAGGCTGTTTTTTTAATATTATTCAACTAATGTTATTCAAGGATAGACACAGTTTAACTACAACAGTGTGTGTGCGTGTGTGGTTGTGTGTGCGCACATGCATGTGTCTGTGCGTGCATGTCTATGTCTCTGTGTGCACATGCTTGTGCTCATGGCTGTGTGTTTCTTATGGGTGGTCACAGAGCCAGACTTTGCCTACCTGGATGCCCTGGCCCCGTACCAGCCCCTGGCCATGAAGTGTGTGTACTGCCCCATAGACACGCGTCTCAACTTCCACCAGGTGTCCAAGCTCCTGAAGGAGGTGCAGGTAGGCCTCCGCTGCAGAACGTGCTCCCTCTGGGTCTTAAACTCCCCCTGTTTACCCGCTGAGAATACACAGCTGGACAGACCACAAAGGATGTGTTGTTACATAATGCAGCAATTATGCTGCTGTTTTTCTGCCTGTGTCCTCCACTGTCTCTTTGTCAGTTTTTGAGTCAGCCACTGATTCATTTTCTTACATCCTTTATCCCTATTTAAATATCACCTGTGTTTCTCTGCATCAGTTACTGAGTTTTAGTTTGTAACATCTTCAGCTTGGCTTTAAGTCATGTTTGCCTTCCTGGACTCGTTCTCTGTTTTTCCATTTGTGCCTCTGAAATCTGTCATACTTTTAGTCTTTTCCACCTGAAGTGTCCTGTCATGTATTTCTCTGTTTGTTTTCTTTATCGCTTTCCATTCTCCCACTCTTTTTTTCTTTCAAACCTCTCTCTCTGTCTCTGTGCGTCTCTCTCCCTCTGTCTGTCTGTCTGTCTGTCTGTCTGTCTGTCTGTCTGTCTGTCTGTCTGTCTGTCTGTCTGTCTGTCTCTCTTTCTAAGCTTTCTGAGTTATATATTTAATATAAATAGGAATATATGCCTTAATAACTGGCTGTGTAAAAATCTCAGGTCTGGAATTCAAGCTCATGAATAAACCAAAAATCACATTTTGAAGAACCATCTGTTACTCTCTCACTCTCTCTCTCTCTCTCTCTCTCTCTCTCTCTCTCTCTCTGCCCGTCTCTCTGTAGCCTCTGCATGTGGTGTGTCCCGAGCAGTACACCCAGCCTCCCCCCTCCCAGTCTCACCGCTCGGACCTGATGCTGGAGCTGCAGCCGCCCCCCATGGCCTACCGCCGCTGCTCTGTGCTGGGCCTGCCCTTCCGCCGCCGATACGAGCGCATCCAGATACTGCCCGAGGTACGAGAGAGACAGCACTGAGAGGCAGGCAGAGAGACAAGAATTGAAACAGAAAAGAGACCGAGCGAGGCAACGAGAGAGCTAGAAAGGGCACAGATGGAGAGACGCGTAAAGCAACACTAAGTAGTTCTCGTCTTTCGTCGTCCTACAGCTTGGAAGCAAAATTGTCTCTCATTCGAACTACAGAGAGTAGGCTCGCTCCACCAAAGTTACTTAGTGCGGAGATTTTGGAAACATTATTTTAAGAACATTAATGAACATTATCAAAGAAACTACTTAGTGTTGCTTTAAAGTGAAAACGTCAGAACCACAGAGGTGAAGGGGGAGCAAACAGACAGCGAAAACCAGAGAGATGCATACAAAAACAGAGAAATATACAAATGGAAAACCACCAAAAGAGAGAGAGAGAGAGAGTGAGGGAATGAGAGAGGGGCAGACAACAGAGATGGTAGAATTGAGTGAGATGAGATGGGCAGAAATGGAGAGAGGAGAAAGCCATGTTGAGAATCAATGAGATGAATAAAGAAAATAAACCTAATTAAGGAGAGAGAGCATGAGTGAAAAACAAAGGGACATGACATGATGGAGATGGTCATGATAGAGGGACACACAACCATGTAGAGTCAGAGAGATGGATACAGAAACAAAGACAGAAAGAGAGAGAGAGAGAGAGAGAGAGCAGGTTGGAAAGACAGAGTGGGAGAAAGGCAGACTAGAGGATGGAAAGACAGAAATAGAAGCTGAAACGGAGAGAGTGAGCACAAACATAACAGGAGGTGGTAAAAAATGGAGTGAGACAGTGATAGACGAGGGGAGAAGGCCAGTGCTGTGCATGTCCACACCACTTCTTACTGGACAGAGAAATTCCGTAAATTGCCCGAAGTTGGCAGTGGGTGGGCTAAGGGGGCAGGGGGACAGCATTATTGAGTTATCGAGTGTACGGCAGGAACACCGCTGCTCTGTTTGGCCGCAGAAATCGGTACTGGCTTGTGGCTTAATTTCCTAAATCTTCAACCCCCCCAACCCTCTCTCCCATTCCGTCCTCTCCACAGCTTGCCAAGTCCCTGGTGCCCAGTGAGATTAAACCGGGCGTCTCTGTGGCAACTGTATCGGCAGTTCTGCATTCCAAGGACAACAAGCACGTCCTTCAGGTGGGTGTTTGTTTTATTTATTTTTTGTGTGGTTGTTCGATAGTTTTTTTTTCTAACATTGATTCTTTGTGACTGTGTGAGTCAGCACAGTGTGGGCCTATGTGTATTTGTAGGTATTTGTGTGTGTGTGTGTGTGTGTATTTGTAGGTATGTGTGTATGTATGTGTCTCCATTCTGGTGCTCTGAATACTCGGTATCTTTAACCATTCCTCTTCACTTGGCCTGCCTTGATGCATCCTCAGACATAATGAACACATTTTTCCTCTTTCCCCCTCTGCCAAGCTTTCAGCTCTGCTTCTCTAACTGGGTTCCAGAACAGCGTGTGTGTGTGTGTGTGTGTGTGTGTGGGAGTGTGTGGGTGTATGTGTGTGTGGCTGGTATGTGCAAGTTTGTGCGTCTCTGTACATTAGTGTGTCTTATGTGTATGTGTGTGTCTGTCTTTGGGTGTGTGTGAGTGTGTGAGAGTGTGTGTCTGTACATTACTGTGTATGTGTGTGTCTGTGTGTGTGTGCAATGTGAGTGTGTGAGAGTGTGTGTCTGTACATTACTGTGTATGTGTGTGTCTGTGTGTGTGTGCAATGTGAGTATGTGTGTCTGAGTTTGTGTTTGTGTGAGTGTTTACTTCACACCTGTGCACCGCCAAGCGTGTCTGTCTCAGTCATCAGCAGGACCTGCTTGAGTGGGTGGCGCTCGCTATCCCCCCATGTTATCTCTCTCGCTAATCAAGGATGCCGCCACACATCCGTCGCCTGCATCTGTGTTTGTGTTTGTGCCTGTCCAACTCTGCTACTGCTTGTGCTAATATCTCAATATCTGACTTTGTCGGTTGCTCTGCGGATCTCTGGGTGCAAAATGTTTCCATGCATCAGGCAGTGAGTAAACGATGTCTGGGTATAACTGCGTGCTTTCCATTTGTCTTTGAAGTTGTTTGTTGCGATGTTTAATGACGTCATAACCTAGTTAAATGTGTTCCAGTTTTCACACTACACGACATATCTGTGAAGACACACACACACACACACACACAAAGGCTAGTCAATCCGATATTATTGGCCCTGGTTCATAAATAAGTATTAACTTGGTGGTATAAACACAAGCTGCACTCCTGACTTCATTCTGATTGACATTTACTAAGTGTGCCTTCCAGCACAAATAGAAAGCACCATCAGTGTTTGTATTTAACTGTGTGTGTGTGTGTGTGTGTGTGTGTGTGTATGTGTGTGTGTGTGTGTGTGTGTATGCAGCCGGTCCCAAAGCCGGCCCCAGCGCCCCCCACCAAGAAGCGGAAGCGAGTCCAGGAGGAGCCCCCCGAACGCCTCGGCCCCAAACCCCTCCTGAGCGGAGCCGTACCCCTCGAGCCCTTCCTCGCCACCCTACACAAGGTGAGTGGCAGCACGGTCAACCAATCACAGACATGGCCCAGTCACAGCTACAGCCAATGAGGATGCCGTTTGACCTTGTAGTGTCAGTTGTGGTGATTATAAACACATTGTTATGTGTATTTGCATTGAGACCCAGAACTTTATGCTTTGGGCGAATGATACATAGTTACTCATCTTTAGTTTGTTCGTTAATTCTGATGAGCAAAATAAATGGGGCAGTATGTTGCCACAGATGAGAGTCAGAGTAAGTTGTAAGGAACTATATGGTACAAAATGCAGTAACTAAATGTAGTTTAATTTAATAGACCAACACCTGGTTGATAGAAGATTCTTGCCTTGCAGAACATTATTTGTGAAGTGTATACACACACACATAGACACAGACACACACACACAGACACACACTTCCTCATTGCATTCCCCACCACACAATAGTATTTGCAGCATTCAGTGAACAAGCTCTGTGATCTAAAAAGAGCTCATGTCCCGCTAAGCGCAAGCCTAATGGGGAAAACAGACTGTAAATAATGCATGCCCTTACCAGCCAACCACTTGCTCAAACTCCACACAGAAGTGTGGTTCAAGGTGAAAAATGGCTGAATTGGAAAAGTAGGGTAAGATAAATGATGGGATGATCCAAATTATAAGAACTTGTGGGGGAAAAGAGAAAGTTAAAAGGAGGAGAGAGTTATATGTCAGTGTGTACTGAGTGCAGCAGACTTAAACAGGGCTCTTAATTTGCCTCTCTGTCCCACAAGTCCTGCTCTGGCCGCTTGCCACGGTCACACTCAGTATTGATCAGATGTTTAATTAAACAGGAAGTAGAATGTCCTCCTGTAGTTTTTTGTGTTATCATTTTTGCCTTGTTTGCAGCCAGTTTTGAAGGATGAAGAGAAATGGATAGAGCTAAACAGCATAACTTAAAAATGTCCTCTTTTACATACTCTTGGTCTCTCTCTCTCTCTCTCTCTCTCTCTCTCTGTCTCTCTCTCTCTCTCTCTCTCTCCCTCTCTCTCTCAAACACACATAAGGCAAGGCAGGACATGGTTTTATATATATGAAGAATTTAACAATGATTCACACACAAATATGAGTCAACAGAGTAAGTAATTTAAAAGTGAGAATAATAAAAATAAAATAAGGTAAGGTTCCAAAAATGTTGGTTACAGTGTAGCATAGAAAATGTCACATTAAAAAAGCTGAAACATTCATTGTTTCAGAGAAGTAGGAAAAAGCAACAGAACATTCTTATTTTAAATAATTATTCATTATTACAGAGTCTTAATACTGGTTTTAAAGCTGGCAATGGAGGGTGCATTTTTAATTTAATTGGGAAGCTGGTTCCACAGCTGAGCAGCGTAAGAACTAAAGGTGGCTTCACCACATTTGGTTTGGACAGTTGGCACTGATAATGGCAGTCAGTCTTGGGATGTAAGGGGACTAGGGGGGATGTAATAGTGCAGTAGGTGTACAAGATAAATACCCCATTTGGTGATTTAAAAACAAGGAGCAGCACTTTAAAGTCAGTTCTATGACAGACTGGGAGCCAGTGTAGGGTTCTGAGTAGGCATGTGATGTGGTCTGATTTTATGAGGGCCTTGGCAGCTGTATTTTCAGTCAGCTGTAGCTGTCTGATGCTTTTCGTAGGTAGGCCTGTAAGCAGGCCACTACAGTAGTCAAGCTTGCGAGATATACAGGTATGTATAAGCTTCTCCTGATCCGGTTTTGTCATGAGACCTCTAAGTTTAGAAATATTTTTCAAATGATGAGGCAGATTTAGAAACTGACTTCATGGGGCTGTTAAATGTGAGGTCGCTGTCAATTTGGACTTCCAGATTTTTTACATTGGTGTTAACCTGGAACCCCTATTACCAAGAGATGTGGTGATTTTGAGCCTTTTCCCCTATTACCACATAATGTCGTACACACACACACACACCCTCTATCTCTCTCTCTCTCTCTCTCTCTCTCTCTCTCTCTCTCTCTCTCTCTCTCGTCGCACATCAAGAGATTTGGACGTAGCTAACACACACACACACCAGCAGCACATCTGACACATTGTCATAATTTCCCTCTTTTTCTGTGTCACACTTGCTCTTGCTCTCTCTCTCTCTCTCTCTCTCTCTCACACACACACACTCACACACTCTCTCTCTCTGTCTTTCCCTCACTTGAATATATAACACACACACACACACACACACACACACACACACACACACACACACACACACACACACACACACACACACACACACACACACACACACACACACACACACACACACAGCGGTGCACTTGCTGCTGCCCGCCTCAAGGTTAGTCCTGCATGGTGTTAATTAAATGCCCTTTGAAGGTGGGGGGGAGCTTTGTGTGTGTGTGTGTGTGTGTGTGTGTGTGTGTGTGTGTGAGGCTTTATTGCCAGCACAGCACTTTCTCTTCCTTCTTTTTCCTCTCCTCCTTCTCCTCTCCTCCTCCTCTTCCTTCTCCTCCTCCCCTCCTCCTCCTCATCGGGGTGAAGAAGTTTCTAGTCCTCACCGCATGCACACCAAATGAACTCCTCCGCTTCTATCTCTTCTGCTTCTTCTACTCCGTCTTCCTTGACTTCTTCTTCTTCTTCTCTTTTTTTCCTTTTTCCTGTCATCTCCCTTCTTCCTCTATTTCTCTCACCTCCTTTCATCTTCATCTGTGTTTCGCCTGCTCCCTGCCTCTGCAGCAGAGTAGCCTCAAAGTTAAATCAAACTTGTCTCTCTTTTCTGCCTCTCTCTGTGCATATGCACAAGTTAAAGGAACGTGTTTTTGCGTCCGTGTGTGTGTATATATGTGTGTGTGCGCGTGTGTGTATATATGTGTGTGTGTAAGTGTGTGTGTGTGTTAGTTTGTGTGTTTTACTGTTGGCTCATCTAGCATGGGAGTTGTTTTTTACTCAGAAACACGTTCTCCATTGCTGTTTGATTTGAAGTATCTGAACAGGCTCTTGTGTAACAGAAGTGCATGGTTAATAGTTAATTGGAGGTTGAACTGTACGCAGGATGCTGTGCGCAGACGTCAAGTCGTGTTTTTCACGGCGGGCCCCGGCCCTCAGAACCACAGGCAAGTTTCGGGCTCGGCACACATCTGCTGCGCACACCGCGTATTCTTTCATCTCTCTCCCTGCCTTTCTTCCTCCTCTCCCTCGCTTTTCTTTCTCGTCTGTGAGCCTAATGGCTCTGGAAGTGCCGTTCCTTCCCACCCCTTCTCCTACCTCTCATCGGGTTCGTCTGTAGTGGGGGAGGGGCGCTCTCCATCTTCAAATTCCACTGCACTAAAGGAGGTGTGAACATGCGCTCAGACTTATTGGGTGTTTGCACTGGATCGAAGGGTAGCAGTGTGCTGCATAGGGTCTAATAGGAAGAGTGTTGATGGTATTGTATTAGTATTGATGGAGTAACTGCTGTTGCACTCACCTTGCACAGAAAAAGTCTGACATGCACAGTATAAGTCTTATAATTATAAGCAACTCCTGAATTCTTCTTCTTAATAATAATAATAATAATAATAATAATAGTAATAATACTATTGCACTGTAATTTGTATAACATTATCATTGGATATTTAGTATTTTTAGACGATGTTGGGGAAAAAGTCTGAACCCTTTGACCCTGTCATTTAGTAATCTTCAGGACCTCTTTGGACTGAAGTGACCTTTTTTAAGTCAGCTCTAAATTCTCAGGATCTGCCGGATTTTGTCCGTAGCAACAATGTCATTTATACCGAACCTTCTTATTTTTCTTATTCCAGAAAAATATAAATTCATTCATTCATTTATTCATTCTCTCCTCCACTCATTCATTAGTGCAGCCATGCATTTATGTCTGTGAAGTTTTGCTACATTATGAATAGGAAGAGCATTTCAGTTATTAATTCAATTCTGTGTCGGGGGGCCCTCCCATTCTATGTGTGTCTCAGCCCATAATCCCTTTCTAGACACATGTCCAGAACTAGGATGGCATTCACACTATCGATGCCTTTCAGAGATGCTATAGACCTGCCTATGTTCCAATCCAAACTCTGCCAGGCCTTTGACGGACACACAAGGTCGGAGCGGGACATCCTGCCTGAATCTCTGAGTGACTCATCCAGAGGATGACGCGGCAGTGCTGTTGTGACAGCTCCTCACTACTGTGACACCCCCCAGAGGAAGCTCCGCAGGGCTTGGGCCTGCTTTTGTCACCTCGTCAGCAGAACTTCACTTGAGGGGAAACTAGGCAGTTTTCCAGGCTGTTATGGTCACTGTGGTGTTAACTGTGAAGTGAGGAAGGTAGCAGGCCATGGCTTGAGGGAGAAAGGTAGTGTCAGGACAAGAATGAGTTAAATTCAACAGGAAATATACAGACGGGAACACAAATATTAGAACGGGGTTTTCCCGTGGCCTCCTTTCCAACGAAAATGTCATTGTGACCCAGAAAAGTCACTTCTTTTTGCTTTGTCCAGCAGGTATGAACATAACTATTACAGCAATATTGCAGCAATAATTTTAACAAAATAGCATTCTCTGTACCAAATGCAAGAACATGGCCCTCTACCACGGACTGTGGATAATGTAATGTACATGCTGGAGAAGTATGGGAAGTTCTACGCAGGACAGATATTTTTAGTTTTCAGTTATGAGAGATTTAGAGAATCAGAAAGTGTTTTTTTGACTGATTAATGCAGATACCAGTGTCTAGGAGGTTCCTAAGTAATGTGCAATGCTGCATTGAGACTTTTCCTAAGTCGGTTAGACTCTTTTTTTGTTTTTTTGCCTCTTGGTTTGATGCTGTCCTCGACTCACCCACCCTACCCGCAGAAGCGTTCACATTCTCCTGTAATGGTCTTCCCGTTCCCACAGAAGAATAAAACACAGACCTACACATACCCCGCCAAACCACTAAAACGTAGCAGAACGTGGCTTAACCCCGGTGATCCTGTACTTGCCTCTAAACCTTGACAACTATGCGCAGGTCCTTGACCCCCTCGCTCCGCTCCTGACCTGCGTGTCACTTCCATTATGAGCATACTGAGCTGATTTTTAGTCTCTGTTGTTGCCGTCAGCCTTTGATACTCTGGTGCTTTCAGCTACAGTAAGCTTTCTACTTTTGTACTGCAGCAGTCTGCAGGTATCAGATAGTGTAGAAGCACAAGCTTGTGGTAAATGGTAACGGTAAATAGCCTCCATTTATGTAGCCCCCTTTTCCAGAGCGCTTTACAGTGATGACTCACATTCATTTATTCACTCATACACAGACACAGACACACGCACACCAATGGCTGAAAGCTGCCATGCAAGGTGCTACCCAGCTCATCAAAAACAGTTTGGGCTTCTTGCTCAAGGTTCAAGGTATCCTTATTGACCCTGGGGGGGAGGTGGCAAATTGTTAAGCAGCCAGCATAAGAATTACGTTCATCAACAACGAAATGACACAGTAATCATGGAAACGTATGATGGAGCATAGTGGCGATGAAAACATAACATCAAAACATAAATAATATAAAATAATCAGTCACAATTGCTGATATCTCAGTCTTCCGCCAAGAGGCTCAGAAATACTCCACCTCTCTCTCCTCTGATCTCGTCATGCGCCTGCTGCAGTGCATTACCTGCTGCACTTTATCACCTCCTGAGGTTTTTATTCACTGTTTTCCCCTACTGGGTCCATTGGGGAGAGACTGGACAGGTTGCAGCATGCAGTTTATTGTCCTTTAGAGGGGGTTGTTGGCTTATTGAAGACCCAGTTTCAACCCACGACTGGAATTAAGCTGCCCATAGAGGAGTGCCTGGAGTGCTGCTGATGATGTTGTTTGTCTTCTTCTAGGCTATTGTCATGCAACCCTTAAAACTCTTTTTCTGCCAAGAAACGTCTCCTCTGCACATAAAGAGCCCTGTGTTAGAGCATTAACCTTTTAATAAAACCCCAGCACAAAACCTCCTTAGAGTGTGTTTTGGTTCTCGCATTAAACAAAAGCACCTGGGCCCCTAGAGGCATTGTTCTGTCCACACTAAAGCACCTGGAACCTCAAGACATTCTCCGGTCCACACTAAAGCACCTGGGCCCTGGAGACATTCTCATGTCCACACTAAAGCACCTGGGCCTTTAGAGGCATTCTCCTGTCCACACTAAAGCACCTGGGCCCTGGAGACATTCTCCCATCCACGCTAAAGCACCTAGGCCTTTAGAGGCATTCTCCTGTCCACGCTAAAGCATCTGGAACCTCAAGACATTCTCCCGTCCACACTAAAGCACCTGGGCCCTGGAGACATTCTCCCGTCCACACTAAAGCACCTGGGCCCTGGAAACATTCTCCCGTCTACGCTAAAAGCGTGTGGCTCTGGAGACATTCTCCCGTCCACGCTAAAAGCTTGTGGCTCTGTGCTGGTGCTGCAGCTGAGAGCTGAGAACTACTGCGGCAGCGGAGAGCGAGATGGAGGCGCGCCGGGGCCCGCAGTTTAAAAAAAGAAAGCGGGGGAGCCATTTATTATCCGAAGGCTCACTAAAGACATCAGCTCCGAGGGTAATGAGGGATGTGCAGCCCTAGAAAGCATGCGTGCACACACACACACACACACACACACACACCTTCTCCTCCTCCTCCTCCTCCGTCTGGGGAATCAAGTGAGGGATTGCTGTGCCACTAACACATAGTCAGACATTGAAATGAATAGAGCGAGAGAGAGAGAGAGAGAGAATCTATAATGGACAGAGGAAGAGTGGCTCAGGGTGCTGATTTATTTATTTATTTATTTTCAAATATGGTGAGGAGTAGCAGATGGGAGGAAAGGATGTAAAGAATGTTCCGGTTGGAATTATGGGCTGTACTGGTGGCATGCAGATGGTAGGTGGTGGGGATGTGTTGGCAATTAAACGCTACATCCGCTGACAGCCAGGGCTCAGAGCGGTGACTGTGTGGGCCAGCCAGGAGCCAGAAATATCACATCAAGAAAACCAGCCAGACGTGACCCCTTAGAATTTGGGAGGAAAGTATGTGTGTAGAATGTAATCCAAATGTAGCGTTGCAGTACATTGCTTTTTTACTTTGCTTGTATTTACAAAGACTGACTGAGTCTCAGCAGGGGTACACCACAACACTGCACGGTATTATGTGATGTGGAATAAACATTCTAGTTTTGTTTACAGGCTACGTTATACAGCTTTTAAAGGGCCCATGTTACTTCTGGTTTAGTTTATTTGGACAAAATACATCAATCACGCAAAGGAGAAAATTATTCTTTGTACCAGATTTAGCAAATTGCTAATTTCCCTTTGCAGTCACTGGACTGGTGAGTTAAGACATTGGTGGGATGCAGGGTTAGAGAAGATGCTGAATGATGGGGCAGCTGTGGCCTAATGGTTAGGGAGTTGGTCTTGGGATTGAAGAGTCGCAGCTTCAATTCCCGTACCAGTAGAAAAAAATGTGGATTGGGTGGAGTGAATTTTGGCATCTAACCCGACGTTGCTCCAGGGCAGCTGTCCCTGTACCTACTTCACTGTAGGTCGCTCTGAATAAGAGCATCAGCGAAATGCAATGTAATGTAAAGACGTTTTGGTGCGGTGGAGGGTTGGAGAATATACTACTAATAATACTTTAATAATACTAATATACTTTGACTACCATGACCTGGATGAATGAGAGTCTTCACAGACATACTGAATGAAAACCACTAACCAACTATGCAGCAACACACAGTGCTGTGGGGTTAAGGGGGAAAGCTCAAAGTAAGTTTGGAGGAGCAGGCCATCTCTCTGTAGTTTGAATGAGAGACAATTCCACCTCCAACCTGTAGGGCGACTACTAAGTGTTGCTTTAACGTGTCTCTGCAGCACGGCATCATGGACGTGAAGGTGGAGGAGTCTCCGGACGGACACATCCTGCACCTGCAGGCAGAGGACACGCTGATCCAACTGGAGGAGGACGCCACGCACATCATCTGCGACAACAACCAGACGCTACGCACTGCCCTGCGAGACCTGGTGCTGCGCTTCCTCCAGAAGTTCTGAGAACTGAGTTCTAAAACAGCCTTGCGGGGCGCAAGTGTCGTGTTTTGGTCTATTCCATGTCAAACGATGGCCAGGGGAGTGTTCCAAGTAGATGGTTCAGTGACTAACCCAGATAGGATAGCTCAGAGTGAGTCGTAAACCTGCTATTAGAAGAGCCTTATGGCTTTATTCTTAATCCAGTAATCCAAGCAAGGATCTGCGCCTTACAAAGTGGCTGTGTCCATATAGTGGTGCGTAAACTTTAAATGAGAACACAGGATAAAGACAAAATGAAGCTCACACTCAGAATCAAAAAAATGAATAAAAGTTGAGATACCCATGCAAAAAAAGAGGGTTTGATGGTCTGTGCAGAGGATGGGGCACCCGAACCATTTGCACCATCACGCTGTAGATAGTTGTGAGGACCACCAGACCGTCCTTTTGCATGGGTAACTTGAATGTATTCATTTTTTTGATTCTGAGTGTGAGCTTCATTTTGTCTTTATCCTTTATTGTCAAAGCAAAGCGAAGCCATAGTGCTCTTCTATTAGGAGCATTACCACTTGCTTCAGGCTTACATACCCAGGAAAGACATTAAACCTGGTTTCTGGAACACCCCCCAGGTCTGGACCAGAGGCACACGCTGTACCCGTCCCTGTGTACTATAAGTTAACTGTGCTACTTGGAGTGTCTCACTTACGCATCATGCTGTAGACTAGATTTGTTTTAAGTGGTCTTTGTCGAGATCTTGTGAACACATCCCTTTTTTACAGAGCCATGTATAGAAGAAACGTTGTATGCTTTTGAAATAATTAAAAATACTGTTTAAAATTTTAAAAATACTTGTGCGTGGCTGCGGTATGCAAGAATTGGTTGTTAAAATGACTTAATTTTGCAGATATTTTGGACCTTTTTTAGTCTTGTTTATTTTTCACCAGTAGAGGGTGGAATTGAGACAGTATAAAGCCACAGTCGCAGAGAAATGTTTCTCCGACCTCTGATGGAGAACCGTGTACGTAGAAGGCAAAGCTGTAAGAATGTGATTTTTGGACAGAGTGAGTTTGACATTAATTCGATGTTGAAGGGACCAAAAGACCCAGTCACTGACGCATTGTCTGTCCGACCGTGATACTTTGCAAGTTTATCCATTTACGTTCACATTATTTATTGGCATTCTGCTCTCTTATCCAACCTACAAAGTAAGCAGGGCCTGTTGTGTACAACAAGCATCAACCAGCTAAAATGATGTGTCGTTACCCCCAAAAGTCCTCTTGGATAAACGGAACCGTGAGGAGATAGAGACCCCGGTTAAACAAGTCCATGCGGGGGCGGCGTTGACTAAGGAAAGATTCACCACGCCCCGAATTCTCTGGACACATGGCCATTTGGATGAGGTCCCGTGCGACCAAAAATTACAACAAATGAGCCGTGGGCGGCGACCCAGCTGCAGCGAGAGATAAAATAATGGCTACCCGTGATGAGGTATGCATCAATCACCATGCTTTCAGGCTGTGGTCTATCAACGTGACCGGCCTAACAGCTGAGGCGGCAGCACAGTATCTCCAACAACAAAATGTACAACTGCTGTACAGATGCTACTGTAACTTCGGGACAAGGTCGGACGAAGTCAACACATGAAATGTGCTGGGAGAGAGCCCAACTGAACAGACCAGCTTTCGAGACTCCCTGGCCTTCGTGAAGGGGTGTGGTAGGCAACACAACCTTCTCTTTCAATGATGTCAGTATGTTGAGGCACAACAGCGAGTTTCATTCCCCCTCTCACGCTCCTACATTCTTTCGCTTGTGTCCAGTTTTCTCCTGCACTGGGTTTATGGTGCCACAGTCCTGCCGCAGAACAAGTCATGCTTTGCCATCACCAACCGAAATACGCGATGCATAAAACGTAGTTAGAGGAAAGCAAAAAAAAAAAAATCCATTGTAGCTTTCACCTTCCAATATTTTTTGTGGATTGATCATTCTAAAGAATTCGAAAAGGACGACAGTTTATGAATTCGACAAACACCATCCTTTTTAAACAATATCGAGGACTTTAATGGTTTACTTGGGCAGGCGTTCAATTATCAGTTATTTTCATATTACCTTGTTTGTATGTTTTTTTCAGGACAGGACCTGTCTGTGTAACAGTGGTGAAAAGTGTAGTGTGTGTGTGTGTGTTTGGGGTGGGGGAGGGCGTTGAGGGAACTACCTTTGGTAGGACTACAGTAGGTGGACAAGAGCAAAGTAAATTTGGGAATTTAGAAGCAACGCCGTTGTTTGTGTAACTGAGTAATGTCACCATCATGGAATCTTAACATTCTGCAGAGGAGGACATGAACATATCCCGCCCCCACAGACTGACCTGGGTATAGTGGGGGTATTTTGACCTGAAAAATGGTGGCTAAACAATAAACAAGTCCAGTAGTTACATTTTGTTGACCCCTTAGCACTGTTAGCTTAAGGAATTATGGCCGATGGCACAGTATCAATTAAGGACACAGGAATGTAGAATTGATTGACAAGAAACATACAAACTACAGCTTCAACTAGATGTAAAAGAAGCCCAACAGTATGCAAGATGTTACATGATCTGACTCATTTGTAAAAAAAAAAATGTAAAAGACATTCACCCTTTTCATCAGATTTGACTAGTAATGTGTTGAAACCACACTTAAAACCATTCTGGTGTTGGGGACGGGGACAACCTCAGGGAAAACTGGGGTGGGGGGGTGTGTTTATGAGGGAGTATAAACCACAACACCTCATTCCGCTAACCCACAGAACCTTCAGGAGATTTACAGCAGGTGTGGTTGGTGCATTCTGCAGCGCTGCGCCTGCAGTGGTAGCTGTCCAGTCAGATAATACAGGTAGGGAAAGAAGGATATGGGCAGAGAGAGAGAGAAAAAGAGACAGATAGAGAGAGGAGGGTCTGGCGGAGAGCTGATGTTAAGTAGAACAGACAAGAGAGAGGAAGTGTGGGGGAGGGTGGGGGGTAGCCAAGCCAAATTACCCTCAGTGTCTAAATCTGGTTGACATTCTTCATTTCATTACATTACCGGGTGTCTTGTTAAACTGGGAAATGGAGGAAAAGAAATGAGATTCTGGCAGCTCGTTTCACCCCCCCTACCCCCTGTCTCTTCCAGTATTTGCCCCACCACCCCAATCCTTAAGCGTGTGCAGCTCTAAGTTGGCAATGCTGGAATGCTGTACTGAGATGCGTTTTGAGCCTCCCTGAAGAAGTGTCCAGAGCCACACTATCGCTACACAAGCTGCCAGTTAGGCCAAGGACGTGTGTAGCCATCTCTGGGACAGATGCTGGCAACCGCTATCCTTATGACCTTAGAGAACGTCGGGAAAGAAGTCTGTATTGTTCCATTTCCTGAAGGTGACACTAGCGTGAATGCTTAAACTTGATTGGCTGGATTAGGGGTGGGGTGGGGGTGAGGGGTACTGTTTGAGGCAAGGACTGTGATTCTGTTACACACGCACACATTTTTTTGACACGAATAAACACCACAAATAAACAAAATAATTGCCAAGTAAGACCCATCATCAGTGCTTTTCTCATATAGAACTAGAATATATAAAATCATAACACGACCTTTAAAAAAAAAAAAAACTGTTACAATTCTGAGCGCATCAGGCAAATGTCCATGTGTCCCTGGCACTCTATTTTCTCCCAAGACGCTCTGCAAAATCTCATCTCCCAAAAGAGGCCTGACTTGACCTCTGACCTTACAGAGGCAGGCGCCAAGGTCAGTCTCATGCTGCATCAGTTAAAAATGCTCAGTTGTCCATGTCCATCAGTTCTGCAACCCTTTTAGTGTTGATCGGCTTGGGGTTAAGTAAAAAAAAAAAAAAAGAACAAAAATCAAGTGGTGCAAATGCAAACTGTAGTGGTTGCCGATGAATTCACACACAAGCAGACATAAGGAAGAAAAAACATTTGATTGGCAGCAGTTTTTTCCTTAGTTTTGTCCCACGTTACGGCTCCTAGCATAAAGCAAAGAGTCTGACGACATCAGTCACACGTAACTTCCTAAATGTAGTTCTGTGTGCCCCTGCTCTTGTGTTCCGTACCAAATAAAAAACCCAATCTTCCATCAGCCACTGCAGCACTCTCCTCTGCAGTGTCCACGTGTGCTAGATGAACTTAAAGCACTTGGTCTTGTCGTGGGGCAAGCGAGTCTTGAAGAGCACAGAGTCCACGCGGAACTGCGTGTAGAGCAGGGGCATGTAGCCGTACACCTTCACGAAGAAGTTGATGCACTTGTGGCGCTCGTGGAAGTGCGAGTCGTCGTGAGACAGAGCCTGGGGGCAGCCGGGGCAACGGAACGTCCAGCGAGACGTCACCTGAAGCCAGGAAGAGAGGGGCAGAGAAGAAGGTCAGGGGGAGAAAACTGTTTTGGTTTGTTTTGGCATAAGGCGGCTGTGGATTTGTGTACAGTTGGAGGAGAGAACAACAGAGAAGGGGCCATCAAGTTAGTGGGGGCAATATATGACAATGAGAGAGAGAAAAAAAACACACACACACACACACTTATAGTACACTTGATGTTTTTTGTTGCGGTTCAATTGATTTTATTTTTATTTGATTCTGTTCTTCTCGCGTACTGGTTACCTGTAAAATTACAAAAGCTTTGGCAATTTGAAGTATGGCCTGTCATGCCAGTAAAGCCGTGTTGTTCAGTTCAATTCAGTTTCATAGAGAGAGAGATACACAATGAGAGACACACACAAACACATACACACACAGATAGAGAGAGAACAAGGAAGGCAGAGTGCAACGCAGACAAAGGAGGAAGAGTTTAAGAAGGAGAGCAAGAGAGTTCTCTCATTCTGACAAGAGAAATGGAGCGAGATTATTATAGGGAGCCCATTCGTCTACAAGAACAACAAAGGCTTCCAGCGCCTGATTTGCATTGCACCGCTATTCTGCTCTTGTGTTAATGAGCAGAGTCTATTTCTGTGTTAGCATTAGCATAAATAATCTGTGTATTTTTAGCAAGGAATGGACAGTTGAGTGAGAGAGAGAGAGAGAGAAAGAGAGAGAAAAAGAGACAGAGAGGGAGAAAGAATGTGTATTGCAAAGCCTAAACACATTTTAACATTCAAGTTTCATATGCAGCATTTCAAGAGCAATTGATTTCCTTTTCTGACCAATCCATATGGCACATCTATCTTTGTGTGCATGTGAGTGCGTATATTGTCTGTGTGTGTGTGTGAAATAGAAACACACACATTAATCCTATTTATGGATTTTGTAGGAGAGCGGTTCACGGGACAATGAGTAACACTCATTGACTAATACCACCAAGATCGTGTTCATCATATTTCATCACCCTACCTCTCAACTGCAAATGAGGAGCAGAAACATCACATTTCGACAGCTTTACCTAAATCCTCCAGCGTAATCCTCCTACACAAGATACTATTGTTAAATATATAAAAAAATATTCGTGGGGCTTCAGAGTATGGGTAAGACATTATGGAAATTTCCACTCTCCTAGCGCGCACAGATGGTAAAATTGGTCTGGCTTCTGAGAAAGATACGGAATAAAATTATAGTCTAGTGCGGGAAAACAATAAAACAACAGCCACGGGCCATCGTTTTGTTTTGTTTCTGGAGTTGTTGTTTGGAGAATAAGTGTGCATAGAGACAGACTGGTCCTGCGGAGAGCGGTGGGCAAAAGAGAACAGGCTGCTGGGAGCCAGCCTGCAAACTCATGCGTTATGTGCAAGAGGTTAATCTGCAGAGCAGATGTGTCTAGTGAGGGCTGTACGTAATAAAGACATGTGCTTTGCATCTGTGTGTGTGTGTGTGTGTGCGCGCGCGCATAATAAAGACATGTGCTGTGTGTGTGTGTGTGTATTAAAGACATGTACTTTGTATCTGTTTGTGTGTGTCTGTGTAAATGTGTGTTTGTGTGTGTGTGTAATAAAGACATGAGCATTGTATCTGTGTGTGTGTAATAAAGACGTGCTTTTTGTGTGTGTGTGTGTGCGCGTGTGTGTGTGTGTAATAAAGACGTGCTTTGTGTGTGTGTGTGTGTGTGTGTGTGTGTGTGTGTGTGAGTAATGAAGACATGCTTTGTGTGTGTATGTGTAATAAAGATGTGCATGAGGGCATGTGTTTTGTGTGTAGCTCTGTGTATTTGAGTGTGTATGAATGTGTCTCAAATGCACACGTTATTTGTGTATCGCTGTGCGTGTGTCAAATGAAGACATGTGCTTTGTGTGCTGTTCAGTGTACCTGGGTGTGTATTTCTAAAATGAACACGTGTTTGTGTATAACTGACTGTGTGTGTGTGTGTGTGTGTGTGTGTGTGTGTGTGTGTGTGTGTGTGTGTGTAGTTGTAAGGTCTCTGGGGACCCACAGATGCGCACTCTCACACAACTGGGCTTGCTCAGCGCTCAGCTCTACTGACCTTGATGGGGGGCTTGCGCGTGATGTGCGAGACCAGGAAGTTCATGGCGATGTCCTCGCAGTTGATGTACTCGTCCACCATGTCCCTTATGGCCTGAGGCATCACATACGAGTACAAGTAGGCATAGTACTGCAGAGAGAGAGAGGGAGAGAGAAATAGAGAGAGAGAGCAAGAGAGAAAGAGACACACAGAAAGGAAGAGAGAGAGACAAAGACATACATATATATATATATATATATATATATATATATATATATATATATATATACAGAGAGAGAGAGAGAGGAAGCGATAGAGAGAAAGAAAGAGATAGAAAATGAGATAGACAGAAATAGGAAGAGAGAAAAAAAATGTTAAAGCTCTCGCTTATTAAAACAGTTTTTCAACTTTTAGATGTGAATACGACAAAGAACTCAGTGCAGACAACTTTTCAAATTCTCAGATTAGAGAGAAGAAAAAATGTGAAATATAGAGATGGAAATACTGGATTACTGAACCTATTTTAAAACGTTAACATGTGAATACAATACAAAATTCTATTGAGGCAACTTTTTAAATCCTCAGAGAGCAAGAGAGGAAATAAAAAGAAAGAGGGAGAGTGTGCGAGAGAGACAGGAAGTGTGAGAAAGAGAGGGTTAAATTAAAGACAGATGGCGAGGGACAGATAAAGAGCAAAGTACATGAGGGGAAAAGATAAGCGACAGAAGCTAGCACACACTGAAGAATAAACCACAGAGCGAGATTGGAGCACCAAGAAAGGCAAAAAAAAAAAAAAAAAAAAGCAGAATGGAGGCTTTTGGAGGGAAAAAAAGAACAAATCTCACAGCTGAACCCTAACACAAGAATTCCATTTCGTTACAACACAAGAGAAAGATTGACAGAGAGAGAGCGAGAGAGAATGAGCAAGAGAAAGAAAGAATTACTGACAAAAAGAGGGAGACAGAGAGAGCAAGAGAAACAATGAGTAAGAGAAAGTGGGAGAGAGACAGAATGAGCAAGAGAAGGAATTACTGAGAGAAAGAAATAGAGACAGAGAGAGCGAGAGAGAAAGAGTGAGAGAGAGAAAGACAGTAAGTGAGAGAGAGAGAGAGAGAGAATGAGCGGGAGACGGAAAGGGAGACAGAGAAAGAGGAGAAGAAAGAGCATGGAAGTCCCACAGGGCCCTAGCATGGCACAGGGCCTCCCTGCCGCACTGCAGTCAGTTTCAGGGCCTTGATTCTCCCCCAGCCCGCCCTCCCTCCCTCGCTCCATTGCTCTCTCCAACCCTCCACCCCCAACCCCCGTCCTCCCCCCCGCCGGGTCCATCTGTTAGCCCATCAGCACCGGCGGCTCCTGTCCCTGAGCCAGCCACAGTCTGTTGGAGCGCTCACGCCGCTGCTACCTTTAGCTCTGCGTCCCAGACCACAGCCACTACAGGGGGCCAGATTACACACACACACACTCTCACTCTCTCTCTACATATATATATATACACATCTCTCTCTCTCACACACACTCTCTATCCATCTCTGACACACACACCCTCTCTGACTCTGACACACCCACACACACACACTCTCTCTCTCCTCTCTCTCCCTTACACACACTCACTCACACACACACACACACTCTTTCTCTCGTCTCCTCTCTGACACACACACAATGGCGATGGACGTAATTACACTGTCATTTTCTGTCTTAGGGATGGATGTTTTCTCAAAAATGAACCAAGGGAAGGCATTGGGAAAGAAGCACACCCTGTTAGTGGCTAGTTAAGGATTAACAAAAAAAAATAAAACAAATACACAAAACAAAAAAATGCAATGGCATCCTAAATGAATGCTAACGATAGTTCTGAAAACTACGCCACGTATACGCCACAGGATTACTACATTAGATAATACCGAGAAGGACTATTAAAAAAAATGGTATCTGAGCAAAGTCCTACAGTGGTAAAGCAGGTGCTAAGCAGACACAGTTTCAAAAAGCCACACTGAGAAAAGGCACACCCAGGTTTTTTTGAGGAGGTAACCACCCATGCTTTACCCGGCCCTAACCCATGCTTCACCCGGCCCTAACCCATGCTTCACCCGGCCCTAACCCATGCTTCACCCGGCCCTAACCCATGCTTCACCCGGCCCTAACCCAAGCTTTACCCGGCCCTAACCCATGCTTTACCCGGCCCTAAAACAGAAACACTGGCTACTGGATGTCTCTGGGCTTGCAGGGGTGACCTTGTGCTGTGGCTTCCATGCCACCCACCTCCACCCCCAGAGCGAGAGATGGTTATCGTCCTGCGTGTCAGACATGGTTGGGGTCTCAGCTGGCTGGTTCCCCATTTTCCTCTCCATCCTCCTCCATCTATATTCACAAAGTGCTGCTCACATTCAAGCAGGGTTGGGTTGCCGGGCAACGCTCGGGTGAGAAAGCATTCCATCAGACACGGAGGGAAGTATAAAGGGGATGAGAAAAGGCGAGGAGGGAGGAAAAAAAAAGAAAAAAAAAATCCTTGAGAGAGAGGTGCAGTAGAGAGAGAGAGAGAGAGGAAAGAGTGTGGGCGGACAGAGAGAGAAAGGGTTCCTCGACAGGTGATGAGATGGATAGGCTAGGAGTTTCTGCAGGCGGCTGGAGGGGAAGAAATGGATGTTTTGACATCTGTGAACTTTTCTGCGAGTGGCAATTCCCAGCGCCAACCCCCTCTTCTCTGCCGCAGTGACACGCGGCTCTAAAGCAGACAGGTGGCATATGTACTCGAGTGGATGGGGAAAAGGATCTTTCTGGAATCGATCAGAAGTTTTCATTTGGACTTCGCAGCAGGGGACTTTGGATGTCCTAAAAAAAAAACACTTTTCATCAGGACATAATGACAGTTTTTCCTGACCGACACTACAAATTGATATGGGGGGAATAAATAAATAAATAAATAAATAAAATAAACATAAATATTTACTGCACTGTGAATGGTGTGTGTAGCCATGGCTCTTGGCAACTTTAAATGTGGCAGGTAATACTTTATTTTAAAGTGTTTCATGTTTGATGAATATGAATCTCATTACTAGGTAAGTAAATTTCATCCCTTTATTGAGTTTCGGGAACAGATTTTAATGTTATTACCTGGGCGTACAGGGGCAAATAGCAAGCACTGGCATCTGTTCTGTTGCCTCTTACAGCCTTGCAGAGCACCAAGCTACACAGAGGAAGAACCAGCAAGACCTGCTGAACCCCCGTGTGCCGATGCAGTTGGCTTTTTTTCAATCATACTGCTGAACTCCGTGTGCTGTCGTGGTTTGCTTTTTAGTCATACAGATTTGGTAACCGCAGGCGTGGGTGAACTACAGGAAGTGAAATTTTTGGTTCTTTCTTTTTTTTCTGTTTTCTGACAACCCTGTGTGTAAGAAGGCCCTGCTGGTTATGGCTCAGTGCCGTGAACTCATAGCCAGGCCAGCGGCGCCATGTTATCTCCACTCAATACTGTATTTCCCTGCAGTGCTCCAGCAGCTAACACGACTGAGGCTCCATCTGGGCTCGACCCTAATTTCTGGGTTCCCAATACATCAACAGAGGCTCTGTGGAAGGGCTGAAATCCATGATGTTACACATTAAGCTTGAGTGTATATACTACTTTCAGGTATTTGTGATTGGGTTGAAGGCAGGCCCTACAGTTTCACAGTTCACAGAAAGTATCTGCCAACCAGGAAGCAAGTGTCCACCAGGCTAGAGGACTCATCCTCAACCTACATAGCCCAACGAGCAGAGAGGGGCAGTATAGTGCAGAGTACAGTCGAGTGGTGTGTTACGGTAGGCTAGTGCAGGGAAAGTGTAGGAGCTGCCCTAGACACTACATGGTGCACTTCCACATCCCATACCCCAGGGGGAGCTGGCTGCCGGTGTGGGTGTCTTTATAAGAGAAGTGGGAGAGAAATCTCGAGAGCTCTCTCTCAGCCGCGTTGGTTTGAATGTACTCTGCTGATGCCGACACCGGAGCGGTTTTTTCCTCAGCGTTACCACCAGACAACAAGAAACGGAGTCTTATCTCTAACTTGGTGAACTGAACATCTAAAAGGCGTTTGAGCTGGTCGGCACCGTGCCATGTTTGCGCTGGCCCTGAGGTAAGCCTGTTTTCTCCTGGGGTACACACACACCCACATACACCTGTAGCATCTCACATACCTACAGCCACGTTAACTGCATACATAAAGTTAGGGTCTCTGGATAGCAGGGCTGTTTGTTAGATCCCTAGACAAACGAGACTTAGGAGTGTTTGTGAGTGCCCGTGTCCATGAGGTCGTAACAAGTGGTTGGCTCGTCCTGGATTGTGGATCATATGTAGTTAGCGTGTTGTGTTGTGTATGGGTAAGTGTGTAAGCCACTGAGTTTGTGAAATGAGCAGTGCATTTAAGTGCTAGGTATAGCGTTTTTGTTTCAGCTGGAGTTTAGTTTATACGTAGTGGGAAAACTGCGTGTGGCAACGTGGATGTGGTGTTTGTCAATTTGGTTGATGTGTTAGCGTAGCTTTAAAACTACGTGCAGCAATTTTGATGTTTATTTGACTGCCAGTTGTTTTGGGATTGTGTAGTATAGAAGCTACACGGATAGCGCACTTTGTTTGGTAGGCCATATTTCATTTAAAGCTTGGTTGGCTAGGTCAACAGCAGTTTAGTTAGCGACTGATTTGAGTTATGGTAATGTAGGTGCTACCTGTGGGTTATTACGGCAAACTTGGTGATTGGACTAAAGCATCTTGTGCATTTGTTTGCCGACACGTGAATGCATGACTGTCTGGCTTTTGTCAGGGTGCCTGCAATTTGTAGGTTTATGTTGATCTCTTCCTCGAATGTAGTGAGGGTTTGTTAGCTCGTGTTACAGTGTAAGACGCTTCTTTGTTTGAAAAAAAAAATTGGCGATCTGTTTTTCTTTCTTTTTTTCTCGCCTGAAATATTGGTAGTCGTCGTGCTTTGAGTACATTTCTTTTTGTCTCTAAACTGTGCTTCTCTGTGGAGTTTTGTGAGATTAAAATGGCTGAGTTTAAACCTGACGTGTTTATGGGAGAAGAGGTGACTCGTACACGCCTTGTGAGGCTTACTAAACCGCAATTAGTGCAGTTGGTAGATTTTATGGAATTCCAGCGTGATGAAGATACAACTAAAGCAAAACTTATTGATTGTTTAGCACTTCAGTTGGGTTTAGCAGATGACCAAACTAAAGCACTACGTGAGGAGCAGAAGGCAGCGCGAGAGCGTGAGTTAGAGGAGCAGAGAGCGAGACAGAAAGAAAAGGAAAAGGAGCTTGAACTGCAGATAGTGAGTGCCAAATTAGAAAAAACTATGCGAGAAAATCAAGATAGTCAGCGCCAAAGAGAACATGAAGGGCGTTTTGATGTAAGTCGCTGTTTGAAAATTATGCCACGTTTTTGTTCTGAGTCCCCGGAAATGTTTTTCGAGGCTTTTGAGCGTTTGGCCACAGAGCGGGCCTGGCCAAAAGCTGAGTGGGTGACGTTAGTTAGAAGAGAACTTACCGGCAAAGCCCAAGAAGCATATATTGCCATGGATTTCACTGACAGTGGTGAGTATAATGCAGTAAAAAAGGCAGTGCTTAGGGCGTATGAACGTGTTCCAGAGGCATATCGCCTGGAATTTCGTTCTCTGAGAATTCAATCAGGTCAGACGTATGTGGACGTTGCGAGACAGCAAGAGTTAGCTTTTGATAAATGGCTCCGAGCTTGTGATGTGAATACATTTCAGGATTTAAAACAGTTGTTGCTTGTTGAGCAGTTTAAGGCTAGCGTGCCTAGGGACATTGAGTTGCATTTGACTCAGCAGCAGGTGACAGAGGCTCGAAGAGCCGCGGAAATGGCTGATAATTATGTGCTGGTGCATAATGAGCCATGGAAAACTAAGTCTTCTGCGGAAGGTAAGAGACAAGTGCATGAGGTAAAGAAAGAGGTTGATGTGCCTCACCAGACAAAGGGTAATTATAATACCAGAACAGGTTTTAATGTCAAATCTTCTCGTCCTGTTAGCAGGTTTGGAGAGGTAGTATGCCATTTTTGCCATAAACCAGGGCACATTAAATCCCGCTGTAGACAGCTGCTTGCGAGGAGAGGTCGTCATGACAATGCAGAGCAACCGGTGGGTTGTGTCATGGCTAAAGGCCCATGTCTTCTGGCAAATAGTGATGAACTGTTAAGTGAGACCCCAGTAGGAGTATGCGCTGAAGTTTATAAAGCTTTTACCTCTCAAGCTACCATTGCACACTCAGAAAGTGAACCAGAAGTGTCAGTGACTGTGTTACGTGACACAGGTGCAGCTCAGTCTCTCCTCCTTTCAGGGCTGATATCACTGACTGATGAAACATCTTTGAATGCCTCTGTCCTGTTAAAAGGCCTTGGTGGTGAGTATGGAGCTGTTCCATTACACAAGATTTTTCTGAGGTCCAACTTGGTGAATGGTTATGTCACTGTGGGGGTGGTACCATCTTTGCCCATAGATGGCGTCGGTCTCCTCCTTGGTAATGACTTGGCTGGAGATTTAGTTAGTGTAACTCCTATTGTTAGTTCAGTGCCTTGTGAGTCACCAGAAATGGTTGTTCTGGAAGAACAATGTCCAGATGTTTTTCCAGCTTGTGTGGTTACCCGCTCACAATCTAAGAAGGGAGTGGAAGATATAGAAGTGGAGAGAGAACCTGTAGATTTGTCTGACACGTTCTTTGCTACTTTGAGTGAACTTCCTGATTGTCAGCAGTACACCAGGGAAGCATTGATTGCTGGTCAGAAAAGTGACACAGGATTGATGTTGATTAGGAAAACTGCAGTGAGTTCAGAAGAGTCTCAGGTAATGGCTGAGGGTTTTTATATGCGTGACGATGTCCTTATGAGGAAGTGGAGGCCTTCTGACCGTCCGGCCACTGAGGTCTGGAGTGTGGTCGAACAGATAGTTCTCCCTAGGAGTTTTAGATCAGAGGTTTTACGTCTGGCCCACGAAGCCCCAATGGCTGGTCATTTGGGCATCCGCAGAACTCAGGCAAAAATTCTTCAACATTTTTATTGGCCTAAGTTGCATAGGGATGTTGTGTCTTTTTGTAGATCCTGTCATGCATGTCAAGTAGTGGGGAAGCCTAACCAGAAGATTCCCCTGGCACCTTTGCGCCCTCTTCCAGTTACAGAAGAGCCATTTTCAAGAGTACTCATTGATTGTGTTGGTCCTTTGCCCAAGACTAAGAAGGGTCATCAGTATCTTTTAACAATAATGGACATGACTACTCGTTTTCCTGAGGCTGTGCCCTTGAGAGTTATTAAGGCGAAACCTGTGCTTGACGCTTTGATTACTTTCTTTTCACGTTTCGGCCTGCCTAAGCAGATCCAGTCAGATCGGGGCACAAATTTTGTTTCTAATGTCTTTCAGGATGTAATGTGCGAACTGGGCATTCAGCAGATTACCTCTTCTGCATACCATCCCCAGTCGCAGGGAGCGATTGAGCGATATCACCAGACACTAAAGCGTGCAATTAGGACCTATGCGTTGCAGCATCCTGGTGATTGGGATGTAGCTCTTCCCTTTATGCTCTTTGCCCTTCGTGATTCTGTTAACGAGTCCACAGGGTTTACACCTTTTGAGCTAGTCTTTGGTCATGAAGTCAGAGGTCCTTTGAAGCTGATCAAAGAGCGACTGATAAAACAGCCTTTTGAGGGGGGTGTGTTGCAGTATGTGGCGTTGTTTCGCGACCGCTTGTCTAGTGCGTGTCAAGTGGCCCGTGATAACCTGAAAGGTGCCCAGGAACGTATGAAGGTACAGTACGACAAAAAGGCAGTTGAGCGAACTTTTAAGCCGGGGGACCGTGTGTTAGTTCTTATGCCCATGAGGGGAAATAGCTTGAGCACACGTTTTTGTGGTCCATATATTGTGAAGCAGAGAGTTGGGGATCGTAATTATATAATTGATACACCTGATCGTAGGGCACAGACTCGGTTGTGTCATATAAACCTGTTGAAGGCTTATGTGGGTCGAGAACCTGCAACTGTTTTGGTGAGTTGTGTGTCTGTCAGTGATCAGCCTGATGTTGATGGCACAGAGTGTGTGGAGCCTGTAAGTATGCATGTGAGTAATTCAGATGCTCTGCATAGTCTCAGCACTAGTCTTAGTTATTTGAGTGAGAGTCAACAAGCTGACATTAGGGCTTTAGTTGAGGAGTTTCCAGATCTGTTCCGTGATAGGCCTGGCCGTACAAATCTGGCCATCCATGATGTTGACACTGGGGATGCTCTCCCCATTAAGCAGCAGCCATATCGGGTAGGTCCCACTAAGCTTAAAAAAGTCCAAGAGGAGGTTGATTGTATGTTGCAGCTAGGTATAGTACAGCCTAGTTATAGTGAGTGGAGTTCGCCTGTGGTGCTTGTTCCGAAGCCGGATGGATCAGTGCGTTTTTGTATTGATTATCGTAAGGTTAATCAAGTAACTAGAACTGATGCTTTTCCCATTCCGCGCCTGGAAGATTGCATTGACCGCATTGGCAGAGCTCAATATGTTTCCAAGCTAGACCTGTTAAAAGGCTATTGGCAAGTGCCGCTGACTCCTCGGGCCCAGCTAGTATCTGCTTTCGTCACCCCAGGTGGGTTATATCAGTGTCAAGTCCTTCCTTTTGGTATGAAGAATGCTCCAGCAACATTCCAGAGAGCAATGAACACTGTAATAGCTGGCCTAGGTAATGTAGTAACCTATATAGATGACCTAGTATGTTTTAGTGATTCCTGGTCACAGCATATGAGTCACTTACGGCAATTATTTCAGAGGTTGCGGCACGCCCAGTTGGTGGTGAACCTGCCCAAGTGTGAACTTGGTAGGGGACAGGTGACTTACCTCGGCCACCAGGTAGGTCAGGGTCTTGTGTTCCCACGGCAGGCTAAGATCCAAGCCATTTTGAATCTGCCCGTCCCTAGGACTCGTCGTGAGCTCATGAGGGTGCTTGGGATGTGTGGGTTTTATCGTCGGTTCGTTAAGAACTTTGCCGCAATCACTGAGCCTCTAACAAGTCTGTTGCGCAAGGACATCAAGTTTAAATGGTCTAGTTCTTGTCAGGCTGCATTTGAACAGTTAAAAGCCATCCTGTCCTGTGAGCCTGTGCTGAGAGCACCTAAGTTTGACATCCCGTTTAAGCTTGCAGTAGATGCCTGCGATGTGGGTATCGGTGCAGTACTGCTTCAGTCAGATGAACAGGGTTTTGATCGTCCGGTTGCATATTTCTCAAAGAAGTTAAATCAACATCAGAGAGCCTATTCTACAATAGAGAAGGAGGCGTTGGCACTTGTGTTGGCAGTGCGCCATTTTGAGATTTATGTTTCTTCAGGTGGTGAGGTGTTGGTCCTCACAGACCATAATCCATTGACTTTCATAGCCAAGTTCAAGTCTTCAAATGCTAGAGTCTTTAGGTGGGGTCTCGTGCTTCAGCCTTATAATCTGGTGGTCCAGCATGTGGCTGGCAAAGACAACGTAATAGCCGATACTCTGTCTAGAGCTTGATGTATAACAGTTGGACAATCATTGTTATGATTTAATGGTTTGTAGCAATACTTGGATATTTACTGTGTAGTAGTTGAGCCCTTTGAGCTACCGGTGCTCAGGACTCCTTCTATACTTAAGACATTGATGCATTTTTGTACACTGACTTAGACTTGCTTACTTTATGTAAGAATAGAAATTGGAATTTTAGAAAAAGGGTGAAAATGGTTAAAAAAAAAAGTTTTAGAAAAGAAATAGAAATGTAAAAAAAAAAAAAAGTTTTTTTTTTTTGTTTTGAAGGGGGGAGGTATGTTACGGTAGGCTAGTGCAGGGAAAGTGTAGGAGCTGCCCTAGACACTACATGGTGCACTTCCACATCCCATACCCCAGGGGGAGCTGGCTGCCGGTGTGGGTGTCTTTATAAGAGAAGTGGGAGAGAAATCTCGAGAGCTCTCTCTCAGCCGCGTTGGTTTGAATGTACTCTGCTGATGCCGACACCGGAGCGGTTTTTTCCTCAGCGTTACCACCAGACAACAAGAAACGGAGTCTTATCTCTAACTTGGTGAACTGAACATCTAAAAGGCGTTTGAGCTGGTCGGCACCGTGCCATGTTTGCGCTGGCCCTGAGGTAAGCCTGTTTTCTCCTGGGGTACACACACACCCACATACACCTGTAGCATCTCACATACCTACAGCCACGTTAACTGCATACATAAAGTTAGGGTCTCTGGATAGCAGGGCTGTTTGTTAGATCCCTAGACAAACGAGACTTAGGAGTGTTTGTGAGTGCCCGTGTCCATGAGGTCGTAACAGGTGTGATGTGGTAGGACTCATACTCAACCTAAATAGCCTAAGGAGTAGGAGAGGGGTTGTACAGTATAATATAGTGTGGTGTGGAAGTCGGAGCCTGTGTTGGCATCTCCTGTTTACCTTGTGGAAGAAGGCGGCACCGGTCAGCACCATGGACAGCTCGCAGGAGTAGTTGGAGTTGTAGAGCCAGGACTGGTGGTTGACGTCCCACGCATGGAAGCGGCCAGGGAATCCCACAATACGATCCCTGGCCTCCCGCCACACCCTAGGAGAGAGGGAGAGAGAGATGAAGGAGGCAAAGATAGGGGGAAATAAACTTCAGAAAAAAAAAGCAGAGAAAGAGAGGGAACGATGTAAAGGTGGAAAAGAAAATGGGATTTAGAGACTAGTAGTAGTAGTAGTAGTAGTAAAGAGAGCAGGAGAGAGAGACAGAGAGATAGAGAGAGCAAGGGAGCAAGAGAGTGTCAGAGAAAGAGCAAGAGAGTGAAAGCGAGAGACTGTGGGTTTGACAGTGTGTCTGGCGTATTCACTGCAGTTGCTCTCTTGAGTGTGTGTGTGAGTGAAAGGCTGGTGATTGAGCTGGTTTGAAGTGGCCTGTGTTTGCTCCACGAGGGAGCCTGCTGCCCCCCACAGCCCCCGGGCATTATGGACTGCAGTTTAGTCTGGCCTGGGCAAATTACTACTGAGGAATGGCTCTGGAGAGTCAACTTAACACACACACACACAAACACACATTGCAAACACACACTGAAAACACCAACGTGTCCAAGCCCGTCTGTGCATACATATACAGACTCTCTCTTCCTTTCTCCTACATCCTATGCTTTATAATATATATTAAAAGCATTAATATTTGACCTCTCAACAATGGCTGGAACAAGACCCTTGGCATTGTCTTGGCTTTGCACACATGCACACACACATGCATGCCACACATACATGCATGCATATATGCATACACATACATACAAACACTTGTAAAATGTGGAAGCAGGAATTTGTGCTCTAACATCAAACAGAGGGGAAAGGGGGTGAAGGCTGTTAACCTTTGCTGTAGTTTACCTGTGCTGTAGTTATCAGCTAAGATGCCACAAATTCCTCTCTCTCTCCAACTCAAGTGACCCTTACCACTACTTCTGAAAATCCCCCCTCCTCCAAAGGTATGCTACAGCTCAACACGGCTCCCCCTTCCCCCTGTACACACATATCACTATCTCTCCCTCATCTCTCTCTCATACACACACACACTTTTTTAAAAGTCATTTCGATCTTATCTTGTTTACATACACGCCTTCTGCACTCTATTTGTAAACTCTCTTCAGGGTAGCAGCAGCCGTTGCGAGGCAGAGCGTGATGCGATGCAACACCATGCGCTTCTCCCCAGACGCCGGGGATAATTTGTGCCAAATGACCCCTTTCTTGCAGCGGCGGCGGCGGCGGAGGCAGTAAACAGCGTGTCCAGACAGGCTCCGGGGCAGATGGGATCAGACAGACAGCTCAGTGAGGGAGGACGTGCTCACAACTTCAGCGCGAGCATGCTAATCGCACACATCAGGGCTCATTTCCACCGCCTTGACCGTGTTCAGCGCGTAGCCGTGTTCAGCGCGTGGGCGTATTCTGAGCGTATGACCATTTCCACCGGACTTCTCTGCGTATTCAGCGCGGGAGCGGGAAGCCCCGGCTTTAAATGCACTTGGCCAATGTCTTTATGTGCACATAGCCATGTTTCCCTATCTCTCACTTCAGTAAACACAACATGTGTTTCTCTGGTTTTATTTCCTTACTTTAAACGTTGTTTAGAAAGCAGCACTGCACCTATAGTGCAACTTGACACTTTGATAAGGCCAGTGGAATATTTGACATCGTTCTAAATCATGTAGGCTGATCATTGTTAAAGCCTTTATTCACTCCCGGTACAAGAAAAGCGAACGCGTTTTAACCCCTTCCATAAAAGCAGGTTACAGCATAAAGTTATGATAAACTCTACCTCTTTGCCAACAGTAGTGACAGCAGACTAGCGATTGATGCTTCTTGTATTGAGAATACTCCGAAGAAGAAATCTTCAGCAAAATCTTGCTTCTTCCTATTAAGAACATAAAAGCTAAACCACTATTATACCTACAACATGTGACAACAGCGTGACAACTTCACAGGTATTTCAGTTTCTGTGTTTATGTAGGCTAGTCAATGCCCTTGTAGTGCAGATCTGATATGATGCCAATATTGATAGCTTTCCAGCGTTTGTTTCATGCAGTTGTAAGCGAATGGTAATATTTTGCAGACGCGAGGTTTTTGAGGTATTTCCCTGTGTCAATACATGCATTGATAGCACAGTTGACATGAATTGTATAGCTGTGCCTATAGCTTTCAATGGGATTTTGGCTGAATACGCGCAGAACACGCGCAGAAAAATAGACTCGGTTTCTATTCTCTAGCTGCAGTCCGTATTCTGAGCGTAGTCCACGCTCAGAATACGCTCAGAACACGCTTGCGGTGGGAATGGTCTCATCTGCTAACGTGCATTCTAAATGAATACGGACAGAATACGGACAGAATACGGCCACGCGCTGAATACGCAGAGAGTGCGGTGGAAATGGGCCCTCAGGCAAGCGAGGTTCGGGGGCAAATACCTCGGCAGAGAAAAGCGGGGTTGGAGGAAAAATCTAAAATATTACTTTTGGGTAAACATTTGTAGATTTTGTGTTTCCATTTGTGAGCATGCTTGAGGTTTTGCCCCTTCGCCCTGTGAGACCCTGGGAAGGTGCCAGGTAAAACCTATGCAGGGGCACTTCCATGCCAAGTACACGTCGCCTTCAAAGAGCTGCTAACGTTTGCTGACGGATATTCTGACACGCCAGAATGCACACAGAGGTTCCCGAACGTAAAATGATTTCACATGAACATTTTTAAACCAGCTTAGCATTTTCACTTCCTCTGTGGACTGGTACATCAAACAAGCCTCGGAGCCAGTGCAGGCCCGCAAAACAGGCATTTTAAAACAGGCTTAACAGGACGGCATGTGTCAATATATCTGACAGACTGCTTTTTGTCAATAAGGCATCACGAAGCTCTGTAAATGATCCACACCAGAAGGTATCTGGTAATAAAGGGAGACAGTGCATATGTTTTCAGCAGTGTCTGTGTACGTGTGAGAATATTCCAATGGTGGCTCTTGTACAAACAGCAGCACTGCACAGGGGACTGACTGTTTATAAATCAGTAACTTGACTTCAATGTATTCTGCCTTCAGGCAGGACAAGTGTTCTTGTAGTCAAACGTGCTTATGTATAATCAGTGTAAATAACGCTCCAGTTTCGAGTGGACTTTTTCTCCCTGGATACGTATAGATAAATAGGCACACTTTCAAAGTTCTGCCTTCTTCGCGCAGCACTTCACTCACCTAAAGCCAAACATTATCTCGTCGTGACGAAGATGGGCATCGTCGTCGATGGACAAGATGGCCTCCGTTTCCACGGCGTCCCACGGGAGGAAGCGGTTGTTTAAGCTGTTCTTCTCCGTGCGCACCACCTGCAGGAGAGATTGGGACAGGGGTGGGGTTGGGGGTTGGGTCGTATTAGGGGAGAAAGCTTCTGTCACAACTCTTAAACATAAAACAAGCACACAGCACACGAACAGAAGAAATGTTGCAGCAAAGGTTTTCCCTGGTGGGCTACAGACATGGCGTAAAAAAAACAAAATAAAAAAAGTAAAGAGCGCTGGGGAAAAATGTAGCCACACAAGGCAGCAGCAGAGGGAGAAGCAGTTGCTTGACTGAAATCTCTTATGCGGACAGCTTTAATTAATTATAGGATTTAGATTCCACAGATGCTCCGTGATTATTGAAATGTCATTCAAACTGGCATCTCCATTTCCCTACAATGTTGCAGCCAGTGCTGCGGCAAGCAAACAGCAACATCGTTAAAATTTAATTAATCGTACATCCAGGGGACCACCGGCAACAGACTTACATTCCTTTAGATGCAGTTTATGTCCGTATATTTCTACACCCAACTTTTTTTATGGGTACGATAAACTTTTGTTCTCGTTTTTACAGTTTCATTTTACAATGTCAACACATGTACTAAAGCCTACTGTAATGTGAATTTAAAATAGCTTTGAATGACCATTTGTAGAGGCAAGTAATATAGGCACTCCTTTAAAAGCCTTGGACAGAATAACGGGCTGTAATCTGCAGTCTGTGTGTGCTAGTGTGACGGGTGATTTGGGTTGGCCGCCGAGGCTCATAGCCTTAACTGGCCCCTTGTGAGTCATAGATGTGAAATTTAATGACATAATGGGCCTGGCACTGGACAGAGCTACTCACTACAATGGGCAGGCCAATGTCTGGCCAGATGAGGTCGTCCGACGGTGGCTTGGGGGAGTTCCAGACGACCACCACTTTGTTGAGGTAGGGGAGGCCGTTCAGCCTCTCCAGGGAGTTCATCAGGACCTCCTCGCGCTCGTAGGTCAGCATCACCACGGTGAACTGCTCCCGGGGCGTGTTGCCCCCAAGGGCGGCTTGGAACTCCCTCCCCGAACCTCCGGAACCGCCACCGATTGGCCGAAATCCGGTGCCGGAGCCCAGGAACTTGGCCTCCGAGGGCAGCACCGGGTCAAAAGGCGTGTGGGGAAAGAGGTGGAAGGGGCCGGGGGGCCGGTTCCAGGTGCGGTACAAGTCCGACGCGGTGTAAGTGAAATTTCTCAGGAAGCGCGGCGAGGCGTAAGGGGGCTCCGTCTCCACCGGGCCCAGGTCCAAGTCCCCGTTGTCTGCCATGTTGGCGTCGGTGCCGGCCAGTTTGCCGGCCTTGTGCGGGATCTCCTGGGCCGGTTCCTCCCTGATGGGCGCCGCCGGGACCTGTATGCTTGTGCGGATGCTGGCCAGGATGGTGCCGAAGACCGTCTCGGAGGTGGAGAAGTAGGTCTCCCACAGGAAGCGGCCTTGCCTCCTCATCGCCAGCAGGTCGTTGTCGGACAAGCTCCGCAGCAGGAAGTGTAGTTCGGTGATGCGAGGCTTGGGGACGATGATGACTGCCTCGCTCCAGCGGATGAGGTGATGATAGGGCAACTTGGAGTGGTCGCCAAGCACCACGGGGATGGCCCCTACCTCCAGCGCCTCGAAGAGTCGCATACTGCAGCCAGCCGACGCGATCAGCTGCCCGTCCCCCGGTGCGATGACCAGGGAGAACGTGGAGACCTTTAACACCTCCAGTCTCTCCTCACGCTCCCCGCACAGGGCCCACTCTGTTGGCAGGCTGGGCCTTGGCCGGTTCTTGCATGTGAACTCGACAAGTACCTGGTCCAGGTGGCTGTCTTGGACCGCCTTCAAGGTGCCGATGATGCGATCGTCGTAGTCCGCCGGTGGATCTCCCTCGATCTCCTCCTCGAAGGACTGAGGCGGGGCCTCGAGTAAGCTGCTCCTCAGGGACTCCACCTTCTCTCCCTGGAAGGTGAAGAGATACTTCCTCTTCACCGGGACCTGAGGGGGCACTTCCAGGAAGTTGGGCTCCGAGAGGGCGTGGACCAGCGGGGACACCACAAGGTCAAACCCCTCCCGATACTGTCCCTCCAGGAAGGTGGACTGTGCCACAGCTGCCCGGCTTGTGCTTACATTATAGAGAAAGTTCTGCGTGAGGGATTTCCTCGACAAGTGGACCAAAAGGTGATTGTGGCCATCGGACCTCCAGTAAGGCAGCTGTCGAAGCTGCTTCTCCAGGTCTGAGGGAGGGGGCTGGGGGGACCCTGGCGACTCCTGCAACTCTCCCACCAGCACTACATACAGGCAAGCAATGCTTGGGTTGTCAGTCACATAAATGTTGCTTTTTACTGATGCTGCAAAAGCTTGTTTGACCAGCGGGTCAATGTTCTCTCCCCAGGGGTAGGACCCTGTGTCGTAAACATAAACAGGGAACCCCGACGTCATGGGGCACCGGGCATAATCGAAACACGACCGCAAGCGGCAGGCCCTCGCCGACTTAGGTGGAGGGAGCCCTGGGTCGTCTTTGTCGGGCACCAGCCGCACCGGCAGCGAGAGCTTGGGCTGGTTCTGCGCCATGAGCTCCTTGTACGAGTGCTCGGTCTGGCTGATGACGTTCTTGAGCTGCAGCAGGTCCTGCTTGGCGCTGTCAATGCTGCGTTTGCAGGCCTCGATGCGCAGGTTGAGCCGGGCGATCTCGCCGTTCAGCTCCTGCCGCTTGGCCTCCAGCTGGAGGAGCTCCTCGCTGACGGACTCGCGGATGCGGCATAGGTCCTGCACGTGCTTGGCCTCGCACAGCTCGCCGCCGGGGCGCGGTCCGAAGATGCGCTTGTCCGGCCCGCCGGCCTCGTCGATGGTGGTGAGGTAGTAGTGGGCGATGAGCGGGAAGAAGACCAGGATGAAGAAGAGCATGAAGCTGAGCCAGGTGAGGCGCACACGCCGGAACACCCACGGCTGCCCCCCTCCGCCCCCCATCCCCCCGTTGCGCTGCATCGCTGCGCTCACGATCGCCGGCCGACGCTCCTGCTCACTCTCCCTCGGACCGAGTACCAACGTGACGAGTGCGTCCACTGGGAGGATCAGCGGCCATGCTGCAACTTTGTCCACATCGCAAGGGCTTAAAAGGGTTAAAAGTTATACTTGCAAAAAAAAAGTTCAAAGTTCAGGAGAGCCTCAGCTGCTTAATGCCAAATCTCCTGTGACTTTCCAAAGATTCATGTGGGTCAATTTCTCACAACTCTCTGCAACCCATACAGCCATCAAAATGAAGGGAAATTTCATCTTCTTTCTTGCCCAATGAACATCACACACATGTAATTGCTGCTGTATTGCTTCATGAAAGAGTCAGGGCTACCCCCAGGCTAGCAGAGAAGGGGGTAGATTTGCTGGGCAGAGGGAGCAGATGGCGAGGTCGTGCTGTGTGTACCACGGAGGTCATGGTGGCCCCTCCAGCTTGCTCTGACGCATGACGGTTCAGCCTCCTCTGCCGCCCATGGCGGCCAGACAGTCTGTGCAGATCGCTCTGTGGTCTGTTGGGGTCTTCAAGGTAATTGGTGCTTTCAGCTGCACACAATCTGTAATACAGAGAAGAAGACTTTGATCAAGCTGAGTAAAAACACATTACCATTTACACAGAAAACATTATAAAAAATACAGACAACGCTAATTACTTTCTGCAAAAGCAAGAAAGCAAAAAACACCTTTATACAGCTCTGCAGCATTCTACGCCTCAAAGGTTGCAATCTGAATATGTTTGTAACAAAACAGCTTATAATCCCCAAATGTGTGGCTAAATGCAGCAATGAAATGCTTCATGTAACAAACGGCGGTTTGTTTGCATGTGATGTTGAGCAGATGACCAAGTGTGGAACAGTTAGCAAAATGGTTTAAGCCTGGCCATGAGTCACCACTGCTGTATTTTGGTACAAGCGAACGAATACCACACAGCTGCACCAATTCATCTGGCATGCCAGCTCCTTAGGGCTCCAGACCCAAAACAGGAAACCTCTCTGGAATGCCACACTGATTAGCATGAACTAATAAAAGCCATGGCACCTAATGTTTTTGTTTTCTCTTTTCTTTCTTTAAAAGAGGGAAAACAGATTCCAGAGGAACCAAACCAACCAATGGAAAATAAGACATGGAGAACCAAGCTGATTACTTGTGAGTGACATGCCACGCAAAGTATCTCAATAAGCAGGAAGCTAGTTGCTCATGTCTCATCACCACGCTAATTAACAAATCAGCATACCCACGGCATTGACAGGTGATTTAGAGAGATGTTGATTGAAACTAAATGATTCCACTCCGTTTAGTCTCCTGCCAAACTTGTTCCAAAATTCATGACCATTTTCATGATGGAAATGATCGCTGAATCACTGCCGGAGCTAAAAAAAAAAAAAAGCAGACCCTGGAGACAGCTGTCTCTCTTCACTGCTGGTCTGGGAAGACAAGCAGAATGGCCGCTGAATTTGGACTTTAAGTTTCCACTAAAACATCCATAATAATTTAAATGGTTTTCAGAAAAAAACATCAATATCGAGATCAAGAGGGCACTTTACAAACCAGAAGCTACACTTACAATCAGAATGTCATTAGACAGAACGGCTGTCAACGAGGTAGTCTTGTATTTGCGTTTGAGGATTTGTAATCTCCAAGACAATAACATTGCTACAGTGAGAGACCAAAAGAAAGTGGAACAGAAGGTTGGTTGCCATGACACCCGCAACTGCCCTTTAGGACTGTGTATTTGCACATCCTCTGACGATGCTCCGTTATTATTAAAAAGAAAGGCCTCCAGCATAATCGCATTTCCATGGACCTTTGTAGGGGAGGGTAATAACGCACAAACACAAACGACAGACAGACACACACACACACACACACACACACACACAGACAGACACCAAGACAAAAACACAATCCAATGGACACGCTCTCAACACCAGATCAAAATGTTACCCAAGTAGATCTCTTCATTTCTCAGAGAGAGAGAGAGAGAAAGAGAGAGAGAGGGAGAGGGAGAAAGAGAGAAAGAGGAAGAAAAAGAGAGAGAGAGAGAGAGAGAGAGAGAGAGAGAGAGAGAGAGAGAGAGAGAGAGAGAGAGAGAGAGAGAGAGAGAGAGAGAGAGAGAGAGAGAGAGAGAGAGAGAGAGAGAGAGAGAGAGAGAGAGAGAGAGAGAGAGAGAGAGAGAGAGAGAGAGAATGTCTGGAATGTCTCTGCTAGCTGTGTTCCTGTTAGGGTTTACAGTCCAGCCTGTCCAATAAAAAGCTTCTATTTTGCAATGATCTGAGGAGGATTTAACAAGCAGGCATGAACACAATCATGAGGATGACAAGAGAAACACGTGCGCGCACACACACAGCCTGACAGACAACTATACATTCAGGTAGGCACATACTCAGACACAAGCCACAGGCCTACACACATGCCAGCAGAACTGTGTGTTTGTGTGTGTGTGTGCGCATGCATGGGCTTGATACACACACACACACACACTCACACTCACAAACACACACACAGTTCTCCTGCACCAAGTGCTGCTCTCTGTTCCTGATGGAACAGCTTGCAATATGGGCACTGCACCTGTCTGCTTCAAGCAACAACAGAAACGACACAGAGGACATTACTTACGCTTCATGCATCGCACTGAGTTTGTGCACACTCAACCACACACACACACACAGATAATAATACACACTCAGTGTGTCCCAGTAGAGCTGTGAAGCCACGTCAGGTCAGCTCACAACAGTGGCAGAATGTGCCAGGGACATCACTGGGCTGTGTGTCAAGTCACGCACTCCCATGCACACAAGAATGAGATGTCACACACACACACACACACACACTGACAGACAGAGACACACACAGACACACCTAACGTCAGTGGGTCCTTCAGTTCAAGCGATATACATCATGGAGTCTGTCAGTTTGCTTAGCATTATCCCCTTTGGCCATATCAAAACAGACATTATAGCAGCACAACCCCCACCCCACGACCTCTCTATGCCTAACAGACCATCAAAACCTAATGTACATTTACTGTCCAAGTGATTAATCCCACATTCACTGGCTCGCCAGTGTGCTGGAACAAGCGAATAGGCTATTAAAAATGATTGCCTGCGACCACACCTACAGCCCTCTACTCATCTTTTCCTCTCTCGATTTGATTCATCGTGGCGGCATGAAACAGGTTTTTAAGCCACAGTTAAAATACATAAATAAATAAATAAATAAATAAATAAATGAATGCATTCTTTAAATGATCTATCCTGTGGAGTGTTTGTTTCTCGTCTTCAGCACACATAGATTTGGCTATATCTTCTGGTCAGCAGGGCAGAGAGCACTCTATTCACTGAAGGTGAAGACACACAGGGCAACTTTTTGAGCAATGTTGTCAGCCAACGACATGACTAGCTCCTAATTTCCACACAGGGTTATTGCGAAAAGGTGAACGAAGGCTGCTGCTGATCCAAGTTCCCCTAATAAAACTATGTTGCCCAATATTTCAATGACAAAAGTCCCCAAACAGCATCTGTTAGTGATGGTGCCTGGTAACATTGCTAAAAATGTTGCCTTGTGCATCATCACCTTTACAGGAGTCTGATCTAGGTAAGACAGAGCACTATACAGTCCAAGTGTCTTAGCGATTCTGGGGTTAGATTTTGATGATTAAAGCATGTATTGAAGTTCCCGTATGACATTTCTAACTTTGCAGTTTCATAATCGAACGGTAAAGAGGAAGATGTCTTATTCAGTTTTCCGCCCCTAAGCCAGATGAAAATGGGAAACTCTGACACAGCTTGACTTTATCTAGCCAGACCTGTCTTCCCTGCAGCTACAGATCCAGTCACGCTACTAGGAAGACAACAAGTAGCAGAGGTAGTCACTTCCTACACCAACATATACATTGGGGAAATACATTTTTTATTACAATGTTTAAACACTGATATATTTAAGTGACATTATTATGCGAAATATATTTGTAATTATATATTTAAATGGATGAAGGCTGTAGGCTGAAGATGTACAAGCCCTATAAATGCTTCTCTTTGAAGGACACTGGGGTTGCAGAATTAATCCATTTTTAATCAAAACCGCAATTTCAACTAATGTAATTATCTAATCGCAAAGACTGCAATTAATCATATGGATCGCAATCTGCTTCAACGATTAACCCTGTCACATCTCGGATTGTTATAGTGATTCTTCTTGTGGTGACTATTCAACACAAACAGTGAAGCTCAACTATCAGGAGATTTGTGCTTCTTCAGAACTAGGCAAATTCTCCAATCAGAAGAACGGGCCCAAGAGTCAAATTCATAATACTACTGTAAACTGAAGATTGGTTTGACATATCACAAATCAAACGAATTGCCATATCGGTTAGAAAAATCTCAATTATACATTTTAGATTATGCAGCCCTAGAAGAGTAATTATGGCCCCTCTCTCGGGGGTGTTGTTATTCAGCAACTGGCTCTGTCGTCTGGAGCTGTCATTTTAGATCACTGGCGTAAAGTGTTTGCTCTGCGCTCATCCAGACGCTTTTAAAGTGAGATTGATTGGCAGTGATTAGGAACTGCCACAAACACAAACAAAATTAAGCGGAATTTCTGAGAATGCCAGAGTTAGAAAATGCCGGCAACTATTTCTGTGGTCTGTAAACCCAGACACAAACTCACACAAACTTCTCTAGAACTTGCTGGAAAGTCAGGCAATACCATGTTGCAAGATTTAGCTTATTCTAGTAACAGGTATGAATTCACTGAGGCGATACAGGCTAAAATAGCTGGATCGGGTGTTGGTGACAGTGGAGCTTTGGACATTGGTTGGTGTTCTATGTTTAGCCATGTATGCAGGTACTTCATTATGCGTCAGCAGTGGGCAGACAGACCTGTATTGGGCTGTATATTCTGCTACAAGAGGCAAGATGGGGGTAACCAAAGGGGCTGAGATGTTTGGACGTATTTATTTCTTCCTACACCAACAACTTCTGTGGCTACTTAGTGTTCGCTAAACACTGGTACTGGGTTGGTATGTAGTATATTAGCTGATGCCCAATGTCCATACATATCCATCTGTGCCAGGGCTGAAGAACTTGAATAAGTGCATGTATCCCTGGTAATGGGACCAGTGCAATGATCTTGCTTGGCAGTGAGGACTGCTCGAATAATCTGGCCACACACACACACTCTCGCTCTTTCTCCCTCTCACACACGCACGCAATGACCTACGCTCTACATCTTCAGGGCACGGCCGAGGCCCAAACATCTATCCCAGGTCCCTGGGGGCCTGGCTAATCCCCAGACACTTACCCTCGCTCCTCAGTGGCCCACTGAAGCTGCATAATTACCCACAATCCATCACAGGACTGCGGATCCTCGCACATTGCTAAGCACACATTCTTTGGGACGCAGCCCGAAACACTAAAGCACTACAAAGAGAAGCTGAGTACTAGCCCTGTACAATCTGCAGACTGAATCGACAACTCTTCTGCTTAATGAAACGATAAACAGACCTTAATCTTTCGCAGAAATCTTCACAAAGAAAGTCATTAAACTTAACAGAAAGATAAGTCTATGCCTAATTAGGGAATGGGGTAAATGAGAATGCTCTTTAGAACTCGCTGTTGTTTCCATGACAGTCCAGACACGACAGTCCAGATAGGATTAAATGAATGGTGTTCCACAACGAGACTTCTTCCTGATAAAGCAGGACACTGTTAGTTAACTCTGTGAATGCATTTAACTCATCACCACCACCCCCACCCCCACCATTTCTTTGCACATACCTCACCTCAACACACACACAGACACACCCCCACGTTTCCTGCTAATGCTTCAGGTTAGATTACCTCCCTTCATTGGGCATTGTGTTAAGCCACTTGCCACTGATGCTGGATGGCACGGCATGCCTAGGGCTGCCAGGCGCTTGTGCTCTGCATTAACGCGAGGAGCATGGAGAAAGCCAGGCCTGAGCGCTCTCCTGAGGTACACACTGAGTGGCCGAGCAGGGCTGCTGAGGCGCAAACTACACGCTGACCTACATAAGCAGATTCACTTAGTGCATCGAGTAAACACAAAGTTTGCAAACGCTGAGGGAATGGAAAAGTGTGTGTGTGTGTGTGTGTGTGTGTGTGT
This sequence comes from Coilia nasus, assembly GCA_027475355.1. NCBI lineage: Eukaryota > Metazoa > Chordata > Actinopteri > Clupeiformes > Engraulidae > Coilia > Coilia nasus. The sequence continues at coordinate 3,314,702 of CM050219.1, read as the reverse complement.
GTGTGTGGGAGACAAAGTGAGGGTGTGTGTCTGCGTGTGTGTGTGCGTGGGAAAGGGGGCAGTGTGAAATGTGGAGGCTGTGAACTGAACAGCGACACAGATGCTGCAGTTTTTGATGCCATGCTGGCTATGGGCAGCGCGGGTCATGGAGTAGCTAGGCGACACTGCACTCACAGTCACTGCCTTACAGCTGCTGGAACAAAACAAGACCCAACAAGCACTGCCCAGCATGCCGAGGGGCAAACTGGCTACACTATATCACATGGGGTGGGGTGGGGGTGTGGCCTCATGTTTCCTGCTCTGGACAGGGGTACTGCAATTAGGGCTGGGCGCTTAATCATTTCCAAATCGCGATTGTGATAAAATTGAGGTCAATCGTGGTGATAATCCTTGGCCATATTTAATCGATGACACAGTTTTTACCTTTTTGTTTATGGCCAAAGTGACATGGAGCACAGAAGGCCAGTATGTGAGATATGTCAGCGCCTTTGAATCCAGACACTCAAACTGTCAGTGTCAGGGGAAACAAATCATGACAAAAAAAAAAAAAAAACAATATTGGACGAAATGGGAAAATGCTTTGTGTAGCTTAGTTTGCCCAAAATACATTACTGATACAACCCACAGAAACACCAAAAGCTGAGGGGGGAAACAGAAAAACTGTTTCCCATACATAGACAGTGCCTCAGCGCCACAAATTGATTCCGTTTTTTTTTTTTCAACTCGATTCTGTCATTCTCGCTCAAACGCACAGAGTGTGAGAGAGAGCGAAAGAGAGATCAACATCCGCGAATACATGTCAATGGGGGTACACTTATAAAACACCTGCACTGATCCGACGTTTTCAACAACCCAAGCGCAACTCAGACCTCAAGCTATTATTAAAATAATGTACCTGATCTCCTTAAGACCCCGTTCACAACGCTCCTGGATTTTTTTCCATGGGAGCAGTATGTGGGGACGGCACCATGCAGGTCCTTTGCCTTAACCGCCAGGCCACCACTGCCCCAAATAGTTAATAGGACAAGACAGGAGAGGTACAGACAAACCACGCATAGGCCTAGGCTCTGGTAGGGCCGGGCTTGATTTTCTGGGCCCTGCCAGCCTGACCCTGCAAGTTCTGGAGCAACAACAGCGGTGACCACCGGGAGGTCTGAGCTGATTAGATTTACAGCACTCTGGTGGCGGGGTGAGTTTTAACTCGATTTGCTGGTGTGAAGGGGATTCATACCGGACCGGTTATTAGCGCGCCACATGCCAACCCCGCCAGCTGGAAGCTGGAAGACGAACGAGACAACAACCACACAAGCCTGAGATGGCAGTCAAGGTGGCTAGGTTGGCGCACAGCAATCAGACGGCGTGAAACAGCAGTTAGCACGCCACGATGAGACTGTGTGTGTGGGAGATGGATGTCTGGCTTAGCGACGTGTCCAGACAGGAGCTGACGCGCAGCGGTGAGATAGCATCTGAGAGCCGTCACAAGTTACAGTACTGATGGAGCATGTGCTGCGACGCTGAGCGCGTCAGAAGGACCAACACGCCATCTTAACACGACATCTGACAGACCGTGAGGCGATGAAAACGGTGAACGTGGAAAATACTGTCAATTAATGCACTACCTGAAAGTGCTACCCCACAAAACTTTTCAATTTGGTGATGTGTAGTCTGTTAGTTTTGAAAACCATTTATTTTACAACACACTACCACATGACTCAGCCATCAATGAAATATTTCCAAGTAGTTTACTCCTTAGTACACAGTTCATAAAACACACATCCTTTGCTCACAGTCCCTTCCCCCTAAATGGTGAAGCAAAGCCCTCCATTCCCCAATTACATCAGATGCAAAAAATCATCAAGTGACCAGACGATCACGTGACCCCAAAGCAATGAAAGGCCACGAAAAGGACACAATTCCAGACCTGAGCGCAAGAGCCCTTTTGGGCGGTGAACACGTCCCAAAGTCAGTTAATCTCAAATGTGCTGAAAGAAGCAGGAGGGGACTATTCTGAGAGAGAGAGAGGGGTTATTCTTTTATACAAAGCGGGGGGATTTTTTGTTCAAGCAATGAGTGGAGTGAACCGTTGCAGCACACACTTCCTGTCAAGAGGTGAACACGCCAGGAGAGACTCTGTGTGGGTGTGTGTGTGTAAAAGAGAGAGAGAGAGAGAGAGAAAGCAGGGAGAGACAAGGAGAGAGACAGGCCCAGATAGAGAGGAGAACTCTGTGTGTGTGTGTGTGTGTGTGTGTGTGTGTGTGTGTGTGTGAAGCAGCTGTTTCTCAGACAGAGGCACACACCCCTCAACTGAACCACATTGATATCAAAGTGCCCTGTGGGCTTCTGGTACTCAAACGAGACTTGTTCGAGAATTGCAGGCTGTTGGATTGCATGTATGTGTGTGACTACCTGTAAGAGGGCATAAGAGGATAGACTGGGTGAGGGAGAGAGAGAGATACAGAGAGAAAGCGCAAAGAGAGATATAGAAAAAGAAGGGGTCCACTTGCCAGCGGAAATCTGTTAACTGCTTTGTTTCGCTTTGTTTGGCGCCATTTTAATCAATCAGACCACAGTGAGGCTTCATATCTCACTGGGGGTGTTCAATATGTTATTTGTAATAGCGTCTTAATTGTTAATTCAACAATGTGCAAGCTGATTATTGAGTCACATTTTTTAATGGATGACCAGCCCCTGACAAGCACACGGCCAGTCGCAGACATTCAGTGCTGAGGTCAAACAAAGCTTGGAGATAGTGCCGCTCGCCAGTACATCTGCAGTATCCCAGGACCAGGGAACCACGGACTATCAGAAAAAGATTTAGCAAACAAAGGCTTAGCAACCAGGCAGGATAAGGGGCTCATTCGACTGTCTTGCAGCCGGCTGTCTCAACATGATGTCAAAAGACATCTGACAAGATTTCTGCCATTAAAGGAGAACTTCGGTGTAAAATGAAAATTGGCATGTTAAAACATCATACCGAGTTGGTATGTTTGCTGAGGAGCAAAATTGAGTTAGCCAGTTGCATTCAGAACTCAACTATTTTTTACCGTTTGTCCCAGAAGGCCAACAATGGAAGTGGTAGGTGCCTTAGACGAAGCATGAAGATTAAGCTTTTATTAAACCATTAAAACAGCTCAAAGAAACTCCACACTCCATCGGTAGTACAACAAAGGCCCTGGCATTCAAAACAAGGCACTTACAACTTTGTAAATGTTCACAACGTTTATTTAAAAAACTGTTCTTTCATCATGATGGCGACGAGAAACAACTGCAAACTACTGAATGTAAGTCCAAACAAGTCGATTGTACTACTTCTCCTCCTATTCTTCCTGCTGGTTTGTGTTCGTCAATGGACTCGTGCAGACTTTTATCATGGCGGCGACGAGAAACTACAGTAAGGTACTGGCTGTCAAAAGTGTTTATTAATAAATGTTGTGTACACTTACAAAGTTCTCAGTGCCTCGTTTTAAATGTTGTGTCCTTTGTTGTGCTACTGATGGAGTGTGGAGTTTATTCGAGCTGTTTTAATGGTTTAAAAATAGCGTAATCTTCATGCTTCGTCTAAGGGCACCTACCACTTCCATTGTTAGCCTTCTGGGACAAACGGTAAAAAATAGTTAAGTTCTGAATGCAACAGGCTAACTCAATTTTGCTCCTCAGCAAACATACCAACTCGGTATGATGTTTTAACATGCCAATTTTCATTTTACACCGAAGTTCTCCTTTAAATCGCAAAACAGCTGACATACGTTTCTTGGCCCTGCGAGATTCTTGGCCTACTACCTCACGTTTGGACAAGATTTTGCCAGCTGCTTTTCTGATCTGACCACTGTCATTAAAACAACCATGTAGCCACCGTCGAATCTCATCTGTTGTAATTTGATTTGAAGTCGTGTTGTTGAAGTCTAGTGGTTTTATGAACACATTATGGAGTGCTCCTTGAAGGTGAAGTTCTGTGTGAATCTATATCTAATCTAATCTGTAGCCCTGATGTTTGAGGTCACAGAGTGCTGCTGGTAGGAAAAAAATAACGAGAAAATGTGATACAACACAGACCGAATGATGAACTGGTAGTGAATACTAACTGATAGAAATAGAAACTAACTTCCCTATGCCCCATTTAGTTAATGTTACCTGACAATTTCCTATTCGGTCTACGCTGTATCAAATTTTCTCATTCTTTTTTCTACAGACAGCACTCGGACAACGAGGCTATAAACTGATTCACGACAGACTTCTCCTTTAATTGGCTTTCAATAGAGACCACTGACACTTGTTAGTGGAACTAGATATCTACTAATCAGAACAAGATTACCCATATCATTCAAGTGTCTTTTTCAATTAAAACAACAGCTATACCAGAGAGGATAACTCCCTATATTAGCATTGGACTTCTCAGTTTTTAATATTTAGCGTCTAATCACTCAAAAAAAAACAATTTCCACACAGTACTAACCTTGAAGTATTATGATACTACTTGTAATGCTTACTTTACTTTTTAGTAAATAACTATAGCTTGTTTTACTGAAAAAAAAATATTTGACAAAAATCTGTCATCTCTGCTATATGCATGCTCACTGCAGCTGCTATGTCCAAAGAAAGAACAAAAAAAAAGCCCAAAAGAGAGAGATCTCAAATGCCGAAGTCGACGAGATATGCACAGATGTGCCCATGCACAGGCACACAGACACACACGCACACACACACACACACACACACACACACACACACACACACACACACACACACACACACACACACACACACACACACACACAAGACAGATAGAGAGCAGAACAAAATAATTAGCAAATGAGAAGTAAGCCAGGCATGGCAGGAATCAGGATAGAGTCCTGCATCAAATCGTATCGCATCTACATTGATCGAGCTGCCTACCGTCACATGTTCCACACCTTTGCAGCACGGCACACCCGCGCCGCCGTGGCAATAATTGAGTTCAGCTGAGAGCAAATTGGTTTTGGAGGGCGAGATAAGCGCTCCGCGGAGCCCGGCCCATCTGACTAGGGAGAACCCCCCGCTAGCCACTAGCCACCTGACTCAGCCTCGCCACTAATGACTGACGCGAGGACCGGATACACTCGAGTCCCACTGACACACACACGCAAATACACACATGCGCAGAAATACATACACATACACAGACAAACACACAGACATACACAAAAATACATACGCATACACATACATGCACACAAATATATACACACACAGACACACAAATACATGCATACAAATAAACACAAACACACAAATACACAATATACACATATACACAAACACATACACACACAAATACATACACACAAAGACACACACAAATGCATACACACACAGACACACACACAAATACACAAAGACACACACACACACACACAAGTGACATGAGACACCAGCCATGGAATCAGAGGAGTGGGAGGAGGGGACAGAGGGAGCAAAGGAAAAGAGAATTAGAGGGAGAGAGGAAAAGAAAGACACTCTTTCAGCTCCTGTGATTAGTAGCAAAGAAAGAATGTCGATGAAGATGACAGTGAAGCCATTTGTAACAACAACTGTGTGTGTGTGTGTGTGTGTGTGTGTGTGTGTGTGTGTGTGTGTGTGTGTGTGTGTGTGTGTGTGTGTGTGTGTGTGAAGGGGACGGAAAGAAGTGCCACTATTCAGCTCAACGGCACACTGCAATTAGCCCGATCCTGTGGGGGGTGACCCCTCACTTGACCCCTGACCTTTGTGAAGAGCAAGTGGAGAACAGGCGTGGTAGAGGGCCTGCTGACAGGGCAGGCTGGCTGAGAGAGGGACACAAAGCCCTGGGACGCTGTCCCCCACTGAGACACTTGCTCAGGGTGACTTTAGTTTCACAAGGTCTCTCCACAGTCAGCTAAAAACACTTAAAGGTGCAGTCTGTTCCACTCCACCCAAATATGCTTAAATTCAACTATCTGAATAGCTCTTTTTACCATATAGATATTTATATCTTCCATTTTCTAACTTTTTACATGTTATAAATATAAAATGCTTGCACTGGAAAACCTGCACCATACATTTTGTTGTGCAGTGTCTAATTGTCACAATGACAAATTCTGATTCTGCTCCTCTTGCAGACTAAAAGGAAAGTGCTAGTATTCATCATACATCGCCCTGATTTAAAAAATAAAAAAAAAACGAACAAAATAGCATTGCGACGCTCCAGCCCATCAATGCATTTCTTTAGGGGTGCAGAGGAGAGAGGTTTCTTTTGATTGGTTGTTTATCTCAAATATCAATAACCCGTGTCATCAGACTGCAATTAGCTGCCTTCACCCTCACATTCTCGAGATGCTGTTTTCAAATGGAGACTTCTGGCTTTCTCAGTGCTGTTTTAAGTCTTTACTCCAAAGCTCATTAAAATTTAAATAGCCATAATGTCATTATTGCTTTTTTAAATGCCAACCAAAAGTGTTCGACAATTATCTGAAGCAAGGTTTGAAAGAAAACAAAATGGATTTGGAATTGTTCCCCGACTGATCCATAGTTGTGTTGTCTCAGTGGGAAACAAACGATTTGTTCACACAAAACAAGCCCCTCTCCCCTTGTACGGCAGAGCCAGTGGTTGAAAACAAATCTCTCTCGTTTGAACAGGCGCCGAGAACCAATTATAGCCGGCCGACGCCACCACCGCCGCTGCTGCTGATGTTGGTTAAAGCGACCAACTACATCACTCAATCTTTTTGTCTCATCCTCTCCCTCTCTCTCTCTCTCTGCCTGTCCTTTTGCTCTCTCGTTACATCTCTTCGCTACCGTCTGTATTCTGCATCCTTCTCTCATTTCTATCAGCCCCCCCTTTCTCAGTCCGCGTACTGTGTCAGACTGGAGCTCACAGCATGCAGACAACCTTGTAAGGACAAGCACTGAAACACACACCCACACACACATACACACACACACACACACACACGCACACACACACACACACAAAGTTGGTCTGACAAATACCATGAGAAAACAAAGAAAAGCCACTGATTAGTGATTTTTGTTTTGGATAAAAAGTGGATTGATGCGAGTCACCATCTGTCGCTTCCTCCAGCCCTGTAAGAGGGGAGAAGCACCTGCTTTTCCACCAGCTCAGGGGGCTCCATCCATCCATCCATCCATCCCTTTATCCATCCCTCTATCCATCATCTGTAATAACACTAGTAATTTCTCAATCCCAGGGAAAACGTTAACACCTGATAACACTACTATGAGTTTTTGTGACTGGTCCAGAGAGAGCATAGAATAAAAAAAATGAGTTATGTGGGCAGGGGGTGATGGGGTGGTGAAGAGGAGCGGAGAGAAGGACAGCGATGAAAAGATGGACAGAAAGCTTACGCTGAGCTCCTGTCGTCTCCTGTACTCTGTTTCACACCGCACAACTCAAACAGGCCACAACTCGCTCCCACTCTCACACACCATTTCCCTTTACATAGCCAAGCCAGCTGTGTGTAACACTGCAAAGATATAGGCTACTGGGGAGAGAGAGAGAGAGAGAGAGAGAGAGAGAGAGAGAGAGAGAGAGAGAGAGAGAGAAAGAGAGAGAGAAAGAGAAAGAGAGAGAGAGACAATCAGACAGAGACAGAGTACGACAGAAAGACAAAAAAAGAGAATGACTGAGAGACAGAGAGAGACAGTGTGTGTGTGTGTGTGTGTGTGTGTGTGTGTGAGAGAGAGAAAGAGAGAGAGAGACAGAGAGAGAGAGAGAGAGAGACAGAGAGAGAGAGAGAGAGAGAGAGAGAGAGAGAAAGAGAGAGAGAAAGAGAGAGAGAGAGACAGAGACAGAGAGAGAGAGAGAGAGAGAGAGAGAGAGAGAGAGAGAGAGAAAGAGAGAGAGAAAGAGAGAGAGAGACAATCAGACAGAGACAGAGTACGACAGAAAGACAAAAAGAGAGAATGACTGAGAGACAGAGAGAGACAGTGTGTGTGTGTGTGTGTGTGTGTGTGTGTGTGTGTGTGTGTGTGTGTGTGTGTGTGTGTGTGAGAGAGAGAGAGAAAGAGAGAGAGAGACAGAGAGAGAGAGAGAGAGAGAGAGAGTAATAGAGAGAGAGAGTAATAGAGAGAGAGAGAAACAGTGTGTGTGTGCTACTTGTTTCCCCATCGTGAGCGAAACCACATAACCACAGACGGGCCTCTTACTGCCCATGACCCGCTGCACTCTGGTGCTGAAATATTTACCACTGCTGCAGCAGCACCGAGCGAGCCTGCACAGCTGAGTCATCGCGCAGAGCCGTGTGTGTGTGCGTGTGTGTGTGTGTGTGTGAGAGAGAGAGAGCGAGATCCGTGGGAGGGGGTCTTCTCTCTCCTTTGTGTGTGTACAATCCATGGGGGGGCCTGTGTGGTCTGTGTGCTGTGGTCCGAAACAAGAGCAGTGCTAAAACCCCTTCTCAAAAAATAAAATGGAAAATCACAGTGGCTCTGCCTGTGGTCAAGGCAGCCAGGCCTTAAGCCCTAACAACCCAGTTCACACCCAAGATCTACGACCAGGAAAAAAGGAAGAAAGACAAAAATGACAGGGTTGAGCAAACTATATGCAGACAAACTGATGCCAGGGATGCTGTAAATAGATTACGCCTCTCGAATGGCCATTAAAAATGGAGCAACAATTTATGTTATGTAGATTACTAACAGGTTTCAAGGAGCTGCAGGCTGCAAGTGATTGCAACTTGTGTAATTGTAAGGCACCAGCTTGGGGCAGTGTTCCCATTGACCTGTTTTTCTGTGATGCGGCGTGTATTTTAGAGACAAAGCACCTCGCTATAAATGCCGCTTTAGGACAATAACTTGCAATTACACAAAACATAAAATCCACCAGGTGCTGTGCATGTTCACAAGGTTTTGTACAGTTAGCTAAACAGCCAGTAGAAAGCCTACACTGGCATAGGCTAGCTTGTAACCAAGCAACCACCTATGCAAAGTGAGTATCTGAAAAAGCTTAGATAAAATGCGTTTTTATTATTCTGGCTTTGACTAGTTTTCCTTAGCCTTGTTGCTCTGTGGAGAAATGGCTTCAAACCGAGATACTTGAGGTGAAAAGAATCTCTCAGTGTGAATGGCGCCTAAAGAGGCCATTAACGGCAATTATCGCAAACACACAGGACAATGAGCCTTAAAACGCAGCAAAATACTCACAAAAATCCACTCCATTCAGCAAGCAGCCGGAGCATTGTATCACCATAATATGATGGCTGCAACTTGTAGCCCAATACAACCTGGTTTACAAGCCGAAAAAGTGCAGCTCGTCGCAGATTCACAGCGGAAATTCACCTGGTCCTGCATATTTCATTTAAAAGCAGGCTGCTCTGGCCCCTCACCTGGGGAATCCGTCTGGCCGTGAAGCCCCTGTTCCAGCGTCAGCAGCTGTGCCAGGGGCTGTTTATCTGGGCTACCGGCTCGCTTATGTGGGCTTCATATTTGTTTATTTGAACTGTGCACTTGTTTACTTGGGCTAGGGTTTTTTTCCCCATGAAGGCTAGTGTTCAAGTGTGTGTTTGTGTGTGTGTGTGTGTCCGTGCGTATGTATGTGCGCATGTGTGTGTATGTGTTGCCAGGGCCTCATGAAGAGGCCTTTGAGAGTGTGGAAACAGAGGCTGGTGAAGCCCTGACCTAAAATAGCCCCCGTCGGCCGGACCCCGGAACTTCCCGCCGCAAGGGGACGGTTTACTAAATGAGAGAAAAAGC
>CM050219.1:3255000-3302500 GCA_027475355.1 Coilia nasus | reverse complement strand
ACAATATATCAAAAATAGCGTGATATCGCAACATACAGTATCGTGATACACATATTGCAAAACATGGCCTAACTGGAATAAATGGGACATTACTGTGAAACAGCTTACAGTAATGTCCCATTTATTCCAGTTAAGCCATGTTTCCACATATGAAGATATTTGGGAAAACAAATGGAGCCTTACCACCCCATAGGCTGTGCACTGGCTACAGCCTAGCGGTGAAGATTAAGCTAAAAGATGTCAAAACTGTATTTAAATATTTGTTTATTTATCTCAAAACATATAGTCATCGCAACACTCAGCAATGTTACCGCATATCGCACATTTTTCAAATATTGCGCAGCCCTACCTACAACCTTGTTACAGTACCACCCTTACCCCTACCCATCCCACAACCTTGTTCCTACACCCACTCCCCTTGTCTGCCCCCAACAACCCTGCATCCCTGTTCCTACACCCACTCCCCTTGTCTGCCCCCAACAACCCTGCAACCTTGTTTCTGTAACCCCATTCCCCATTCCTTCACCCCCCACCGCACCGCAAACCCTGTTCCTGTAACCCCCCCCCCCCCCCCCCCCCACCCACCCACCCCATTCCTGCCCCCCTCACTAGAGTTGGTCATGGATTCCTCTCTGGCTGGCTGCAGCCAACAGCTGCCACCACGCCGCCTGCCCACCCCAGTGCAGAAAGATGGATGCTGGGAGAGCAGCCAGCGCGATTAGCCCCCCCTGTCCCGCCCCCGCTTTCACACACACACATACACACAATCAGAAGAATTCTCCCGCACACACACAGGCTCACACACAATCGTGTGCTCGCTCACACACACACACCCACACACCCACACACACACACACATACACACACACACACACACACAGCTAAACAAAGTCACTCTCACTCCTCCTGTTTGACTGTCTTGCCCACTCAGACTTAACAGAACACACACACTCGGACACAATCGCGTGTTTAATTACACTCTCTCACCCACGCACACTCTTTCTCTCCGTCTCTCTCTCTGACACACAAATATTCATATTCTGATTAAACAGTCTGAACCATTGCCAAATCACCTCAGCCAAGTGTTCCCAATACCTCTCTCTCTCTCTCTCTCTCTACAAACCCTTGAAGTGAATTACTTTGTGTGGACAAGTGACCCACCAGCTCCGACCCTGTCTGTGCAAACACACACACAAATTCAAAGCTTGTTTAGAAACAGTGTCATGCTTTCCCTCCTCTGCCTTTTATGCCCTTGCTCCACTTTGAACATTTGTTTGTCATTCAATTCTCTTTCAGAGAGAACTGGGAAGTAGGGACAGAGAAACAGAGACAGAGAGAGAGGGAAAGGGAAAGACAGAGACAGAAAGACAGGGGAAGGGAGAGACAGAGACAGAGAGAGGGGGGAACGGGAGAGACAGAGACAGAGAGAAAGGGAAAGGCAGAGACAGACACAGAGAGAGGGAAAGGGAGAGAGAGACGGAGAGTCGGAAAAAGGAAACGACAGAGAGAATACTAACACTGTGTCGCACTGGAAGAGAGAATGAAATTGGCAAACAAGGATAGAGGTAGCAAATGTGTAAGCTGAAAGTAAACATGGTGGTGGCCGTGGTGTGTTTGTGTATGTGTGTGTGAGATGGGGGCTGACAGGGCCTGACTGGACCTCCTCTGGCCCTGTGACTGACTGGACCTTCTCTGCCCTGAACCATCTGTTCCTGGCCTTGGTGCTGTCAGCAGAGGATGTGTGTGTGTGTGTGTGTGTGTGTGTGTGTGTGTGTGTGCGCGTGTGCGTGTGTGTGTGTGTGTGTGTTGGTGGGGGGGTATTTCAGTCTCGGGTGAGAAAGAGGCTGCACTGCATGCACCTGACAACAAATCACCACAGCCACCACCACCTGCCTCTCCTTACCGTTACTGTGTGCATTCACAACAGCAGCCCACCCACTGTGTGTCCGATTCTCACACACACTAGCCTAGACATCTCCTGCTCTCTCTTTTTCTCTCTCTCTCACACACACACACTTGTGTGGGTTCACCTGTTCATCTCATCATTGACAGTTAAAGACGCTGACTAAATTTCTTCTTAGCACCTTCGACTTTTCCATGACTCTCGTTAACGACAAGGTGGTCTTGTGATCTGAATGAAAAATCTTTTCGCAGAGGCAAATGCAGGATCTGTACAGACAGATCATGTACACACATCAGAGCAGACGGACAGAGTGAGGTAGAAGGTTGAACTAAAAGAAACGGCAGAGAGAGGAGAGGGGAGAGAGCGCGAGAGAGAGAGAAGGGCGAGTGCAGCCCAAATGTCCTTGGTAGAGGGGTGGAAGAAAAGCGAAAGGATAGACTCTGACAGTCTCCCACTGTTTCTCAACATCCCGCCAGCTCTGAAAACAATGTGAGCAATCGAGTTACATGTGCCATTGGTTCTGCCTTTCTGCACCAACCTTTGAAAAACGCGTCTATCCACATATCCACAAACGCACACAACAATGCAAGTCTACACAGCAGAGTCATTTGCATTTTTATGTAAACTCGCTGTGCTATTTTCTTTGCCACTTTATTTCTGTAACGACGTCTGACAGCAGTTATCTCGAGACCAAACTGAGTGAATATGCTGTGCAGTTAATACTCTCCCTGAGTGCACGTCACGGGAGGCATCGCCCGCACAGCAATTAGGGTACATCTGACACACGAGGACTGGATGATGTTGCTCAGATACTCTGTTTACACAGACGGTTTATGAAACATAGCGTGATATTTCCGATTACAGAACAACTGGATTGCAATCAAGGCATCATCAAATCAAACAAGAATAAAATATCCGCGTTCTCACCTGCATAGGTACCATACAACTTTAATCTAAAATCTAAATATGAAGTAAAGGCTACAACTATAAGGAAAATTATTAGGACGAGGTGTGCAGCGTGTCCCTACACACCTTGTTTATTTCTCAGAGATATCAATGGTTCAAGACATATGTTCACAAAATATTGCATTTTCAGAAAGTAAACTCCAACGACAGCTATCTGGTATTCCACTGTTCTGACATAAAATGAGTGTTGTCAGCGACTGTTTAGATAGACTGATTGCTGACCAACCAACCATGTCCAATCACACTTTAAACGTGGGCAAATCTATCTCTCCATCTCACTGTCGGGGACAACTTGTGTTCTTGGCCGAGGTGGCTTGGCAGAACGAAGCCCAGTCTGCTAATATACAACAGCTAACGTTTATGTTAACGTTAAGTGGAGTGAAGTTTCAGCCAACACTGGTGTAAAACACTGACAACATAAAAACATGAAAAGGGTACATCTGGCGACTCTGTCACCACTTCTCTTCTCCTTGGCATTCAGCAGGGCTTGAATAATACCGACCAAAGTCGCTTTATACCGCTGTAGCCGTCCTAATAACGTGTTAATAAATACCCTTTAATTTGCCTTTTTAAATGCTTCCCCGCAGCAACCAAAGCATTGCAATCAATGTGTCAGTATCGGCAGCACTGGCAAGAAGGTATTCGAATGTTTCCGCAGTCAAAAATAAGAGATACGGGAATTCTTTTAATCTAGCTGGTATGTGGACTACAGAAAGGCGAAAAGCGAAGGCCATATGTCTAATGTTAATCTGACCAATTAGCCAGCTAGCCATAACAAGCGCTTGAATTCTGGTTTTGCCAGCTAGCAAGCTAACTAATGTTAGCGCAAGACTTACCCGGTTCGGAAATCTGTAGACAAATCTCAGGCCAAGTGTTACGAGTCTTTGGCTTGCGAGTTTGGCCTGCTATACTGCAGATTCTTGAAATTGTATGTTCAGTACTTGAGCCACGTTATCTTAGAAAACAGTTTGTCGAGGGCTCTAACGCGTCAGGTCCGCACAGTGCAAGCAATCGCGGCTGCATTGTTGGACCAAGGCACTAAGCAAACATTAGTGCTGATGCATGCTGGGAATAGGTAAAGACTTGTGAGCAAAGTCCGCCACCTGCTGGTCTATACTATACTATAACTATAACAGATCACAAAACAGAGAAAACACATGACTGAAGGATTGTGAGAACAATCTTTATAAAATACAACGCATGCGTCTTAAAATAAATAAATTACTGCAATTCGGCTCCTCTTGTGAGTGTGTTAGTTTAAGCATGCATTTAAAGTGTAAACACATTAATGCCTGCATGCACAGAGTACTCGAATACGGTCGTACACAATATATATTTTCTTCGTCTCCCTTTCAATAGGTGGCAGTAAAAGCGTTCGTCTCAGAGAAAGAAAAACGGAAAAGCGAAGAAAGTGCCTGTTGGTGACGCGAGTAGCGTGTAGCCAGCGACAGTAAGCGACAGTACGCGACAATAAGGATCAAAATGGCGGCGAAAAACTACCAAAATAAAAGTTTATATAGGTTCAGGTAGGAGGTTTGCTTTTGTCAATTTCTATGTTTTTACGATTTTAGTGCGTTTACTGACCCACGCGAATGTAGAATACAGTGTGGCTCAGGCTAATTTTACAATTTTATCAGACTCGTCTCGCGATTTTTAAAACGCTCCATAATCACACATCCAAAGTCTCTCAGGGAGTCCAGCGGCAGCCCACATTAACCGAGTGGTGGAACCAGGGGACAGGTGACAAATCCAGCGACAGAAGGAGAGAGACATCAGATGTACACAACTCGTTTTCACAGCCACACACCGTACATGTACTGTCCACATGAAAAAGACATTAAACGGATTTGTAGGCTACATCCTACTTTAAAATAGCAAATATCTAACAGTAAACGGCATACAAGATCTTTAGCCCTGCACATATAACGGGAAACGTGTAATTTGTATTATTTGTAGTATCACACATAAGTGTTACGCTTTTGCATATGAGACATGTTAACGTGAGTACAGTATATACATGGTACATACGCTGATATATTGTATATTCTGCATGTAGCTGTTTATATTCTTAGCAAGTTTTTTTTTTACATTAGATATGCACAATTTCTTATGTTCACAGTCAGACATTTCGAATTTAAATTGTGCATTAGCAAACGGTCTAATATTGTTCCAACGATTTTTACTAGGCCTAGGGCCTGCATTGGTAAACTGTCAATAAATACCTTATAATAGTAATCTTAAACAGTACCATTTAAAGACATAGAAATAAAGAATAAGGAAAGAATAAAGAAATTAGACCCTTACATGATGTTCTTTTAAAATAATAAAAAGTAATAATTTAGAATTCGTCTGTGTAGGTACCAGGCCATAGAGAATGCCAGCCGAATGCTATGTAGTAGGCCTGCCTTAGTAATGCAGACATGACCTAAAAATTGTGTGGCTGAGAAAACAAGTTGTGAATATGCAAAAGAGGGGTGAAATTAGAGCCTTACATTATGTTCTTTTAAAATAACAAGAGGTAATTATTCAGAATTCGTCTGTAGGTACCAGGCCATAGAGAATGCCAGCCGAATGCTATGCATTAGGCCTGCCATAGTAATGCACACATGACATTAAATTTGTGTGGCTGAGAAAACTATAAGTTGTGCATATGTAAAAGGGGGGTGAAATTAAATCATTATATGATCTACTTTAAGAATAATAACAGGTAATTATTCAGAATCCGTCTGTGTAAGTACCAGGCCATAGAAAATGCCAGCCAAATACTATGTATTAGGCCTGCCATAGTAATGCACACATGACATTAAATTTGTGTGGCTGACAAAACAATAAGTTGTGCATATGTAAAAGGGGGGTGCAATTCAATCCTTATATAATCTACTTTAAGAATAATAACAGGTAATTATTCAGAATTCGTCTGTGTAGGTACCAGGCCATGGAGAATGCCAGCCGAATACTATGTATTAGGCCTGCCATAGTAATGCACACATGACATTAAATTTGTGTGGCTGAGAAAACAATAAGTTGTGCATATGTAAAAGGGGGGTGAAATTAAATCCTCACATGATCTACTTTAAGAATATAAACAGGTAATTATTCAGAATTCGTCTGTGTAGGTACCAGGCCATAGACAATGCCAGCCGAATGCTATGCATTAGGCCTGCCATAGTAATGCACACATGACATTAAATTTGTGTGGCTGAGAAAACAATAAGTTGTGCATATGTAAAAGGGGGGTGAAATTAAATCCTTATATGATCTACTTTCAGAATAATAACAGGTAATTATTCAGAATTCGTCTGTGTAGGTACCAGGCCATGGAGAATGCCAGCCGAATGCTATGTATTAGGCCTGCCATAGTAATGCACACATGACATTAAATTTGTGTGGCTTACAAAACAATAACTTGTGCATATGTAAAAGGGGGATGAAATTAAATCCTTATATGATGTACATTAAGAAAAATAACAGTTAATTATTCAGAATTCGTCTGTGTAGGTACCAGGCCATAGAGAATGCCAGCCGAATGCTATGTATAAGGCCTGCCATAGTAATGCACACATGACATTAAATTTGTGTGGCTAAGAAAACAATAAGTTGTGCATATGTAAAAGGGGGGTGAAATTAAATCCTTATATGATCTACTTTCAGAATAATAACAGTTAATTATTCAGAATTCGTCTGTGTAGGTACCAGGCCATAGAGAATGCCAGCCGAATACTATGTATTAGGCCTGCCATAGTAATGCACACATGACATTAAATTTGTGTGGCTGACAAAACAATAACTTGTGCATATGTAAAAGGGGGGTGAAATTAAATATTTATATGATCTACTTTAAGAATAATAACAGGTAATTATTCAGAATTCGTCTGTGTAGGTACCAGGCCATGGAGAATGCCAGCCGAATACTATGTATTAGGCCTGCCATAGTAATGCACACATGACATTAAATTTGTGTGGCTGAGAAAACAATAAGTTGTGCATATTTAAAAGGGGGGTGAAATTAAATCCTTATATGATCTACTTTAAGAATAATAACAGGTAATTATTCAGAATTCGTCTGTGTAGGTACCAGGCCATAGAGAATGCCAGCCGAATACTATGTATTAGGCCTGCCATAGTAATGCACACATGACATTAAATTTGTGTGGCTGACAAAACAATAACTTGTGCATATGTAAAAGGGGGGTGAAATTAAATATTTATATGATCTACTTTAAGAATAATAACAGGTAATTATTCAGAATTCGTCTGTGTAGGTACCAGGCCATGGAGAATGCCAGCCGAATACTATGTATTAGGCCTGCCATAGTAATGCACACATGACATTAAATTTGTGTGGCTGAGAAAACAATAAGTTGTGCATATGTAAAAGGGGGGTGAAATTAAATCCTCACATGATCTACTTTAAGAATATAAACAGGTAATTATTCAGAATTCGTCTGTGTAGGTACCAGGCCATAGACAATGCCAGCCGAATGCTATGCATTAGGCCTGCCATAGTAATGCACACATGACATTAAATTTGTGTGGCTGAGAAAACAATAAGTTGTGCATATTTAAAAGGGGGGTGAAATTAAATCCTTATATGATCTACTTTAAGAATAATAACAGGTAATTACCTACACAGACGAATTCTGAATAATTACCTGTTATTATTCTTAAAGTAGATCATATAAATATTTAATTTCACCCCCCTTTTACATATGCACAAGTTATTGTTTTGTCAGCCACACAAATTTAATGTCATGTGTGCATTACTATGGCAGGCCTTATACATAGCATTCGGCTGGCATTCTCTATGGCCTGGTACCTACACAGACGAATTCTGAATAATTACCTGTTATTATTCTTAAAGTAGATCATATAAGGATTTAATTTCACCCCCCTTTTAAATATGCACAACTTATTGTTTTCTCAGCCACACAAATTTAATGTCATGTGTGCATTACTATGGCAGGCCTTATACATAGCATTCGGCTGGCATTTTCTATGGCCTGGTTCCTACACAGACGAATTCTGAATAATTACCTGTTATTTTTCTTAATGTACATCATATAAGGATTTAATTTCACCCCCCTTTTACATATGCACAACTTATTGTTTTCTTAGCCACACAAATTTAATGTCATGTGCGCATTACTAAGGCAGGCCTAATACATAGTATTCGGCTGGCATTGTGTATGGCCTGGTACCTACACAGACGAATTCTGAATAATTACCTGTTATTATTCTTAAAGTAGATCATATAAGGATTTAATTTCACCCCCCTTTTAAATATGCACAACTTATTGTTTTCTCAGCCACACAAATTTAATGTCATGTGTGCATTACTATGGCAGGCCTAATACATAGTATTCAGCTGGCATTGTCTATGGCCTGGTACCTACACAGACGAATTCTGAATAATTACCTGTTATTATTCTTAAAGTAGATCATATAAGGATTTAATTTCACCCCCCTTTTACATATGCACAACTTATTGTTTTCTCAGCCACACAAATTTAATATCATGTGTGCATTACTATGGCAGGCCTTATACATAGCATTCGGCTGGCATTCTCTATGGCCTGGTACCTACACAGACGAATTCTGAATAATTAACTGTTATTATTCTTAATGTAGATCATATAAGGATTTAATTTCACCCCCCTTTTAAATATGCACAACTTATTGTTTTCTCAGCCACACAAATTTAATGTCATGTGTGCATTACTATGGCAGGCCTAATACATAGTATTCGGCTGGCATTTTCTATGGCCTGGTACCTACACAGACGAATTCTGAATAATTACCTGTTATTATTCTTAAAGTACATCATATAAGGATTTAATTTCACCCCCCTTTTAAATATGCACAACTTATTGTTTTCTCAGCCACACAAATTTAATGTCATGTGTGCATTACTATGGCAGGCCTTATACATAGCATTCGGCTGGCATTTTCTATGGCCTGGTACCTACACAGACGAATTCTGAATAATTACCTGTTATTTTTCTTAATGTACATCATATAAGGATTTAATTTCACCCCCCTTTTACATATGCACAACTTATTGTTTTGTCAGCCACACAAATTTAATGTCATGTGTGCATTACTATGACAGGCCTAATACATAGTATTCGGCTGGCATTCTCTATGGCCTGGTACCTACACAGACGAATTCTGAATAATTACCTGTCATTATTCTTAAAGTAGATCATATAAGGATTTAATTTCACCCCCCTTTTAAATATGCACAACTTATTGTTTTCTCAGCCACACAAATTTAATGTCATGTGTGCATTACTATGGCAGGCCTTATACATAGCATTCGGCTGGCATTTTCTATGGCCTGGTTCCTACACAGACGAATTCTGAATAATTACCTGTTATTTTTCTTAATGTACATCATATAAGGATTTAATTTCACCCCCCTTTTACATATGCACAACTTATTGTTTTCTCAGCCACACAAATTTAATGTCATGTGCGCATTACTAAGGCAGGCCTAATACATAGTATTCGGCTGGCATTGTGTATGGCCTGGTACCTACACAGACGAATTCTGAATAATTACCTGTTATTATTCTTAAAGTAGATCATATAAGGATTTAATTTCACCCCCCTTTTAAATATGCACAACTTATTGTTTTCTCAGCCACACAAATTTAATGTCATGTGTGCATTACTATGGCAGTCCTAATACATAGTATTCAGCTGGCATTGTCTATGGCCTGGTACCTACACAGACGAATTCTGAATAATTACCTGTTATTATTCTTAAAGTAGATCATATAAGGATTTAATTTCACCCCCCTTTTACATATGCACAACTTATTGTTTTCTCAGCCACACAAATTTAATATCATGTGTGCATTACTATGGCAGGCCTTATACATAGCATTCGGCTGGCATTCTCTATGGCCTGGTACCTACACAGACGAATTCTGAATAATTAACTGTTATTATTCTTAATGTAGATCATATAAGGATTTAATTTCACCCCCCTTTTAAATATGCACAACTTATTGTTTTCTCAGCCACACAAATTTAATGTCATGTGTGCATTACTATGGCAGGCCTAATACATAGTATTCGGCTGGCATTGTCTATGGCCTGGTACCTACACAGACGAATTCTGAATAATTACCTGTTATTATTCTTAAAGTAGATCATATAAGGATTTAATTTCACCCCCCTTTTACATATGCACAACTTATTGTTTTCTCAGCCACACAAATTTAATATCATGTGTGCATTACTATGGCAGGTCTTATACATAGCATTCGGCTGGAATTTTCTATGGCCTGGTACCTACACAGACGAATTCTGAATAATTACCTGTTATTTTTCTTAATGTACATCATATAAGGATTTAATTTCACCCCCCTTTTACATATGCACAACTTATTGTTTTCTCAGCCACACAAATTTAATGTCATGTGTGCATTACTATGGCAGGCCTAATACATAGTATTCGGCTGGCATTGTCTATGGCCTGGTACCTACACAGACGAATTCTGAATAATTACCTGTTATTATTCTTAAAGTAGATCATATAAGGATTTAATTTCACCCCCCTTTTACATATGCACAACTTATTGTTTTCTCAGCCACACAAATTTAATGTCATGTGTGCATTACTATGCGAGGCCTAATACATACCATTCAGTTCCTATACAGAGAAATACTGCCTAAATATCTGTTGATAATCTTCAAGAATATGATATAAGCATTTTATGTGACCTACATTTGCTAATGTACAATTTGTTATTTTCACATTTGCACAAAGTACTGTGTGTATGACAATGGTAGGCAGTTACAGAAGTTCTATATATGTAGTAATTTTCTCACCAGATGTGATTATGCTTTTTACCCGTTTTTCATCATGTACCAT
This sequence comes from Coilia nasus, assembly GCA_027475355.1. Lineage (NCBI taxonomy): Eukaryota > Metazoa > Chordata > Actinopteri > Clupeiformes > Engraulidae > Coilia > Coilia nasus. The sequence goes on along the minus strand of CM050219.1, from coordinate 3,291,749 downwards.
AATCTTTTTTTCCACCCCTCAACCTAAAGTTTTTAACATGTAACAATAGTGGGCTATCTGAAATGGATTATTTATTTTAACATCATGTTCATATTCATTCATTTATTTCTGTTTGTATTTAATATTGCTTTTACCTTTGGAAAGGAATTTATTGTAAATGGGTATTTCTTTATTGATATTCTTCGAAATAGATTTAAAAAGTACAGCATTAGAATCTGCTTTTATTTTGAAAAAATACCGAGTGGCGGCCATATTGAAAATTTTGCTAGTGTCGCTGGCTTCACACAGCTGGTGACGCGTGATGAGTGTGAGAGGATTGTGAGAACATGGAGAGAAAACATGTGTCCGCTTTTGCAATCTATCAGTCGACAGTTACCCATTCGATATCCCCAAACGAGGTAATTCGTTAATCCCAAGAAGTTAAGATAGTTCTGTCAAGCAGACGTGTCATTCAGCATATCTGTACCTGTGTTGCATAGCCTCACCCAGGAATGAAACTGCTATCCACGCACTCCTAACTAAAACAATATAGTGCTGCAGTTTGTAAAGAATATGTACAAAGGCTATTGGTTGTTTTTGCTTTTGTCTGATGCATACCTATGCTATTAACGGATAGGTTTCGCCAGTTAAGAAAAAGAAGAAGAGGAAACTGCAGAATGGCCAGCCAATAGTGAAATCCAAGACGATTAAAAAGAAGAATGCTGCAGTACGAAACGGCTTGCAAGCAAAGAAGAAAGAAAAACAAGAGAGGACCTTGAATGTATGTATCATTAAGAACTGCAAGTATAATAGTGCTCTGTGGATACATTGTAGCCACTGCGTACTAAAAAAACTATAGACTTACTAATAACTAAATGCTTATTAATGGCTGCGGCTTTTCTCCAGGAAGAGGAGCCGCAACATAGAGAAATGGCAGATAATGATACGCCATCCCTACCTACTCTTCTGGACACCCTCACCAAAGTCAATAACAGTAGAGAGAGAGCAAACAGCCTATTTCAGTGGTTTATCCATCCAGTGCCTCTTAAGACCTTCCTTAGGTAAGTAGTGCAAAGTAAAAGCGTCGACTAATGACTGTTGTGATCTCACTCCGGCCTGTTAAATGACTATTTCTCAACATGAGGTCATTGGTTGCCTGGCTGATAGCAAATATTTCTGACATAATGTTTGTATACGTTTACAGGGACACATGGGAGAAGAAACCTCTGCTCATCAAACGACATAAACTGGAATACTACAAAGGCCTTTTCTCCACAGCAGAATTTGACAGAGCTCTAAGAGAGGTGACTCTAAAGCAACTGTGTTTGCATAACTAAATATATATGTGTCAATCTTAAGTCATGTTGTCATGACAGTCAACAAAGTGTTTTTGCCATGTTTTATTCATTTACAATGGAAATCTGAAGTTGTGATTGTGCACTGTGTCAGGACAATGTCCAGTTTGGCGTGAACCTTGATGTCACCAGTTACATTAACGGCAAACGAGAGACACACAATCCTCCAGGGAGGGCGCTGCCCTATACAGTATGGAATTTCTATGAGGTAAAAAAAAATCTACTTCTGTACTTCTTTCTCTATTAATCCACAAATGTGTGTCTCTTATAAATAGTCTTGTACTCCAGTTGGCTGTGGCTGCTGCACTCCTCAAAGGAACATTGACCATCCATACATGGCACTTCCCATCACAACTGATATTTCTGGTGGTTTTAAAATGGTAGAACAGTACTGGATGCTGCCTGAGTAGCAGTTCTTCCTTCATTTTCAGGAGGGTCTTGAAGATGCATCTATTTCAAGAGACCATCCAATCCTAACAACTCTGACATCCCTACATCCCAGCCTGCACCTGTTATTATGTACTTCTCCACTCGTTTACTCCTCCACTGTGTGTGTGTGTGTGTGTGTGTGTGTGTGTGTGTGTGTGTGTGTGTGTGTGTGTTGCAATGCGTAGTAACAACTGTGGCTTTTGTATTCCAGAGTGGCTGCTCCCTGAGGATGCTGAACCCGCAGGCATTCTCCTCCACAGTCTGGAATGTTCTTTCCATCTTGCAGGAGCTCTTTGGCAGCATGGCTGGTGCCAATGTGTAAGTCTGCCTGGGTAAAGAACAACACGAGCCAGGATTACCTAACATCTGCAACAAAGAAAAAAGAATGCCAGCACCACATCTTCAGGATTCCTTAAAAACATTGCATATCACCATTAACCTTTGATTTGCAATATAATTAAAGTTAAATTAAATACCTAGCCTGACTGTCACACCTAGCTTGTAGATTGAGCTTAGTTTGGCAAACCTCCCTTAGGCAGGATGTTCTCAGAGGCAGGATCAACGGGCATCTTTCAAAATGCTTTTGTGCACTACTGGACAGAGCTACAACCAATCAGACCACTGATTCCAATGACATATGCACAGCGTTCCTTTTTCATTGGTTCCGGATTATTCCGGAGCAGGAAGAACTGAGAATAGGCAGGTGGGCCAGACTTTCCAAAATTCAGTGTAGCGTCACAGGCAGTATGGGCAGGCCCAGGCTGGTAAATACCAACAATAAACCATGAAATTTGTTTCAACTATGTTTTTTTATGTACTCTGACTGTAAATTGGGAAACACAACATGTCACAAAGTAGCTTTCTTTTGTTCAAGCTTTTAGAAGCTTAGGAGCTCCCTGACATACTCCCAGTGTCCAACCTCAGTGTCTTGCTCCCCTTTTTCTCAGGTACTTGACGCCAGCGGGCACACAGGGCTTCGCCCCACACTACGACGACATTGAGGCTTTTGTGGTCCAGCTGGAGGGCAAGAAGCACTGGAGAGTGTATAACCCCCGGTGAGACACGCACACACACCGTGGATCCCTCTGAGTAAGGCTAAGTAACACTACCGTAACATCATCCCCGTATCGTGCTCAGAGGGAATCATTTCCATCACAAATGTTGTGTGTTCTGTTGCTGCTGTTGTCATTGGAGTGTATGAGCTTCAGGGGAGAGATGTGGCACTTTACTACTAAAACATGAAGAGTGTTTTAGTGTTCAACATTGCTGTGCATTTCCTGCTGAACCTTTGTAACCATGCATGTCTGTTTTCTCAGGACTGAAGATGAGGTGCTTCCAGTGGTATCAAGTCGTAAGTAGACGGCCCTAATTTACTAAACAAACAAAAGGGCTCATTTATCATTTCTCCACTGTTGATATTTTAAAACATCATTAACAAATCTGCATTCGAACTGTTATTTATTTATTGTGTCCAAAACACTTGTCTATGGTCTAGTTACCCATATAATCTCTGTTGTGAAATCTCATCCTAGCCAACTTCAATCAGGCTGAGATCGGGAAGCCCATCCTTGATGTAGTGCTGGAGGCAGGAGACCTTCTCTACTTCCCCAGGGGGTTCATCCACCAAGGCGACTGTCTGCCAGATGCCCACTCCCTCCATGTTACCATCTCCTCCTACCAGAAGAACAGCTGGGGGGAGCTACTCACCAAGGTGACCTTTCACCTCTCACCCTGCTTCTCTAGAAAGAGGAGGCGCAACACAGAGAAATGGCAGATAATGACACGCCATCCCTACCTACTCCTCTGGACAGCCTCACCAAAGTCAATAACAGGAGAGAGAGCATGATATAATTTCATAAAACAAAAGGTTGTTGCTCAGTTCAATCTACGATTATTGTTGATCAAGTCAAGTAATGACCCGTGTTATATTTGTAGGTAACTGCTATTTCTAAATGGTAGTAACATAAATGAATTGTAATTTGACATCACACTAAGTGATGTTTTGGCTATTTACTAACAAATATCAATAATGTTTTGACCCAAAAAACATAGGTCAGTGCCAGTATATGGGACAGCACGCAGTATGTTTTGCTTTATTTTGCTTGTCATAAACGCTCAGTTTGCTTTGTTCCATTGGCAGCTTGTCCCTGCAGCTCTGGAGATTGCAATGGAGGAGGATGTGGAGTATCGTAAAGGCCTTCCCTTAGACTATCTGTCATACATGGGGGTGCAGAATTCTGATAAGGTTGTCGCAACTTATGTTCTCTACCATTTTCTTTCCTCCTTTTGGTGATTGTTCAGAAGTAAGATTTTACCTGGACTAAATCATGTATTTATTAGGCTTTGTACGCAGTGCTGTTGTGTATTAAGCTGGCTTTTGTAAAGCAGCAAAATGTAAAGAAATAAAAAAATGTCATTACAATATCAGGAACTTTGGCTTTTGCAGGAGGATCCCCGTCGGGCAGAGTTCCTGAGTCATGTAGGTTCTCTGATGAAGAAGCTGGTGGCGTATGCGCCTGTGGATGCTGCAGTTGACCAGAAGGCCAGAGAGTTTTTGCATGACTGCTTACCTCCTGTACTTACACCAGGTAACCACACTAGCAATGTGGTGCATGCTTGATGCACTGTGTCATTCTGTTAGAGGGAACACTTTTTCACTGCATGGATTTGACCTCATTGAAATTGGATGAAATTAACTGGAGTAGGTATAGTGTCACTACCTGGACACACTAGGTCAGAGCTATGTGACCAGCTATTTTAGACCTAATGGGGCATCCCTCAAGAGAATGGTTGTTCCAAACTTTATTTTCCTCACTTTCGAAAATATATCAGGTCAGGTCGCTTCATAGTGAATTCTACAACAGCAGAAGTGCTCACCTGGTATCATTTTTACCATTACAGCTCGACAGACTTGAAAATTTGGTTCTTAACACTTTAATGTTCTGTTTTTGTGTTCATCAGTGGAAAAGGCCAGCAGTGTGTATGGAGCCCCAGCGCGATGGGAGGATGGTGAGGCACTGGGATTGGTTATACACATGCGGCCTCAGACCCGGATCCGCCTCATACGGGCAGGAATAGCAAGGTGGGGCAGACATACTCTTTAGTTGTGTCATGAATAACTAGTGTTCCTCTGTCAATCTCATAAAAATAATTATAGAAAATTCTAACAATGCAGATGATCTGGTTTCAGAATAGCTATTACTTTTAATAATTATTAATAATTTAATAATGAATTTGTCTTGGTTTGGTGCTAAAGGTTATGTAGCGATGGAGAGGAAGTCTCCCTTTATCACACAGTGGAAAACTCTCGCGTTTACCATCAGGAGGAGCTCAAGTCCTTTGAAATAAGACCAGAGGTAAGCAGTTCTGTATCACTTTTCTTATTATGCGTATTGGAAAAAGCGTATTGCATTATCATGACCACAGTACAGTTTGTAGGAGTTCTGACTGAACTGTGTTTCCAGCACACCGATGCCATGGAGTTCCTGCTGCACTCCTATCCCAAGTTTGTGACAGTGTCTAGTTTACCGTGCGATACAACAGAGGAAAAGGTAGAGATGACAACAAATTCAAATATACTTGTTTTTAGTCTTGTGTGCAAACCACGGCCCTATGTGCAAACCACAATATTATAAAAGAATTCCCAAATACTTTCTTATTGTCTTATCTTGCACTTTAATGTTTAATGTCCTGTCTTGTCTATGCATGGGATAGTAAGAAACGCAATTTCGATTCCTTGTATGTCTAGCACATGTGAGGAATTGACAATAAAGCTGACTTGATAAGCCCTTTATAAGAAATAACATTGTAGCAGTAACGAACATGTATGACAAAGTTGTCTGTGTAGCTCCATTAATGTGTTTTTCTAAATTATTTTCCAGCTGTCACTGGCTGACCTGCTTTTTGAAAAGGGCTTGATCCATACTGCGGAACCTCCTAAGTCAGAGTGACCTTTTTGGTTGTAGTCATCTGGGTTGAAGTGTTCAAAGTGTCCTTTTTGGCAGAGGATAAAGTGTTCTAACCACCACTCTGTGTTCATCATTACATTCGAGTTTTGTTTTGTTGGACATCATTTGTGAAAACGCTTTTGTATATGAATTCAAACAAAATAAAATGAAGTCAGATAAAATGAGTTGTTTCAATTGATTTAGGACGGGGTTGTTGTTTTTTTTTTCTCATATTAACATTTTATTATTCGACATATTGATGAAATTAACAACTTTTGTGGGGCCTTAATCTGAGGACCCAAACACACATGGACTCGGGGATGAAAAATAAGATCTTGCTCGCCACATCACTTCCAGGTGACTTCCTCACCAGGCTTCAGTTCCCTACAAATTTTACAAAGGGAAATATCCAGTTAGTATGATACTCTGCGGCTATTACCATGCCAGAAAATCAAACAAGCCTTTGCCAACATCAAAAAGCAAGGTGTTTAAAACAGCTACACAAGACCTATGCTGTGGCCTATGCTATACACGGTGAAACTTCTTTGGTTTGTCTCTGAAATAGTAATGATACATGCACAAACCTTTTGTATAGAGCGCTCTTGTTCCTGAACTGTGTTAGTCTGCTGTCATTCCACCTGTCCAGGTAAATTCCCAGAACGATGCCAATGGGCACCAGGGTCTGCATCCAGTGCTCGCGTACAAGGGCTGCGAAATTCACCATGACTCCTGGCAGGTAAAAAAAGAATACCAATTAATTGTCATTCATAATGTAAGTGTTTCGGTTTTAAGTTCTGCCCCTTAAACTAAGCCTACACTAACTAAGCCTACACCGGGACAAGGTCTAAGCCAAATATCAAATAAACTATGACTAGCAAGTGTAACACGATTACAGACACTACAAGTTTGAAGACGGCATTGACTGTTATCGCCGAGCAATTTTGTAATTAAGTTACGCTTGAAACATAATATGACCGGTTGTTAGCGATTTACTTAAATCATGTGAGGTTAAAGCAACATCATGTATTGCATTACGCCAGAATGCTACCATCACAGCTTTGTCAATTCGTCCTTTCTTGCCTATACAGTGGCTTAAATACCAAATGCGATGTTGATGTAGAGCATAATGTTGAGAAGAAAAGATAGATAGAAGAAGATATAGACATATTAAATCAAGACTTAATGGATTTTATACCTAGCCCTCAAGGTTATCCGTAAATCTTGCTGCTAGCAGAGCAATGTTGGTTGAGAGTTCAGACCGTGCTTCTGGCAGGGGTCATTAGACTATACCATGCCAGAATGTGCACTCAGATTCAAAATATGAAATATCTAGCTTTGTTTGTCATGAAACCTAGGTGCATCACTTTTAAATAATTCATTAAAATATAGAGCGGAATTTTGTGGTGTCATTTGTGGTAAAAGACATAAACATTTTGAGAAATGTCTTTGACGAGTCAAAACCTAACATGGTGTAGTCGAATAACCTTTAACCCTTACAGCGGCAAAAATGGCCGACTACAAGAGTGTTTGAACAGTCCGTGGAACCAAAGTACACCATATTGCCACAATGTTTATAGACCATTAACTAATTATATCGTGAACTGCAAAACCGAAGGATTCCTTTGTTGTTTTTTCTGGTATGGATCATTTTCTACCGTAACACAAATAGCATTCTGAAATACCCATATTGAAATCCACACAATGGCTAGTGTGGGCTAATGTTTGCTAGCCGTAGCGCGAACACTGTTAACACAAGTAGTCAGGAAGGTTGATGGCTGTGGTTGTTTTAGTAGGACGCTACATAAAGGAGTTAACATTTAAGACAGTTTAGTCTAGTCTGTACATGTATGTCTGAGTCTCTGGAAGATCAGTCTACACATATTTTAAATGCAATTTATCTCCACCAGTAAGCTGAGGACCTAGCACGACGTGATCATTTATGTTTGATGGGTAGCTAGTTGTTACTTAAGAAAATATATTTTTTGGCATAGGACGCTACACTGTTAATTTAAGGATAACCATTTTAGCCTATGTTGCCATGCCATGCATGTACAGATGTTGTAGCAGTAATGTCAAAGAAGGCGTGTGGCACAATTGAAGATTGATCGTTATCCTCACAAAGCAGAACATGGATGTTTACTGTAACTTGTTTTTGTTGTAGTGTGTCAGTAAGGCAGCATGACGTCTATCATCAAGTTGACGGCCCTGTCCGGGGTCCAGGAGGAATCCGCACTGTGTTATCTGCTACAGGTGGATGAGTTCCGCTTCCTGCTGGACTGTGGTTGGGACGAGACGTTTTCCATGGACATTATTGATACATTGAAAAGGTAAAACTGTCCATCAACTACTGCTACTATCACGTCTAACTCTGATGAACTTTGTGTACCTGTATTTTGTTTATTAAATTCAGCTGAGTCACTTATCCAGAGCAACTTACAGTGAATCAGGTACATGGATGGTAACCCTGTAGCAATGTGGGGTTAGATGCCTTGCTCAAGGGCACTTTTGCTTTATGGATGAGGGTGCAGGAGAGCGCTGATTATTCACTCCCCCACCACACAGGAATAGAGCCTGCGCCCCTCAGATCCCAAGACTAACTCCCTAAGCATTAGGCCACAGCATAAATGTACATAATATAAATAAATGCAGAAATCTACACAGACCAGAGATGAATCTATATTACATGGACTCCTCAACCATAACGCATTATTATTATCCATAGGTATGTCCACCAAGTGGATGCTGTGCTCCTGTCTCATCCTGACCCCATTCATTTGGGGGCTTTGCCCTACGCCGTTGGCAAACTAGGCCTCAACTGCACCATCTATGCCACCATCCCAGTCTACAAGATGGGTCAGATGTTTATGTACGACCTCTACCAGGTGAGGCTGGCAGGATCTTCTGCCTCTGACAACCTGACAGTGGCAACAGCTCTTAAAATCCTGAATCACTAATTAATTAATCACATATTTGTTGTCCCCCACCTGCAGTCACGTCACAACACCGAGGACTTCTCTCTCTTCACGCTGGATGATGTGGACTCAGCGTTTGACAAAATCCAGCAGTTAAAATACTCGCAGATTGTCAATCTCAAAGGTACAACACCACATTCCCTCAGATGTCTAAAGCGTTTTTGCCTGCCATTATTTTAGCTGCTTGCTTTTCCTCTGTGTATAGATAGCAGAGAGCTTTTCAGGTAATGACAGCCAGTTAGTCTCTGGAGTAATTGGTCAGCTCTTATGAATATAACAAAATCTTAAATCAATGAATGTGATTGAAAGATTAGAGTATAGAGAGGAAGCTACAGTTAATGGACTTCCATTTAAACAATGCCAACGGGTTCCTCCTGCTTGCCCTCACAGGAAAAGGCCATGGCTTGTCCATCACTCCTCTGCCTGCTGGCCATATGATTGGTGGAACCATCTGGAAGATTGTGAAGGATGGGGAAGAGGAGATTGTTTACGCTGTGGATTTCAACCACAAGAGAGAAATGTGAGTGCACATAACGCTTCATGGCTCTGATGTTATTGACCTGGGATTTAAGTTGTCAGGGGAGTGGTTGAATTCCATAGAAACTGCTATTGTTTCATATGAGAGGCAGTGCTGTAATTAGGGGCGCCAGTTTTACGGTAATTGATGTAAGTATTGTTTGTGTCCCTGCAGCCATCTGAATGGCTGCTCACTGGAGATGGTGAGCCGTCCGTCTCTACTCATCACTGACTCCTTCAACGCCACTTACGTTCAGCCACGACGCAAACAGAGGGACGAGCAGCTTCTCAGTAAGAACATATGCTTCATTTCTGGTAGACAAAAATTGTACTGCTGAACAAGGTAGTGTAAAGGACAGTCCACCGGGTGGCAGCAATGTACTGTGCAAGAGAAGAAGAAAAGGAAGCTGGTTCAGGGAGACTGCATCATCCTCTTTCACTATTCCACACTATTGCCTGTCAATCTCACTGTTAGTGTAGACCAGATGGAGGTCCCTTATTTCTGAATCTCCCCTAACTGCCAGACATTTCCACAGTTAGTTTGCAAAAGCTAGCTTATTTGGCAATTAAAGCCACCATACTATGTGGGTGGTAAGTTGCAGAATCAAATACATCATCATGGGCATGTTGTACCATACCGACATTTTCCAGAAAAATTTCACTGGTGATGGCAAGCTCTGTCCACATTTATATATAAGTATGTAACAGATAAAATGTATGTATGAAAGAAACCCTGCAGTGACTCATTCTTATTGTATGATACAGTTGTCTACCCTACAATACTGAACTGATAAAAATATGTAGTGCATATATGCCCTGTATTACATTTGTCCTTCATCAACAGCCATCGTCATGGGAACGCTCCGTGCTGACGGGAACTGCCTGATTGCGGTGGACACGGCGGGGCGGGTGCTGGAGCTGGCTCAGCTGCTGGACCAAATCTGGAGGACCAAGGACTCTGGCCTGGGGGTCTACTCCCTTGCCCTGCTCAACAACGTCAGCTACAACGTGGTGGAGTTCTCCAAGTCCCAGGTGAGGTCAACAGATTCCCTTCCCTCAGCTTTCGAGACTGGTGTGGATAAGTGGTGGGGCAGCTGTGGCCTAATGGTTAGGGAGTTGGTCTTGGGATCAGAGGGTTGCAGGTATGATTCCTCTACCAGTAAGGAAAAAATTGGGTGGGTGAGAAACCAGCACTCTCCTTCACCCTTATCCATGGCTGAAATGCCTTTAAGCAAGACATCCAACCCCAGCGCCCCTCAGATCCCAAGACTAACTCTCTAATCATTAGGCCACAGCTGTCCCTACATCTGTCCCTGTACTTAATTCAACGTAAGTCGCTCTCGATAAAAGCATCAGGTAAATAGATTCCTATCATTGCATTCAGGCTTTCAAACTTTGTTGACTACTTTGATTGTGTTTACCTGTAACAGTAGTACTAGTAGTAACACTAATGATATCATACTAATATAGTTAAATATCCTGACTTTATATAAAATTCATTTGACAATGTTGTTGAAGTTAAGCTTGTTGTATGTACCAGTGCTGTCACTTGCCCTTTTCACAATAACTTACTAGTTTGTGTACATCATTTAAATACTTATGCCATTGAAATATACTTGACCACACTACTGCTTGAAAGGAAACATGCGCTGTAAGTGAGTTAGTGAAAGGATTGTCTTCAAATTTGAACCACCACAAGAAAAATCTCAACAGTGCATCTCTGCCCCCCCCACCCCCACCAGGTGGAGTGGATGAGTGACAAGCTGATGCGCTGCTTCGAGGACAAGCGCAACAACCCCTTCCAGTTCCGGCACCTGTCGCTGTGCCACAGCCTGTCGGACCTGGCGCGCGTGCCCAGCCCCAAGGTGGTGCTGTGCAGCCAGCCGGACCTGGAGTCGGGCTTCTCGCGCGAGCTCTTCATCCAGTGGTGCACGGAGGCCAAGAACTCCATCATCCTCACCTACCGCACCTCCCCCGGCACACTGGCACGCTACCTCATCGACAACCCCGGCGAGAAGATGATGGACCTGGAGGTGAGTGTGTGTGTGTGTGTGTGTGTGTGTGTGGCTTTGTTTGTGTTTGTGTGCTCCTAATATAGGTGGGTGTGGGAATAAGCTAAGGAATGTCGGTGCTTGTTTGTGTATGCACTGTGTGTGCGTGTGTGAAAGAGTGTGTAGAAATAGATGTTCATGATGACAGAAAGAAACATGGGTATTTGGCTTGTACATAATCATTCATTGATGACTTCGTATGAAGGTATGATCGACTTGGTGTGAAGGAAGGTAAAGTTTGTGAAGGAAGAGGCAGAGGGCACAGAGGGGGGCGGAAAGAAGCAAGTAAAAGATTGGTGTGCGAGTTGCTGTCACCGCACTGAGTAATTGATGGAGTTAGGCCTGTGCAAAAAATCGATACGATTTAAAAACCGAGTTGGCAGGTCAAATCAATTAATTTTCCCTGAAACTCGAGTCATGGACATGCACAAACAAACATGGTGACAGAAAGAGACGGCGAGAAAGAGGGGCTCTTGCCCAAAAAAGGTCCCACAACATCCGTAATTTGGAATTGGTTTCGTTTTGCAGCATCTGATGAACACCAAACAACACCTCGTTGCAAATTGTGTCTGAAAGCGGTCATCGTAAGTGGTAGCAGCACGACTAATTTGTATGAATGAATTTGTATGTTTGAAGCGCAAACATAGTGGGAGAGTGGGAGAAATGCTGCCTTCTTAGGCAAGAAAACTTTCCTAGCTCTAATGCTAACACGTCATCATCTGCAAAGCAAACTACTCTTCACAAAGCTTTTCAAGCTGTGTACCATATGAAAAGAGCGGAGCAAGGTAGAAAGCAAACACGGATTCTATTCTATTGAGATTTTTCTTTTTACAACAAGAGTTACCTCAGGCATTTTGTTGCTTTAGTAATTCATTGAAGCACAAATCTATTAAACTACACGTAGTGCGCACACACTTTTTTCTGCTGAATTCAGTGACAGCAGACTGAAGCACTTATTTTCTCAAAATAAATGTATATTGTGGAAATAAATTTACAGACGGTAGTTATTTAATTTTTAAATTGGGGGGTGGCGGGGCATTGAAACGAATCATGAATCGAGTTTTTTTTTATAAAAAATTGAAGTTTTTGGCACAGCTTGAAAGTGTGACGAATGGGAGTGCTGAGCAGGAGAGAAAAGCAGAGAGGATAAGAGATGGGGTGGGGGGGTAGAGGGATGGGGCAGAAAAATACCTGTAGATGGGATTAACTTGCCCTGGCCTGGGGAAACGGGGAGGGGGGGGATAAATGCTGAAGAGGGAGAGAAAGAGAAGAAAAATTGTGTGAGAGAGAGAGAGACAGATAGAGCGATGGAGCCCAGATCCCAAGTTGAGCGGCGGTCTTGTAAACTTCAGCTGTCAGCTGTAGGCTGCTTTCAGCAGTGGCGGTGCAGGTTCTCAGGCAGGCCTGATGGTTGCGGGGGGATTGGCTGGCATTTGCACAGATGCAGAGTGGGCTCCCACTAACGAAGGCCCAGAGAGCGTCTGTGGCAGGCAGATAACGGGATGGGATTTCAGGGCCCCGAGCAGCCGTCACTGCCAGGCAGGCACATGCATGGGGACGGCCCCATGAGATTGCAACCCAACCAGGAGTGACTTGGGCTGCTTAGGAGCATTCTAGAATCTAAATCACCACCATGTGTGCTCTGTCAGACAAGGGTTTGCTGTGGTGATCGGTGTTTACATTTCTTCTCTTCCTTTTTTTGCTTGTTAAACATCTACTCAAAGTGTTTTTTTTTTATTTATTATTCCTTAGGGGTACAGTAGTTGCAAGTTCTGCATAAAGACGCATATGCTGACAAAGTCCCAGTGAAAGTTTCAGTTGCTGGCTGTATGTGAGGTCCATGTGTGTGTGTGTGTGTGTGTGTGTGTGTGTGTGTGTGTGTGTGTGTGTGTGTGTGTGTGTGTGTGTGTGTGTGTGTCTATGTATATGTGACTATAGTTCTGCTCTTTGTATGTGTGTGTGTGTGTGCGCAGGTGAGGAAGCGTACAAAGCTGGAGGGAAAGGAGCTGGAGGAATATTTGGAGAAGGAAAAGATGAAGAAGGAAGCTGCCAAAAAGCTGGAGCAGGCAAAAGAGTAAGCCTGCTTTTGTGAAATGGTTTAGGATGAATAACAGGAGCTTCAAACATGAAAATCTGTAGATGGGATTGCTGGTTGGCTCTCCGATGGCAGAGGTACATTACTTTGCATGTAGATGATGCTTTTATCTGAATGGACTTACAAGTCAGGAGTAAGACTCAACTGTAATGCCATAGGTTTTTTTTTAAAGCTCTTTAAAATAACATTAATGCAAGGAAAGACGCTGACTCATCATTAGGCTACTTGGTAAAGTTTTGTGTGCTTGCGTGTGTGTTCGGCACGTGTGTGTGTGTGTGTGTGTGTGTGTGTGTGTGTGTGTGTGTGTGTGTGTGTGTGTGTGTATGTTTGTGTGTGTTCGGTGCATGTGTGTGTCTGTGCGCGCGCGCGTGTCCTCTCAGGGTGGATGTGGACTCGAGCGAGGAGAGCGACATGGAGGACGAGCTGGAGCAGCCGGCGGTGGTGAAGAGCAAGCACCACGACCTGATGATGAAGGGCGAGGGCGGGCGCAAGGGCGGCTTCTTCAAGCAGGCCAAGAAGTCCTACCCCATGTTCCCCGTGCACGAGGAGCGCATCAAGTGGGACGAGTACGGAGAGATCATCAGGTAGGCTGGTGGACACTCCATGGTGTTAAAGGGTTGTGTGTGTGTGTGTGTGTTTTGTGTGTGTTTGATAGATTAACAAGTGAAATTAGATAAGTAGTTGTGCATCTGTGTTTTCATACGGTAGGAAGGGTTTTCTTGTAGTGTATGTATGTGTGTGAGTGGTTGTGTGTGCATTTTGTGTGTTTGGTATATTGGTATGTGAAATTGTGCAATCAGTGCACTTCTGTGTATACCTGTGTTGTGATGGTATAAAGGGTTGTCTGTGTGTGTATTACATTGATACGACATGCTACATCCAAAGGGAGGCAGTATACCCCAATGGAATAAGTACCTGGATGTGTGTGATGTCATTGGCACCATGTGTGTAAGACTGCCTGGTATCAGGACTTATGCCATATCAACATGACTCAACGTAATTGGAGTGATTGCATGCACTGTGTGTGTGTGTGTGTGTGTGTGTGTGTGTGTGTGTGTGTGTGTGTGTGTGTGTGTGTGTAAAATCAATCCAAGCTAAGAGCCATGAGCCCTGGTGTTATTGTCCATTAATCTGAATATGCACGGATCAGCACGAACGTGGTAGTTTGCTGTGATCGTTAAATGTTGTCTGACATTTTGCTTTTTGCTCTGGAGTGTTGGTAAACCACCGGATTATCTTCTGAGTCATCTTTTTTTTTGCCTCACTCCAAGCTGTGACTCTCACTATCAGGTAATTAAGGCAAACAGAGCACCGAGCACTGCAGTCCACAGACTACTGAGCCGTTTGATCCATTACGTTGGAATTTAGGGTTGGCTGGCAGTGGTGGGGGTGTTTTTTCTTTTGGATGGGGGAGGTCAAGATGCACACCTGCAGCCTGGAAACCCGAGCAGTCATCCATTCTCCTGAGTGGGTGCAGCTCCCCTTTGATGTAAAGAGGCTACGCTCACCTGCGTCCCACTTAGGCACAAGTTGTGGGTTTGTCTAATGGCTCCTATGCCTCTGTTGCATAACTGTGTGTGTATGTGTCTGTGTGTTCCCTCTTTCTTGTTTGTGTGCGTGAGTGTGTCTGCTGTTTGTGTTTTGATATCTGTGTCTGTGGTTGTGTTTACCTTTGTGTTTCAGTCTTTTCTCTGTTCTGTCCTGCTCCTGAACCCTCCGCCCTCCCGCAGGGTAACCTCCTTGTGTGTGTGTGTGTGTGTGTGTGTGCGTGCGTGCGTGCGTGCGTGTGCGTGTGTGTCTTCATTTGTGTGTCTCTGGTTGTGTTTTATTTGTGTGTTTCAGCCTTCTCTCTGTTCTGTTCTCTCCTGTTCCTGAATCGTACCTCTCTTCCTCCCTCCCCTCTCTCCCTCCCCCCCCCCCCCCCCTCCCTCCTTCCTTCTCTCCCTCCCTCCTCCCTCCTTCTCTCCCTCCCTCCCACAGGCCGGAGGAGTTCCTGGTGCCGGAGCTACAGGCCACGGAGGAGGAGAAGAGTAAGCTGGAGATGGGGCTGGCCAACGGGGACGAGCCCATGGACCAGGACCTGTCCGACGTGCCCACCAAGTGCACCTCCAGCATGGAGACCATGGAGATCAAGTGAGCACTCTGTAGTTTTTTTAAATGTATTTTTGGGGCTTATTTTTTCATTTAATGAGATAAGAAAGTGGAATAGATAGACAGGGAAATGAGTAGGTGAAAGACATACGGTGGCATGGCTAAAATGACCACTGTCTTGACTTGAACCTGGTTCCCCCTCCATAAATCGGACACACCTCTTATGCTGCTGTTTCATCTGTTTCATAGATGCAGGTTAACATCAGTGATTGTGTATCAGTAACATTAAATGGTGGACATGTAATTCAGTGCAACCTCATGTTAATTGTAAAAAAAAAAAATCTGTGGGTTTTTATTTTGGGTGTGTTGAGTACTAGACCCCATCACGTGCTGAGACCGCATGTCTCAGGTATAGGCAGCGATAACTCCAAATATGTTATGCAAGTGCCATTATGGTAATATGAGTGTGACTACCATGCTGATATTAAATTGATAGACAGTCTCCTGAAACGCGCAGAGATTATGCAGCTTAAGTGAAAAGCAGACAGCTATCATCTTGTCTAGAGGCTTTTATTGAATTGTTCTAATACATATTTATTATTGAACTCTTTCCCAAATGTTCATGCAGAGGTCAGTATGTACGTACTGATGACATAAATGAATAAATTTCACCCTTCTTAAATGAAACCCCATGAAAATGTTGCTTTGAAGCTTTAATGCTTCATAAGCTCATAATTAGGGTTCATAATATGCAAATGTGTGCAAATTAGTAAATGTAAATAATAACTAAATGTCACTTTATCAGTTTTTCCCCAGAAATAAAAAGAAGGGTTTAAATTTTGATGTAAATACGATGACGCGGTGGCACGGTAGCTAGGAGGATTGGTGGGCATGCACTCTGGGGAAAAAAAAAATTATAGAGCTAAAATGGTGCATTCTAGAAAGATCTGAAGCTAAATTTTGGTTCCAGAAGACTGGTGGAAACATAACACTTTTAATACAATATTGCATTTTTGGCACAAATAGAACAAAAAACTCGTTGCACTTGGTGAGTTGAAAGAGCCAAAACTCCCAGGTGAGAAGGCTAATTTATTGTCACACAAGAAATACTGAAATACTATATAATGTCACATGAATTTGACTAGGCTGTCACTAAAATGTGGTGTGTTCCTCTGACTGAAACCTGAAGGTGTGTGTGTGTGTGTTTGTCTGTGTGTGTGCAGCATTGTGATGCTGTAGCTGTGTGGTGTGAACTCTGTCTCTGTCTCTCTGACTGAAACCTAAAGTGTGCGTGTGTGTGTATTTTGCTATGCTGCAGCTGTGTGGTGTGGACTCTGTCTCTGTCTCTCTGACTAAAACCTAAAGAGTGTGTGTGTTTGTGTGTGTGTGTAGCATTGCTATGCTGCAGCTGTGTGGTGTTACTGTAACAAGCTAACGAACTAGCTCATTGAAATGATTGGTAATGTGGTAATGCTAACAGTCATCGACTCACCTTGAATTTAACACGCTGCAATAACCTTACAACTTTATATTACTTTCTCCACTTCAGCTAATATCAGTATTAGTATCTAGGTGGGTGTTGGTGAGTAAAGTGGCAGCTTTCAGTTTAAAACATTATGTTAGCGTAGTTCGCTAGCGTTAGCGCGCTAACAACCCCATACAGGCTGCAGCCTGGTCTGAAATGAAGCTAATTTTCTGGAAATCCAAACAGTAACAACGTACACTATTAGGCTTGAAATAATCACAAATAATTGCGGATTGTGACACTTTGTTAAAAAGAACCATCAACAAATCCAGAAAGACGTAAGGACCAATTTATTAGTTAAATTCCACGAGTGTCCCGTTCAATGAAACAGTCTTGACTCTGCTCTACATAAAGGAGGATTTGCCTTTCACGCTCTCTCTCACTCTCTTTCAGCAGCTAGATGATCCGATCGCATTCTGTACACTGTGGAGAAAGTTTTCTTGCTACATGAGCATGTCCCAAGGAGAGCGTTCTCCTTCCTTCTTGTGTAGCATTTACAGTCAAAGTCAGGCAGTTTTAGTAGCCCGAGGTTTGCGTTAAAGATCTTAGATTCTACAATACTCTCTGATACAGCTGACTGGCGGGAAAAAAACAAAGGAGCACTGTAATCGGCATGTGATTGGCCAGTTTCGCCAGTATAGTAGTTTACACACCCACCACGGAAGTTTCCTAAAAACGCAGCCTACATTTGACTACATTGGGGCTTCTTGTTCGGGGAAAATCCTGGGGGGAATGTTTTTGTGCATGATTTTTAAGCGTATCGGCATTTTATGAAAGCGTCTCAGCAAAACTTCATGCGTATCGGCGAAAAAAGAAGCGTATCGGTGCCGATACGCTTAGACGCTTTGGGGAAAACACTGCTTTATTGATTTTTGCAACCTAACTATCTGACTTTAAAGAACAATAGGTGCTTAGCTCACCAACCACAGAATAAAATGGATAAAGATATTTTGGGCCATTTTTACTGATCTGGAAAAAGTGATTTTCTAATCTGAAAACCAGTATGTCCTCTTGTCATGGTTTCGCACCTAACCTGCAGTACTAAAGACAAGGATTAGATTGAAAACTCAGATCATTTTATGGATGTTTTGTGAAAGTGTGTGTGTATCTATTCATATTTTGTGCTCAAACAAGTGCTGTGTGCCTTAGGGCATGCACAGAAAATTCTGATGACTTTTTATGTATGTCTGTGGGTGTGTGTTTGTAAATGTAATTTTGTAAAATTCATTTACACCCCTGGTGTGAATGTGTGTTTTGTGCAAAATAAACAAACACTGTGTCACGTCCCTCAGGGCGCGTGTGACGTACATCGACTACGAGGGTCGCTCGGACGGCGACTCCATCAAAAAGATCATCAACCAGATGAAGCCACGACAGCTGGTTATCGTTAACGGGCCCCCGGACGCCAGCCAGGACCTGGCCGACTCATGCAAGGCCTTCAGCGGCAAGGACATCAAGGTGTACACGCCCAAGCTGCAGGAGACGGTGGACGCCACCAGTGAGACTCACATTTACCAGGTATGGGGTCTGGAGCTGTTAGGCCTCATTCACACAAACTTGATTGTGTACAGCACCTAACCGTGTACAATATGTGTGTATGTGTGACAGAATACGCTCAGATCATGTGTGCGGTGTGAATAGTCTAATTGGTTAACATGCATTCTAAACGAATACGGACAGAAAATGGGCAATTGTCTGTTCACAGTATACGGAGAGTGTTTGGTAACCTAGTCATGAAATATGTGGCATCAGTGTAATAACCTTAAGCTTATGAAGCTAACACAATAAAATCTTATTATTTTGTGTTACTAAAAACACATCTTAAACTAAAGGTTAGACAAGGACCCTGACATTGAAATTAAAATGATGAATTCAGGGGCAGTGTTTGAATGGATAAAATCCAACATTGCCATTGCTTAACTTTTTAACTACTTTACAGCCATTAAGCTGTGCATACACTGACAATGACATTTAATTTTTGGACAGACATTTGAGAGTAGAGTATGGATTAAGCCTACAATGTTGGTATTTAGGCAGGTCAGCCTTTAATAAAGGATGCATCTTTGGGACAGAGTTAACAGTGGCGTTTAGGGTGAGTGACACGCGAGAGACAGGGCTAAGGCCGGTGACGTGTTTTTTAACCCTTTGGCCTTGCCCCCTAACCCTGGCACCAACTCTAATGCCAGCGCACACTAATCCCCCACGCACCCCCCTACACACAGCCCCACGGCCAGCTTTAATCTGAATACCCACCAGACGCACAGATGACCTCTGACCCCCCTTACATCATTTGCTCTGGAGGATTCGGGGTGGTGGTGGTGGGGGGGCTTAAAGGCGTGGTTGGCCATATGGGGCTAAAGTTGGCTGATTTGAAACTGGCTGCACAAATAAATTCTACCCCCTCAATCCTTTATCGCTCAGAGCCCTTCCCTGAGATTGCCTCGCTTTTGCCTGTGGACAGCCACGCCACATGGGTTTGGCCACATCACAAACACGTTCATGAACCCTAACACAGACTAGTTTATTGTAACTCAGTAAATTTTTTCCATTGACTGTAAACATGTTATACTGTTATTGAGTCTCTTTCTAAATGTCTCTCTCACCATTTTGCCCCTCTATCACAAATCATGGACAGGAGATTTGGATTGTTCCCCAAGTCTTAAACACAGCGTTATTACTCTGTACAGATGCCTACATGTGCCAACACTGTGACGTACAGAACAGGGGTTGAGGTGGAATTTTTGCACATTCCCGTCGAGTCTGGTTTATAGTCGCGACATCGTGATATCAAAATAATGATGATACCCATTGCGCGTAGCAGATTTTAGGGGTTTGTCGCAAGGTCTTGCACACACCGGATTATGTAACTGTCACGTGACATCGACACAGCGGCCTATTCAAAACAATAGGCAATGACAATTGTTTTTTAAGCTAACTTTAGCCTAGCAACTATCAGCCTACCAGTCTTTTCCATTGGCACCAAGAGGCTGGAAGCTTAGGGTGCTTTCACACTGACAGCATTTGGTGCGCACCAAACGTTCCATTCGAACCAAAAGTTCTTAGTTTGGTTCGTTTTCGTTGGTGTGAATGCCATTTCGGTACTTTGGTGCGCACCAAATCAACCGGTCCGAGACCGCTAAAAAGGGGTGGTCTCGGACCGATTTATCTGCCCTACTTTGGTACGGTTCCTCGGGTGTGAAAGCAACCAAACCAAATTGGGTGGAACAGTAGAGTTAAGTGCATTATTATTATTGAACGTGGCACGTTTTAGTCTGGTTTCGGTGGCGATGGCCTTCGCGGACTATTTTGGTTAGTTTAGAACTATGCATATGTGAAGGCAAACCGTACCCACGTCTGTTTGCTACATTGTAAAATTTTTCTCACTAGTACGGACCAAAACATTCTAACTTTAGGTCTGAAAGCGCCCTTAATGAATACAAACACTGACCATGAACTTTAAGGATTTATTCAGTTTTACCCAACATAGGTGCAGGCCTGCAGTTCATTTAATAGGCTTAAACATAAATAATTAACTTAAAATAATAACTTATTTTGTCTTATCCTGTCATCCTACCATCACACATCTTCGTTTCTCCCAATGAAAAACATTTGACATAAACAGGCTTGTACTGCTGGACAGACATGGTGAGTAAATACCAAGCTTAGGCCTCCTTAAGGAATGGCTGGCATCTTGTTAATGATGCCTGTGGGGCTATGAGTGTACGTGCTGGCCCAGTGTAGGACACAAAGAGCTTTTGTCACAGCACAAGCACACGAGCCAATGAGAGGTTTGTTTATGTTTTGCTAAAGCAAAAAAATGGGGGCAGCCAGTTGTTTGGCTACATCTTCCCATCTTCCTTTAATCATCTTCTCTCTCATTATTTCTGGCTCTTTATCTCTCTCCCCATCTCCCTCATCCCCCTCTCATTGCTTTTGTTCTCCTCCGTGCTAACCATCTTATCACGCTCCCCTTTTCCCCTTTTCCTCTCTTATCAATCATCTCTCATCTCCACTTTCTCCCGGGTGCTTTCTCATCACTTTTTTATGTCTTTACCTCTTATCTTCTTTTTCCTGTCCATCCCTCCCTAAACTCCCCCCCTCCTCCTCTTCCTCCTCCTCCCCCTCCTCATCCTCCTCTTTGTTTCTGTCCGCAGGTGCGCCTGAAGGACTCCCTGGTGAGCTCGCTGCAGTTCTGCCGGGCGCGGGACACGGAGCTGGCGTGGGTGGACGGCGTGCTGGACATGCGGGTGGCGCAGGTGGACACGGGCGTGCTGGCCGAGGAGGGCGGCGGGGGCGTGGAGGACGGCATGGAGGACGGCGAGCTGATGGTGGAGGCGGAGGCGGCCGGGTTGGGGGTGGGTGGGGTGGGTGCGGGGGCCCTGGGGATGGTAGGCGGGGTGGGGGCGGGGGCCTTGGGGATGGTGGGCGGTGTGGGTGCGGGGGCCCTGGGAATTGTGGGCGGGGTTGGGGCGGGGGCCCTGGGCATGGGCGTGGTGGGCGGCTCGAGCGAGGCGGCGCAGCAGCGTGCCATGAAGTCGCTGTTCGGCGAGGACGAGAAGGAGGCGGGTGAGGAGAGCGACGTCATCCCCACCCTGGAGCCACTGCCGCCCAGCGAGGTGAGGAGAGAGAGAGAGATTTAAAACTGCTTTATTCACATCAGTGGAACAACCATACAAACAGCAAAACAGAGGGAGAGAGACAGAGAGAGAGAGAAACAACAGAAATAAAAGGAGTGATGGGGGGGCAGATGAGGGAGGGATAAAAAGCAAGAAGGAAAAAAAGAAGACAAAAGAGCCGGTAAGGAAAAGAGAGGGCTAGAAGAGAGAGGCGGAGCAATAGAGAGCGAGAGAGAGAGCAAAGCAGTAAAAGAGGAATAAAGGGCTAATGTTCTAAAAAAGAAAGGGAGGAGGATGTTAAAGGAAAGCAGGGAGAATGCGGAAAGCACTGAGTGGGGCAAGGACAAAGGCCATGAAGGGGAAGTGGCTGGAGATGGAACAGGAGGAGAGAAAGGGAGGTGGGGCTAGAGGAGAAATGAGGAGGAGTAAAGTGGCCAATGCCTTTGACATAAGCGACAGAAAGAGAGGAGGGGACAGAGAGACAGGGAAGTGGGAGATGAGATGGAGGGGGGGGGGTGGAGAGATACAGAGAGTGGGGAGAGAAATAGAGAGATGGAGCAGGGTTAAAAATGGGGGGGGGGGGGTGTTGTCCTTATAACTGCTGTTATCACAGAGGTGAGATCTTGCCCCAGGATATGACATGACAAAGGTCCCTCTGTCAGAAAGACACAGAGAGAGATGTAGAGAGAAGCAATGCATGGAGGGAGAAGGCACAAACGAGGAACAAACAAAGAGCTTAACAGAATGAGAGGCCTCTGGGAAGGGAGAAAGAGAGAGAGAGAGAGAAGGAAAGAGAGATGCTGTGGGGGATAATACAGAAAGAGAGAGATGCTGTGGGGGATAATACAGAAAGAGAGAGATGCTGTGGGTGAAGAGAGAGAGAGAGAGAGAGAGATGCTGTGGGCGGAGAGAGAGAAAGGTAAGGAGAAAGAGAAAAAGAGATGACCTGATCTTATGTCAGAAGGTGAACGAGGGCTGCTGCTTCTGGCCGCAGGATGAAAGAGATCCAGCGGAGAGAGTTTGCACTAGGACACCACAGGAGATAACTATAGAATGGGATGGAGGGAGACAGGACTGTCACGGAGGAAGACAGGAAGATGAAGGGAGGAGAGGAAGCTATGGGAGGGCAAGAAATGCTGACGAGCAGAAAAGACACAGAGAGAGGAAGGGAGGGAGGGAGAGAGAAGAGTGTAAGAAACAGAGAGACTGCTTCAGGACACAAGGGCTCAGTGATTCAGACGTGAACAGTGGTCAGAGCTCCCAAAAGAGAAGCGAGCTTTGCACCCGTGTGTGTGTGTGTGTGTGTGTGTAGATGAGTACTCCGGACTCCGGAGTTGACTTTTGAGCCATTGTGCAGTTTGGAGAAACCATTGCTGTCCAGTCCTCAGTGCTTTTTGAAATGGAGTTTATCTCTTTATTTTTCATGGACGCAGTACATTACACTACACAGTACACTACATTATGTAGTGCTGAAATTATTTTTACATCAGTAATTTGTTGTTTATAGTAGAAGATTGCCATGTTATCAGTAGGATAATATAAAATATCGAGGTGGTCAGTATCGAGGAATAAAGTGATTCAAGAAGACCCTTTTACTCTACCACCTCTGTTCATGTTGATGCCCTCACATTTGTGACGTCTGAAGAAGGGTGCAAACCCGAAACGTTACGGGAAAAATATAAATAAAAACAGTCGGAGCAGATAAATCCTGGTTGAAGCAGACTTTTTTCTATTTTTATCTTGACAATTGCTTGTCCAGCTCCCAGGTCAGACGTGTGGATGTGCGAGCTTTTATCTACCTCTTTGATGCCCTCACATTGACCTTCTTGCTATGCATTATTCCCCTATGTAACACCATTACTTTAAGCAAGCACTCCTGTCTGTCTTATCTCATTTCTGTCTTATCTTGTCTTCCCTGCTGTCCTGCAGATCCCAGGGCACCAGTCAGTGTTCATCAACGAGCCACGCCTGTCCGACTTCAAGCAGGTGCTGCTGCGAGAGGGTGTGCAGGCCGAGTTTGTGGGAGGAGTACTGGTTTGCAACAACCTGGTGGCCGTCAGGAGGGTGAGTGTGTGTTTGTGTATGCATGTGTGTGCACGTGTTTGTGTGTGCGCTTCTGTGAGTGTGTGTATGTTTTGTGTGTGTGTTTGTGTGTTACTGTTTGTTTAAACAGCTGTGCTGTTGTGAGTACAGGGTATGGTGCCACGAGACACTTACTCGGTCTTAGACTAGTTTCATCATTGGGTTGGTGTGCATCAAGGCCAACAAAAGGTCAACCCCAAACAGTTTTTGATGGATTCGTTTTGTACATTTGAGGTGATGGTAGCTCCCTTTGATGTACTCCATGGTTCTGAATTGAGCTCCTACTGAGTAGGTTCAGGCATTCTTAGTCTTGGTATTCTCTCTGAGAAGAGTTTTTGCTGAAGGGTATAGCTGACCTCCCTGTGCCATGTTTCTGTGTTTGTGTGTGTGTTTGTGTCTCCGTGTCTCTCTTGTTCTGTCTCTCTGTTTCTCTCTGTCTTGCGCTGTCTGTGTGTGTCTCTCTCTCTCTCTCTGTCTCTTGCACGCTCTCTCTCTCTCTCTCTCTCTCTCGCTTTCTCTGTCTGTCTGTCTGAGGGAGAGAGATTGCAGTAGCCCAGAATCCTACAAACATCGACGTTCCCCATTAGTCGAAACACACACACTTACCGCTGCTTTCTCCATTTTTCTTTACTTCTCTCGTTCCTTTTGCTTGTTTTGTCTGTTTTGTTTCTTTTGCAACTCTTCCCAATTCTCTTTTCCCATGCCCTCACTCCACCCCAATTTTTACTTTCCCTCTCTTGTCTCTCTCTCTCTCTCTTTCTCTCTCTCTCTCTCTCTCTCTATAGCATATATATATTCTTTACCTTTTCCCACAATGTCCTCACAGTAACTTTCTCTCCCCCCTCCTTCCCCCTGTATTTCAGACGGAGGCGGGCAGGATCTGTTTGGAGGGCCTTCAGTGCGATGACTACTATAAGATCCGGGAGCTGCTGTATCAGCAGTACGCTGTGGTCTAGCAAGACTGTCAGCATAAGGACCCGTATGCTGCTCCGACACCCCCTCTCTGAGACACACACACACACACACACACACTCTCTCTCACACACACTCACACGCATACACAAACACACAATCACACACGCATGCAAATGCACTCATTGAAACAGAAACAGACTTGCGTGTGAACTTCAATATTGGACATCTCTGTACAAATACTGAAACCCAGGCAGCTGCAGCTGTAAGAGGTGTCCTGTTTTTTTGAAAGGAGGTTGGGTAGGGGGTGGGAGTGGGGTTAGAGGTATTTTGTTATTTAGTTTCTTCTGTATTTTTGGATGTTGTCCTCGAAGCACGGGACAGATACTCTCCTGGACTGACCCCCTGCTTCTCTCAGTTGGGGCCGCAAAAAACTGAGCGCGTGCAACACACTTCTGTGTTACACGCATCACTTCCTGCGGATTTTACTGCGGATGAGTTCTGATCTCGTACAGAATAGCGGGACCATGACGATGATGACTTTGTTTTTTGCTTACATAAAAATAATCTTCTGTTTTGGTCCAGCTGAGTACCGTGTTTATTTTGTCACAGTGTTTGTTGTGTTGGAAATTGTGATTTACCACAAGGTGCCACAATGTGTTGGTCTGGGTTTTATTCAGTAGCTTCGATTTTGTGTGTGAGTGACAGAGAGAGAGTATGTGTGTGCGTGTGTGTGTGCGTGTGTGTGTGGGTGTGTGTGTGTGACAGAGAGAGAGAGAGAAGAGATTGCTGGTTTGGTACTTGGAGCATATGCTTGCACCAGATGGAGACATTTTCTCCCTGGCTAATGGATCAGGGGCTGGTGTCAAAATCATAGTAAGAATTATTTCTGTGGCTACAAACATGGTGTGTGGCTTAATGAAGTTGACGTTAGCACCTCACCTCAGATAAGAAAACTCTTGTCATGTCATGCTAATGATAAATCAGTTCCATCCCATATCTGTATTTTGTGGTATCTATAAACCAGTGACATCAAGGTTATGAAGAAACACGTCACACACCATTCATCACTCAAATGTGTCTGTTTCCCCACATGTTCAGCATCATGTCACAGTAATCCACCAGCTTGCTTTCATGTTCATTAGGTAACATTTTATTTGGATAATCAGCCCACAGTGAGAGCACACAACAAAATGTAACCTCTGCATTTAACCCATCACACATGTGAGCAGGTGGGTACCATGACGACAGCGCCCGGGGGACCAGTGTGTGGGGATGGTACCATACTCAGGGCACCTCAGTGCCACTTCTGGCAGTTGGTGGATTCAAACCTGCGACCTACCGGTCACAGGTCCATTACCTTACCTGGTGGATTCGAACCTGTGACCCTCCGGGCCACCAGTGGAGCACCACTGCTCCAAAACCTTTTGGCCGAGCCAGCCAGGGCATTACGTTACAGATGCTCTGTGAAAATCCAGTGTCATTTAGTTTATTGGATATTGCCTTTCCACCTAAATCAAACCTAAGTCCTTTCCATAACCTTAACAGAGCTTATCGATAGTCTCAGCATCTGTATACAGTCAGCAGGAGCACGTGGAAGACTTTCACCTTTGAAAATGGGCATGTAAGTATAAGGTCAATATGACCACCATTATCAGGTGTGAGCCTACTCTAGTCCTCTGGCCTAAAATGCTGCCCCGGTGACTGTGGCATGTCCCAATTGCAGATGACGTCTGTGTACCTATTTCACCCAGGTTAGTGCTTCTTCACGAGCCACTAGCTCTGTCAACAGTGCTGCTGCATTGCTTGATGTCTTTAGAAGGGCAAGTGGGACTGGCTCAGAGCTCTCGCTTTCTCCCCCTCTCTCTTTCTCCATCTCCCTCTTTCTATCTCTCTACCTCTTTCTACCTCTCCATTTCTCCCTCTCCTCCTCTATCTTTGCCTGCCTGCTTGTACTTGCTCCGCCTATAGCTGCACTCCTGTGGTGTTGCCTACCAGCAGTGCGTGGGAGTAATGACCAGCTCTTATATAAAAAGCCAATCTGCTTTCTGAGCGCAGCAGGTTGCAAAAAGGTGTTTTTGTACTGCAGTACCACCAGAATGTAAGTTGGAGTGTGTGTCTGTATGTCTGTGTGTGTGTGTCTGTGGAGGTGTGTGTCTAAACCCCACTGAGGTTTAGAGGCAGTCTTGGGCAGTCAGCTCTGTGGTGTGTGTGTGTGAGAGAGAGTTGATAACTTTCCAAACTCTGAATTCTCAAAGGCTCCACCTGACATGACCTGCTGTAGCCAGACCTGCATAATTTGGCCAATCAGAGCAGAGGTAGGTTGACATCACCATGGCGATCACGGCAAGAGTGGCCCAGTAGGCGAGCATATTGAGAGGCCTCTCTGAAGGCCAAAACTAGGGCATGGAAGGAGGTCTAGATGGGCAGCTGTGGCCTAGGGGTTAGAGAGTTGCAGGTTCAAATCCTGCCATACCCATGGCTGCAATGCCCTTGAGCAAGGCGTCTAACCCCACACTGCTCCAGGGACTGTAACTGAAACCCTGTAAATAACTAAGTTGCTCTGGATAAGAGCATCAGCAAAGTGAAATGTAGTAATGGGCAAGATTGAACACAGAGGAGCCTCAACTCCTGGTTTTGTCATTTGTAATCTCACTGCATTTGACATGAATTGTATTAGTTTAAATTCCTTTTTTTAAATATAATCTACAGACGCAGCCCAAAGATATAGAAGCACTTTTGTCTCAGTAAACCTTACTCAAACTGTAACTCACTGCCAGCAAGATTGACAGAATGTGAAAAGGCATGGATGGTAAGAAGTGCAGTGATAGGGTGAGAGGAAAAAAGAGGTAGAGATAGAGGGATGGACTGAGTGAAACAGAAAAATGGGGAGGAAGTGAGAGATTCCTTTGTGCCACAGGGCATTGCCAGCTCTGCCTCGTCAACAGCTTTTCATTTTGATAATTGACCATAGCCTGCAGGGGCAGGAAGCATCCATCAGCTAATCCTCTTACCTTTCCTAATGCTGTCACCGAGGGCCCTGCGCTAATGTAACAAGCCACTAAGCTTAGATGGCAGCCAGACACAGGCACTGCACCACTGCAGCGCACCCTACTGGCCAGGGGTTCATCCCCTATTGGAAATGTGACTGATGAAGTTTATAGATACTGTCATTTGCATAGTGAATAGAGTGGGTGTCCATATTAAGGGGGTTGTCTTAACTTGGAACCTTGTTTTTGTGTATTGTTACCCCCTGGCTAAAGTGTGTGACACCAGCATTCTACATGTCTGTATTGTTGTTCAGTAAAAGTGGCTAACCAGTTTTCCCAGTCTGCATGTGATTTTACTTACAGTTACACCATTTGGTTACTGCTCTGTCTTTTTGCCTTTAATCAGATAGGACAGTAGCCATTGGTAGGAAATTAGTGGGAGAGAGAGAGATGGGGTGTCAGGGAATGAGGGAATTCCCCCAGTCCAAACTCAAATCCTGATCCCAGGAATATGGGCGCCTTAGCCAAGTATTGCACTGCATTCCCCAGATACTGCCATTTTAAATACTCCCTTGTAGATAGATAGATAGATAGATACATACATACTGTACTTACATACATAACATACATACATTACATACATACCTTTATTGTCACTGTATACAAGACACAATGAAGTTACAGCTGCCCAATCCAACAATGACAGAACAAGATAAAGTGCTATGTAGGTAAAGTGCGGAGTGACAGATCACATCCCGTACACCGCATCTCAATACTAGTAATAATAATATTACATATTGCATCATGGTTGTGGACCAATACAGGTGGAACCAGCACAGACGTTTGGGGGAATAGTGCCACTGGATTTGTTGAGGGACTAGATGGCTCTGGGGAAAAAAAAACTGTTGAGTAGTCTGTTTGTGTGTGTTTTGATTGACCTGTAGCGCCTTCCTGAAGGCATCTGTTTAATGTGGGGGTGGCCAGGGTGAGAGGAGTTTTTAATGATGTTTTTAGCTCTGGAGAGGTAATGGGTATTTGCAATGTCCTTCAGTGAGAGAAGAGAGCAGTCTATGATCTCTTCCGCTGACCTAATGACCCTGTGCAGGGCATTTTGTCAGCTGCTGAACAGCCTGTGTACCACGCTGTGAGACCGCACATGAGGATGTTTTCTATGGCAAAGCTGTAATAAGTCAACATCAGTTTTTGGTTTGGGTGGTACTGTAGTTACTATCATGGTTTTGCATAGTGGCACTTTTGATAAACTGTCTTATTTAGGCTACTTGCTAAATTTAGTGTAAAATGTGCCATTATGAAGCTGCCACAAGTGTGCTGCAGTCACACACACACGCACAAACACACACACACAACGACTGCCATCATCAGCCTCTCTCTCTCTCTCTCTCTCTCTCTCTCTCTCTCTCTCTCTCTCTCTCTCTCTCTCTCTCTCTCTCTCTCTCTCTCTCTCTCTGCCAGCGTGCCCAGCGCCTCTCCGTACACGCTCAGGAATACCAGACTTTTCATCAAGCTGCATTGGGATAGGGTTACAGCTACAGTCTCTCTCTCTACTTCTCTCTCTCTCTCTCTCTCTCTCTCTCTCTCTCTCTCTCTCTCTGTGCATTTGCATTTTTCTGAAAGGACTACCGTGAACAAGCTCTTGTCGTATTACTAAATAGGATTCTCCTTGTCTGCAGCTAACTGAGCCCCAGCACACAGAGTGATGGGATAGTCCACAGATAGTCCTAACTAGTGCGGCAGAAAGGCCTCCACCACAGGAAGCCAATCATCTTTGCTTCCTACACATTCACTCAGTCTCTCTCTCTTTCTTTCTCTCTCTCTCTCTCCCCCCCCATCTCTTTCACTCTGGCTCTCAAATTCTGTTCTTTCATCCGGCCATCACACCTTCATGGCATTTTTTTGCTTGCTTTTCTTTAACATGTCTTTGTATTTTCTCTTTCTTCCATTGCCTTCTGTTTTGCTTCATTTCTCACCCATTTTCCCCCCCTCGGGCTCTCTTCCTCTCTGTCACAGAGTGTCTCTGCTCCCCCACCCGCTTCCTCTCACTGCTCAGCAAAATTGCTTGTGTTAATTAGAGTTAATATTTCTGGTGTTAATTACTCAGAGTTAACAAGTGTTAATATGAGAGTTATTGTAACACTCATCGTGCTGAAAAAACCTCTGTAACTGGGGTTATTTCAAGGAGTCAGTACTTAACATTCATTTGAAGTTGATTACTACAGCCAGTTTTTACGCATTCTTGGACATGAAGAAGCTAGGCCACCAGAAGTTTGGTGTCGATATTGATTAGGATATTGATTGAGATAATCCTCTGTCTATCTCACTGGCCACCTCTTTTACAACATTACCCATGTAATGCTATTATGCAAGTGTGCACTAAAAACAAAAAATCTAACCCACACAAACGCACATTACATGATCATTCCCTGTCTGTGTATGTATATGGTACAGACTGCCAGTCTACGTGCTTGTATATTGTGATCACTTACTTATGTGTGTGTTTGTGTGTGTGTGTGTGTGTGTGTGTCCTTATGACATGATGAGGATAGCACCAGCTTGGAGGGAGCATTCATACAGGGTCAGACAGACACTGGAGCAGTGCAGTTACAGCCAGAACAGTCAGCAGAACTACAGCATTCTCTGCTACTCGCCCTTCACATCAGCAGAGAGAGAAAGAGAGAGAGAGAGAAATATGCTTATCTGATGTGACACACTGGACACTGAAGTCGGCTGCACATCGTATTCTGGGACATAAACAATGTGTGTCACCATTTTTGAGGCCACGACGTGGCGAAATAGGAAAAACAGGCCTTTCCAACACCATACAGCACGGCGAGTACACTAAAAGGAGAAATTCAGTGTAAAATGAAAAACATCATACCGAGTTGGTATGTTTGCTGAGGAGCAAAATTGAGCTTGCCTGTTGCATTTCAAACTTCACTATTTTTTACCGTTTGGCCCAGAAGGCTAACAATGAAAGTGCTAGGCGCCCTTATTGGAAGCATGATGATTACACTATTTTTAAAACATTAACAACAGCTGATATGATATCTGCAATAGTAAGTGCGATGTTTTAATAACAAATTTGAGTGCTTTCATTCCAAAAAAAAAAAAAAAAAAAGATTCATAGAAACTGAAGTTGGCTTAAAAGGCTGTCTTCTTCGATCATAGCCTAGTAGTCCATAGTAAGTCAAATTAATCTATATTTCCCCTTCACCTACAGCTGGAGCTTTGGAACCAAACTCTGTCTTGACCTAAATAATACAGCTTGCATAGATTCAAAAATTTTATACTTAGATTTTATAATAGATTTTAATAGATTTTATTTTTATTTTCTTAATTTCTTATATTCTAATAGATTATATTTTGGTTTACATGTATTTTCTGTAATATTTACAGTATTTCAGTTTTCAGCCATAGTTTGGGAAAAAGAAAGGGAATCAATACAATTTGCAGAAAAGCACTTCTGATTCTGGATCCACTTCTTTGCAAGAAGGCAAATTTGACACAGCCTATTTACATACAAAACAGCAAATGACACTGGCATGAAAGCTATGTAATAGGCTACAATGACAAACAATGGTGCACTGATTTGCACTCAGTACTGTATTTAGTGTTTTGTTGTTTATTCTGTAATGACTGGAAGAGTTCATAGACATGTTTGCAAGTTGTGTTGTTTGAAAGCAAAGTTGGCTTTTGTTGTGTATTTGAAATGTTTCAGCACGGTTGAGCTTCTTGTAGTGGCGTGAGTCTGTTTTTGGCAGATTCAGCATGTCTGTGTGTGCGTGTGTGTTTGTGGTTTTGATGATTTTGGAGTGAGATTCCATCTCTGTTTGCTTTGGTGGTTGTTGTTTATGTTTGTTGGCTATGTTTGTTTGGGTCATCACTCGCTGTTCCACTGACTCACACGCCTCGTGTCCGGTTTGTTTTCGGCTAGACGTGCATCACCAATGCATCGTGGGAAGTTTTCCCACACCTCTGCATCACAGATTCATGTAGCAAAGCGCAACAAGCTCCCAGCTCTGGTTTCCCACACTGCATTTAGTTCAGGAAACTTTGGTTCTCCACCTTCAAAGGGGCCAACGAGAAGAAGAGACATTTCTGGGGTGATAAATACATTCTGTCAGTGGCTTTGCCCTCTGCGGTAATAGAGAATTTGCCAGAGAGGAAAATGTCTTCGGAATGGACAATGATGACAAGGTGCTTGCTCCCTCTCTCTCTATCTCTCCCTTTCTCGCTCTGTCTGTCGCTCTCTCCCTCCTTCCCTCCCCCCCCTGCGCATGCACGCACGCACGCACGCACGCACGCACGCACGCACGCACGCACGCACGCACGCACGCACGCACGCACGCACGCACTCCCCACCACACACACACACACACACAATGGATGGAGCGCCAGAGAATTCCCAGGCTAACAAGCAGCATGCGAACACTGCATCCCAGTGTACTCCTCTGCGACTGTCTCAACCACACTGAACACTGAGCGCTTGGCCTCAGTGTTGCATGGTGCTGAGTCTGAATCATGCGTCCTGGCGCTCAAGAAACAAAACAAAAATACAACCAGGTCAACCAATACGGCGGCCACCAATCACATATCAAGGTCATGGGGTTATGGATTCCATGCCGATTGCATTTATAATGTTCTGTGTACTTTAGCCCTTGTGCAGATCACTCTGTGGCAAAGGGTTAGATGAGGAAATAGGTGTAAGCCCAGTAAATAGTGTTAAATACCAGACAGCAAGGGCATTTTGCACCTTTCTGCAGCAGATTTACCATGTGTCAAGTACATGTCCAGCTACTCCTGTGGCACAAACAATAGAGAATGTGGACAAACAACTGGATGTCAACATTACACAATGAGAGTGAAAGTAGGACAATCATGTTTCAGTGGCATCTTTTACCATCTAAAAAACTAACTAGGGCCCTTAACTCCATAATCAGAAAGTTTGTCCCTCGGCCTCCCTGTGCTGATGATATCAGGGCAGGACATATGGACCTCAAAAGGGGCCGCATGCTGTTTTGTTTTGCCGCCGTGTTCTTTGCGGAGCAGTAAGCAGTTTCATTCTGTGTAGTTGCAATGCAGTATATGTGTATGTATGTGTATGCGTTTGCCTGTTTGTACACATGGCTATAAGGAATATAAGTGTGTTCATAATCAAGTTTATTCTCTGTCACTCACTCACTTTTCTTCCCCTCACTTTCTCTCTGTATCACTATCCATCTCCCTTACTCTCTTTTGCTCTCTGGCACTCTTTCCTCCTCTCTCCTCTCTTTGTCTCTTTGCCCTTGCCTCTCCGACAAATGGCGTAATGCTGTTATTTATGTCCTCCGCACTGCCAAGTGCTGCCTCTGCCTCCCGCAGCAGGGATGAACTCCACCCTGGCCAGCCCGGTCAGCCAGCCAGCGGGCAGTGAGAGCAGGACCAGAGGGCAAACACTGGATGCCAGTGTGCCCAGCGCCTCAGCAGCGTACGCGCTCAGGAATACCAGACTTCATTTCATCAAGCTGCATTGGGATAGGGTTACAGCTACAGTCTCTCTCTCTACCTCTCTCTCTCTCTCTCTCTCTCTCTCTCTCTCTCTCTCTCTCTTTCTCTATCTTTCCCTCTGACTTCTGTTTATCCTTCCCTGTCTTTCTCTCTATCTTTCCCTTTGTCCTCTCTGTCTGTCTCTCTCTGTCTGTTTCTCCTGCTCTCTCTCTGTCTCATGCTATTATGCTTTACTGACATGAACATTTAAAGACTGCTGGCAGACATAGAAACAAAAACATTAAATTATAAAACATTTCTCATTCTTGCACATGCACACTCTCTCTCTCTCTCTCTCTCTCTCTCTCACTCACTCACTCACTCTCTCACGTTCTATCTTTCTATCTCACTCTCTTTCTGTCTGTTTTTCTATGTCTCTCACTCTCTCTCTTTCTCTCTTGCTCTCTTTGTCTCTCCGACCCCATCACTCTCTCTCTGCCCCTCACACATTTTCCCTCGCTCGCTCGCTAGTCTGCTTGCTGTCTTTGTTTACTCTATATATCCCTCATTCAGTTTTTTTCACAGATTTCTGTTTTGACAGACTTTCTGGATCGTCAAATTCAGTGGGTTTGTGACTTTTTCTGACTGCTGTGTTTTCCTGTCCTCACTCTCTCTTCTTCGGCTCCCTTCTTTTCTGGGATAACCGTTTGACCTAAGTTGATCCAACAACACAACTAATGATTTGTACCTAAATACCCAGTCTGATCCGTGTGTGTGTGTGTGTGTGTGTGTGTGTGTGTGTGTGTGTGTGTGTGCATATTTGTGTGTGGGACATGGGTGGAAAGATGCTGAAGGACACACACACATCTACCTTACAGCGCCACCATGACACACACTGCCTGCTGTGCTGGTGATGAATATTTCATCCTTTTCCTGCACAGCTAGCAGAGGAGCTTTCTCAAAGAGTAAATTGGGCATTTCCCTTGGGACAGCCTGAGCCTCAGTACCTCTCTCCTTCGCTCCTTCTCTCTCTCTCTCTCTCTCTGTCTCTCTGTCTCTCTCTCGTTCTCTATTTCCCTCTCTCTGTCTCTCTTCGTAAGAGAGTGTAGCATCTTGTGGGACTTTGTTTTTAAAGTGTCGGTATGTCTATTTATTTGTGAGTGTGCTTAAGTGAGTGTGAGAGATACAGATGGACTGACAAGTGGAGATAGATAGATAGATAGAGAGAGAGAGAGAGAGAGAGAGAGAGAGAGAGAGAGAGAGAGAGAGAGAGAGAGAGAGAGAGAGAGAGAGAGAGAGAGAGAGAGAGAGAGAGAGAGAGAGAGAGCCCTCCGTTTTGAATGAGCGCATGGGGGGTGGTGGTGGGGGGGGGGGGGACAGAAGCTGGCCTAGCATCAGGGTGGAGAAGGGTGGCTCTGGGATGGGACATGTCAACATCAAACAACAAAGAGGTACTGCCTGACTGCAGTGTTCTATTAATAAACTCTCTCTCTCTCTCTCACACACACACACACACACACACACACACACACACAAATAATACACAAAGATGCACTCAGTTAAAACAGAGATACCCCCCCCCACACACACACACACACAAATAATAGACAGAGGTGCACTCAGTTAAAACAAGACACCCCACTACACATACACACACGCGCACACCACACACAAATAATACAAAGAGATGCACTCAGTTAAAACAAGACACATGCCCCCCACACACACACATGCACATGCACAACCTTGAGTTCTCCATGCTGTGTGTCTGTCTTTCTCTTACTGTCACTCGGCTGCTCTTAAGATCACTGTGTGCTCTCCTCAGGCCTGAAGACGATTAGCAAAATATAACTTACACAGCCAACATGGCAGGAACAGCGAGCGGAGGAAGGTTGGAGGGGTGAAGGTGTCAGATGTCTGTCCTAAGTGTCACCTGCCCTCTGCTGTCCAGCAATCACACACACACACACACACACACACACACACCACACACACACACACACACACACACACACACACACACACACACACACACAAAGACACAGTAGCACACACACACAGAAAGACAGTAACACACACACACACACACAAAAAGACAGTAGCAAACTCTCTCTCTCTGTCTCTCTCTCTCTCTCTCACTCTCTCTCACTCTCACACTCTCACACACACACACACACACCACACACACACACACATACACACACACCACAGAAAGAGTAACACATCCATATGCTCCACCTACTGTTTGTCGCATGGGTCTCCCTCCCCCACTGGCAGCCACCCACAGTGGTGGGATATCCCGACCCAGCCTAGCAACAGCAGCACAGCTGCCTTCGTCTGTCTGTGTGTGTGTGTGTGTGTGTGTGTGTGTGTGTGTGCGCGTTTTTGTGTGTGTGTGTGTGTGTGTGTGTGTGTGTGTGTGTGTGTGTGTGTGTGTGTGTGTGTGTGTTTTTATTTGTGTGAGTCTATGCACATGCGGATTTCTGACGTTAAAAGCCAGACACACACACACACACACACACACAAACACCTCTTCCCACACTTGTCTACTATCACTACGGGCACATGGTAGGATCGGATTGGATTGGTATTGGATTGGGCGTTGCTACCCAACGGGTGGTCTGTCCCAAATCCCTGTGCACATGAGAGTTTGCGTAAGCGGATAATGGTCAGAGATCTGGCCGTTTCCGCTACGCTAGATGGCGCTGTATTCCTTTCAACAAGTGGTGTTAGAACTTCTTCAGGTTGACGGCTGCTAAAAAGAAAATAAACAAACTATCTGGCGGCATACAAAACAAAGATAGCGCTCGAGGAGTTTGACAGAGCAGCATTTGCATTCTAACCCTAGAATTCCTTTCTTTGGAAGTCCGTATGAAAGAACAAACAGCGTTTTTGGTTTCCTTGATACGACATGAACTGTGCCATTGGCGTTTGATATTACAAGCAATTGAGGACAACAAGACTTGTTAAGAGCAAGCCTCGACATTCAGTATGGATGAAAATCAGGGACAGAAGCTTCTGGGATCGAGTGGTCTTACATGCGCAGTACACGAATCCAAACCAATACCGTGCACAAGGCAGCACCAAGCGGATTAACATCGGCTTAAGCCAGGGGTTGCAATCGGATTCGCGAAACCGATCGCGATCTTTAGCCTGTGCACATGAATTTGATACGATCCCAAACCATTTCCAATCGGATTCAACTCGTCCATGTGCACGCAGTGTATGTCTGAGACTAAATCCAGCATCTGTCATGTGTGCCTGTGAGATAGTGGAATGAATGCATGTGTGCATGAAAAGAGCAAAAGAGCGCTGCTGAGAGCTGGTTTTAGCTCTGAGGTGTAGCTAGCCAACAGGCAACTGCTTGGGGCACCCCAGGGCACTAAAGGGGCCTCAGAGGCCTGACAACCATAAAACTACAGCGGTGGCAGTGCAATGTTCAATAAAAGTGATGGGAGGGATTTTGCTTGGGGCCCCAACCGAGTCTACAATCACCTTTAGCTTTAGCTCCACTTCTGCCAGACAGAATTCACACACACACACACACACACACACACACACACACACACACACACACACACACACACACACACACACACACACACACACACACACACACACACACACACACACACACACACACACACACACACACACACACACACACTGGATGCTCTCTTTGCCCTGCTCGACTGTACTGCACAC
>CM050219.1:3155000-3250000 GCA_027475355.1 Coilia nasus | reverse complement strand
AACTGACAGTCCCAGCCAACAGCTCTGACAGTATTTGGTATTTGTCACTCCTCTCCGAAGCTGGGAAAACCAGCCTGGTGAAATTGCCCTCTGGCTCTGCAGCTGTGGTGGCAAGTGTGGGGAAAAAAAGCCTAATTCGTAGCCGGCTCACTGGAGCCATCACACAAATATTTTTATTTGCATGCTGACATTGCATGCAATTGTTCTATCCTCTACTATAATATCCTTGCCATGGTCTAATTTAGGACAGGAAGAATTGCCTTGGGCAGTTGAACAGAAAATCACTCTTAATTCCTTTGGTTGGAATAGCCTTGCCATTAGCCTGGGCCCACCCATACTCCCTGTGACACTGCACAGAATTTCACATTCAAGTCAGTCTGGCAAACCTGCCTATTACCTGCTTATCCTTTGGCCCTGAGATAGGGAACCAATGAAAAACAAGCTTACGCATACGACATCAGAATCAGTGGTCTGCTTGTTTGTGGCTCTGTCCAGTAGTATACAGAGGCATTTAATAGACAGCCAATGATCCCGCCTCTGAGAACTTCCTGTCTGTGGGATCTTTGCTAGACCGTGCTTTATCTACTAGGTTGGTGCGATAGCCAGGCTACCTTGGGATAGTTTTTCATTGGAATACTGTCAGAGACAGAATGCAGTCCCATTATCCAACCTGTTCTATTACCTGTGTAATATGTCCCCTCATATATCCATCTGCCATTAAAACCTGCATCCATACATTGTTTAGTACCCCAAGTAAAACGAAACATGTTCCATTTGGTGCAAAGCCTCAATATTTTTCACATTAAATTCATTAGATCAGTAAACATTTACTGTAGATGCTTAAAACCGCTTGAGCATTTAAAAGGACTGCCTGGGGATGTTTGCTAATAAGAGTGTTTCTGTCTTGAGTAGAGATGGTTGGATTGCCTCTGGACTGTCTGGGCGGCTGTTTCTTTTTCCCCATTGGGGTTGGTTAGGCTGCCATCCTGTGCCGTCCCCTTGTGCCCGGCTGCCAAGCACTAAAGGGCTTCATCGTGACACTTGTTCTCAACCTGGCATCCCCACATATTGTCCTCAGGGGATGCCCACAGGGACTCTGCAGTGCACGTGTGTGTGTGTGTGTGTGTGTGTGTGTGTGTGTGTGTGTGTGTGTGTGTGTGTGTGTGTGTGTGTGTGTGTGTGATGGGTATAGAGGACAGTCTTCTGATGACAGTGCATTGGTCCTGTCAGGAATCAAGGTGATGCTTCTCCAATCCTTGTCTGCAATTTCCTTGTGTGTGTGTGTATGTGTGTATGTGTGCGTGCGTGCATGCGTGCGTGCGTGTGTCATAAAGCTGATCTACAGAAAGAGAACTGTCACGAGGTTGCAGGTAGAGCACGTTAGCACTTTCACACTGTCACGTGTGTGCCCTCACTTCACTATGCACAGAAACACTTCAGTGAGTCTCCCAGGTGCAGATATTACATGGAAGGAAATGGCTGCAAGAAAATATTTATTAAAATAATCAGAACACGTTATTAATATTCATTTTGTTATTCAGTTTTCAATAGTAATACAAAACCTAATATATCATGCTTGCTGTGATGACTTGTTTAAAGTTTAAATGACTTGCATGAAAATACACTTAAAAATCCATGCCAAAGTCTTGCTAAGGCCTGATCACACTGTACAAAGCACATTAAACTCCACAGGTTTTCTACAGACATTAATTAAGGACAGACCAATTGATAAAGATGGTGCGATCTAATTAATTATGATCCAATAGCTTAATTTCAACCCACAGTTTTGAATTATATGGTGACCATTACAACTCGGAGCCCCATGTTTGAAAT
The DNA here is from genome assembly GCA_027475355.1 of Coilia nasus. Taxonomy (NCBI): domain Eukaryota; kingdom Metazoa; phylum Chordata; class Actinopteri; order Clupeiformes; family Engraulidae; genus Coilia; species Coilia nasus. The sequence continues at coordinate 3,248,167 of CM050219.1, read as the reverse complement.
GTGCGTAAAATATTCCAAACCAAACAAAAAATGTGATTATGTCGTGAAGCAATTTTGCAAAAGTTAAACAATGTTGCAAAAGGTGTGGATTAACATCCGACACACACCGTGGGTACTACAACATGACTGAAGTGTTAAGGATGGGGCTTTATCGCTTGATTCCGTAAAGGCTGACTTGACAACCTCAGGTTTTTAGCTCACAGCTGTCCACCTTCTTAACCTAGGACAATGGCCATGGAAATAGCCTAGAAAGACTTCCATATATTTTTCAGGCGAATTTTCCTATAACCGCGGTTTAAAATGGCAACTAATTGATGAAGACTGCTCTCCTTGAGTGCAGCCCATCTGAATTTCCTTGATCAAAGTTTTTAGGCTAAACATTATAACAATGTCATTATAGTCACAACCGTTGACACAAAGGAATTGCTAAAAAGTGCGCCACGCTGCCCCCCTCCCCTTGAATGGCAGGACACTGAGTTTCCCCAGTGGGGACGGTTCAACTGGAACACAGCGACTTTTCTCGCCGTGATCGATGCTGTCTCTACAGTGTCAAGGCAGAACTCTTGTCGTTTCCGTTGTAAGAAAACCGGCTAAATTATCTAATGTTATTGCTGCAAAACCTCACGTGTTTGCGCATGGCACCCACGAAAAAGTTGCAGTTGGCGTAGGCGAGAGTGAGGGAGAGAGAGAGACAGAAAGAGGGGGTTATCTGGTCCAAACGGTACACCACCTGGGAATGCGCTGTGTACGATTCCCTCGTCAGACAACGCTGATCATTTCTTTCACGGAGAATCAGAGGGGCGGGGGAGTTGCCCGTTTCAGACTAGTGTCATGACTGAGAGCTCTGCCCAATCCTAACAATCTTGATGAGATAAGACTGGTTTCAATTAGCGCAGCCGGGCACGTGTACTCAGTCGTGTGGTCTTTCTGGAGGATTTGGACTAAATGGAATGATTTGCATGACAATTGCAATTTTGCTGTATACCTAACTTCAGTTCAGTTCCAGGCCGGTGTGTAGACGTTTTGCCGAACGAAATCATGGGAACTCGATAGACTGGACGAGTGAGATTTGTGTCGAAAATGCCCAACTAATTGAAACATAGGTGTCGTGTCAGTAACTACTTTTTGTAGGGAGCTACTATTTACTGTCACGTTATCTTTTATGTGCACCGGCCGCTGTACGGCAGTGTCTGGTTAGCACATGCCAACCATCCCCTCCGTTTGTTCTCATCTGCACCCCGGACACTGAAGATGAGCACCGAGTCCAGAGCCTGAGCGGTGTGGAGCGGCGAAAACGGGCAATTCCATCGGTCCCCGTGAGAGAAGGACGAGCAGTCTAACAATAATAAAAGTCATATCCCGCGCCCAGTTGGAAACATGGATCAGGACGAGGAAACCATGGAGGTGTCGAAAAAATCTGTCATCGCGAAAATTTTCAAAGTTCGCAAGCGGCGGGAGATGCTTTTCGTTCAAGTGTGTTTTATCTGCAGTGTCCTCTTCATGGCGTGGTGCATGTCAGCACTCCTGACGAAGGCAGGTGAGTGCCGGGGAGGTGAGGACTGAGAGAGGGGGCTGCACTGAGCGACAGAGCTGAGAATTCTGCAGTGCAATCTCCAAAGATAAACACCCCATACTTTGGTAGTGGTGCCTCCTGTCATTTGTGCAGGGTATGATCTATTGGTAAATGCTGGGTGTTTCAAGGGCATGTGAACTGACGTTTAGCCATTAAACTGCTTATTAGTTTATTTTTCTACATGTAAAATGCTGGATCTTGTCGATGATCAAAAACAATGTAATGATTTACTGCTTACGAGGCTGTTCTGGGAAGTGTCATAATAGACTACACACTTTAGATTTTTTTTTTAAGATTAGGCGCACTGTCACAGATGTGCTGATGCGACGCCGTGTGCTGTCGCTACGCTCCCAGCAAACTCGTGCTGGTCCATCAAGATGGCCTTGACTCGCGTGATATAGGTCAACGCAGACCATTTTACGTCCAGTGTAGCTCGCGCATATGTATGTCTGTCCGAATGCCGCAGTGTGCGAGCCTGCACAGCACCGAATCCTTAAACCATTCACTGAAACTGGATCTATGTTTCCTTTCACTGAATCAGAAAATGTCGAAGTTCTATCATTTCCCGCATCGCACGTTGTCAGTCAGGACCTCATCGTAACGGTTTATGGCAAGTGTGGAGGGAATGGATGTGAGGTGCGTGTGGTGTGGTCAAGGGGAATCCACAAAACCAGCACGCGCTAATGCATGCATTAGCGTGTCTCGCCCAGGGCTTCACGCAAGATCACCCCCAGTGCTAGTGCACCTCGAAATTGCAAGCACTCATCCATTTGCTCCCATCCTAACGCACACATCATGCATTAGATTTGTTTCTGTAACGGCACCAGAAACGGTGCGAGTTTAGTCAGCTGTCCTGGACCCCTGACAACTGCATTTTGCAGTCTTGTCAAACCCACAAGCCCACAACCAGATTCAAGTCTGTACACTAATCTGGCACGCTCGTAAACAAGCCCACAACCAGATTCAAGTCTGTACACTAATCTGGCACGCTCGTAAAGCCTAAACGTGTACATGTGCTCTTCACGCGTGCCTTAACGTTTACATTGAAACGGCCTATTAAACTTCAGAGGATATGATGTCCGATACCAGCATACTTCGGCGAAGTCAATTGTCATTCTGTCTTTCTCGTTCTCTCCCCCTCTCTCTGAACAATCTATCCCACTAAAGGCTCTGAGCAAGAGGTCAGTGATGCCAGAAACGTCTAATGTTCCACTGATATTCTACACGTGAGGTTTATAACATGATAAACTGAGGAGGGCAATGGTAATCAGCATTTAGCTGTGTGTGTCCACTGGTTAATCAAAAAATGAAGGCATCAACTTGCTCTTAACTGATATTGTGTGGTGAGCTATTTATGGACACTTCCTCCAGGGTGGGAGGGAACTGCTCATTAGCCCCTTATGTGTACAGTATGTACACTTGCTACTTGCTTGATCTCCATCCCCAAATATATACTCTTTCCCCAAGATGCGCACACACACACACACACACACACACACACACACCCACCCACCCACACACACACACACACACACACACACACCAATATTCAGCTGTCCTTTTACACAGTCAGAAGCACCCACTTCAAAGGCTCTGTTATGCACACATTATCCACAGCATCTTCCTTTGTTGGCCCTTCAATCTGGACAAACGCGTGACGGCACACACATTATTCATAGGGGCTCAAACTCTACCAGACACAGTGTGAAGCAAACAGTTGCACTCTTGTGTACCTGAAATGACTGTTCTTTCACCCAGCTAAACCAACAGCCGGCTCTTGTGTAATCTTTTGTTGGCTCTGCAGCATAACCCATGCACACATTTATAGCCAACAACAAAGGCTGCTTGTGCGATCTATTAATTACATTTAAAAACAATCTAGAGGCTTAACCGATTATTCATGAATAATATCACAGGGAGACAGAGTTGTAAATCTCTTATCTCCAAATAGCAACTTGGGGACAGGGAAAACGTGTGTGTGTGTGTGTATCAAAGGCTGAGGCTTTTTATTGTAATGGGACATCTTTTTAATGTAATCAAGTTTGTCCAGCCCGCTCTGTGATTTGGTGGAGTTCTGTAGGGGTGTTAGTCTCACGGTGTGTGTGTGTGTGTAAGCACGAGTGTAAAGGGGAAAACTGACAGCTCATGGAGGTAGGGTGTGTGTGTCTGTGTGTGCATGTGTAAGGGGAAAAAATTGAGATCTGATGGAGTTAAAGCTGTGTTTCTGTGTGTGTGTATGCACTTGAGTAAGGGCGGAGATTGACAGCTGATGGAGGTGGGAATGTGTGTGTCTATCTGCATGTGTGTTTGGAAGGCCTTGATGATTACCTGATCAAAGGCGAAGACACAATGCATGCATGCGTGTGGAGGGTGAATGCACTCTCATGCATAGCAATCCCACTCCTCCAAAGCTCCCTCCCAGCTGTGAATGCCCCTCCTCCTTCCCCTCGGCGCGCACACACACACACACACACACACACACACACACACACACACCACCCACATGCATGCACCACACCTTATCAGTCTTATCAGTCTTCGTCTCCCCTTGCTGTTGTCCTATTAGACAGGAAACAGGCTGAGGAGGAGGAATCTCATCTGTTGCCTTCCAATGTCTCACTGCATCCTCCTGTGTGTGTATGTGTGTGTGTGTGTGTGTGTGTGTGAGGCTAGAGAAAATGAGACTGAGTGAAGCAGAATAGAACATGTGCCCGAGATGAATTTCTCAACCGTCTGCCCAGAATTACTCTTGAATTGGTATGTTGCTCTGAAGGGTGGTGGGCTGTGCTGCACACAAACATACACATTCGCATACACACTCACATACTGTACATGCACGCACACACACACACACAGACACACACACACACACACACACAAGGAGGACAGAGCAGACCTCAGGTGTGTGTCGGTTGGGGCACGGCTGTGGCTGTGGCTGGGGTGAGTGGAGCCCTGCAGCTCCCGCGGTCATCCGTTGCCCTGTAATTTCAGCGGAGGCTGGAGGTCTCGGTCAGGTGTGCTTCTCCCAGTTGGACATCCTCCGGTCTCCCGGGTAACAGCCAACCCTGGAACATCTTGAGCCCTCAGCCGTGGTAAATATAGTCCACCCCTGTTGTGAGCTGTACCTGCACTTCACCTTTGTGAACAGTGAGCCACTACAGGCGACTGTAGGCCAGTGGAGGGCAGGTGTGTTGCGACCAACAGCACTCGTAACCATGTTTGTTTGCAAGGCACTGGGAAACATCTACCTGCCTGGGAATTCAGTGAAGGTGGCTACCACCTTCAGAAGTGCCACTCTTTGTAGTCTGTAGTTTTTAGAACTTTTTTTAGTGTTGCCACATAATATCTAACTCCAACTCTCTGTCTTTGCCACCATCCCTCATAGAGTCTGTTCTAGAGTCTGTTGGGCCACAAGCAAAAAAAAAGTCTTAATTCCATTAAACACTGTATTTCCACTTCTGTGGTTTAAGGCTGGAGCTTTGTAGTAGCCTGGGGGCAGCAAGCAGTTGCATGTGTTGTCTTTTGACAAGGTACACCTCAGCTTATGGGTGAGGTAATGGGTTTTTAAAGCTAGTACAGAATGTACTGTATGTAAAGGATAATTCATTAAGATGCTTGTCATAAACATGATTAATATTTTCATTGATGGGCAGTCATTTTATTCTGCAACAGTCTTTGCAGTGATTATAAAATAACTGTAACCATTTACAAGACAAGTGTGAAAGTTATTACTCAGAATCCGTAAGTTTATGGTATTGCTGTTTGTGGTATTTAGTGTTTTTAGATGGATTTCAGTTGCAGACTCACTGCAACCACATTATCATGACGAAACTCAAAACTGAGATATTGGTGTGAAAGAATAGGATAACCAAGTCAGATTTGATAGGAATACTTTTAACTTTTATTTATTTTCAAAAGCTGAGAGATTTGTTAAGCTGGATTTTTGTTGGGGATTGTAGATGTATTTGTGAGGGATCGGGCTATGTCTGTGTCATAATTCCCCCTGGCCTGTGGTTAGATTGGCATACATGAATCACTCTGCTGACAGCGTGATGATTTGTTTGGCCAGTTATTTAACTAGTGTGACATTGCTCAGGATACAGCTGTGGTGATGTGGCTTTACAAACAGACCACAAACTGTCACCAGCTTACATCTTATACAGACTTGTCGGCCGTGTGTGTGTGTGTGTGTGGGGGGGGGGGTGTGTGAGACCTCTGTTTCCACTCATGGCCCATTGAGACTAAACACTCATTTAAATGGCATTGCATTCTCACAGACACATTCACTCAGGCGCGCACACACACACACACACACAGTCTGATGCGAAGACATGGCTTTTCTGATATTAGCCCTTACTACCGGCACTTCTTGTGCATGCTTAATTTATAACACCATTAGAAACACATCCGCATTATCCTCTGTTGCCAGTGACATTCTCAGGGAGACAGTGGCCCCCAAGGCTGCCATTAGATTCAGAACAGCGACTGTTTTAATCCCCCTCTCCTCCTCTGCATTAAAAATAAATAATCAGGGAAATGATGAAATAAAATGAGAACAAGTCTTGAATGTAAGCGGTCAGCAGACAGGCCTCGTGGCCCTACCACACACACACACATGCATACACACACACACACACATACACACATACATACACACACACACACACCCCATGGCCCTACCAGCTCCGGGTTTCTGTGCTCATTAAAAGCCTTGTTGTTTGGATGACGCCCAAATTGGTGTTTTGCTTAAAGGAAAAAAAAGAAAAGCTGCAGAGAATTAAAGAGGGGGCAAGACTGCTGAGTTTGACTGATTTCTGCCCTGAGTCTAGAGCACTAATACTGTAGATTGTACTTCGAAATGTTTTTTTTTTTTTTTGGTTTCTTTTTTTCTTTTTCTTTTTTACCCCAGTGCCCAGCAGGTGCCAGCGAGTGACTGTTGCCCACAGAGTAGAGATGCCAGGGGGGTGGTGTTGGTAGTGTTGGGTGCAGACAGTTGGCATGGAATGAGATTACAATCGTTTAAAAGCCCCAAATGGCTAATCCCATATCACTTGGGAGGTGGGGATGTATGTGTGTGTGTGTGTGCGTGCATGCGTGGGGGTTCGTGTGAGTGTATGTGGGTGCTGAGTTCATGTGGCGCAGGTGGTGTTTGTGTTTGATTATGTGCACCACACGCTCCTGCTGTTTACACACCGAATGCCACAATCACATTATAATGGCAAGAACAATCATGTGCTTACGACTCTTAAAACTGATATATGGCTGATCTCATGACTGCAGCTGATTAGAACCTGTCAATTTTGTTTCAGTCGATTGCGTAATTTTAAGAGGTCTCTAACACATTAATACAAAGTTTAGATGTCCCTAAAAAATGTCATGTGGTGACCAAAGGCAGAAAGGCATCTTCCTCTTTTGTCTGAAGCATAGTTTGCTTGTGTTTGGGATACACCAGGCTAGTTTCTCCAAGTATTTAGCTTAGTCGTAGATTATAATATCTAAGTTCTAAGAACATCTCTATTGAGGAGCTTTTTGGTCTAGGACTAGGCTTAATCCCATCCAGGAAACCAGCGCACTGAGTTTAAGGTAAACACAGCCAAGCTCCTGGAATATTATACAGTGGAGAAAAGCCTGCTTTGTCTCCTGAGTCATATCTTTTACATAGCCAGCGTGTCTGTTAGGGCTAGTACAAAGTCCTCTTGCTACGTCAAGTGACATTCCACAGAAGTGTTCCTTTGTTAAGGTCCTATGCATGTGATGATGCGGTAATTCCACAGTCTTGTGCGTCACAGCATGGATGACACCATGCGTCATGGGTCCGTGACTCGCGCTCTGCTGTCTGATTCCTTCGACACCATGGGTTCATCACTAAGGGTGTTGTTCAGAAGCTCACCCTTCTTCCCTGGCCAAGTTGTTGCCTCTTTGTTTTTGGTGTATGTGTGTGTCTGTATGTCTGTCCGTGTCGGCATGTGTGTTTACATACATGTTCCTCTTCCTCTTTACAGGTCATGGGATGCTGGTGCCGGGTGGTCACGAGGTGCATCACCATGAGCACTGGGGGAGAAGACTCATGGCCTCCTCTCATGACGACAACGAGACGGAAGAGAAGAACTGCACTGAACCAGGTAAGGGGAAGGGTGAGTGGGTTAGAGGGGGAGGAGAGGATCAGCGGAGTGGGTGACAGAAGCCAAAGGAGTGTGCCTTATCCAGAGCTGCATTTAGAGAGACCGGCATGGCTGATGGCCTGACTGTAGTATAACTATTTGTTAAACCGTGTTAGACTATAGTAATCTTAACTAGGACGGATCAGATTTTAGATGCTGGTGGTAAGACTGTCTGCAGCCCAAGTTCACAATGTCATAACCATTTTCCAACATTATTTTTTACAGTGTAATGTAGATGGTTGTGGGTGCTTTAAGATTCTTATTTTGCTATGTTTGTCTAGAATTCAGGACACCAATGCAAATATCTTTGCACAGTTTTACATACTGTTGTGCATCGTGTGTGTGTGTGTGTGTGTGTGTGTGTGTGTGTGTGTGTGTGTGTGTGTGTGTGTGTGTGTTTAAAAAAACACTAATGCAGAGTTTTTTTTGCAGTTTTTTACTTAATGCTCTCTACAGGCCTGTTAGAGCCTTGGCTTAGATTCCTGGACGTTTAGAGGAAGAATCCATAGCTCTCAATCTATTTGTGGGGGAAATCATCAATGTACAGGAGGTGATGACTCTAAGCCAGTTTGGGGACAGGAAGGATGAAGGACATGAAAGTCCTCCTTACCATGTCTGAAAATGGGACAATAAACTGAAAGCCTAAAGCGCTCTTCAGTACAGCATGTTCTGCTGACTATCCTAGTTACTGGGTAGACGTCAATTCCCATTAAATTTACAGCATCGACACACGCGGCCATGTTTTGTTGCATGGCGAACGATCCGATACAGAGTGAGCTGCCACAGTTCCTCCAGAGGTACGAGTCCCATTTATTTCGAGATGCATGGCGTACCCTTTGTTGCTACCCCGGGGTTATTGATTGACTGCACTGCGCTGTAGCAGCTGCTTTGATGGCTGCGTTACTAAGCCCTGACGGCTGTCTCTTGATGTGATGAGTGTCTCGGAGCCAGAAGTGTTTTTTTTTTTTTTTGTACACAGATGCTGCTTCCGGAGACTATGGTGGGAGAGGTTGTGGATAGGAACGGTTAAGAGTGTTTTGAGTGATTCTGAATCGATGTGATGACTTCTGGGCCTGGTTTTAAGTAACGTGGTTTAGGGCATACTTTTTCTGTGCCGTTCACCACAAAGTACGCTTGACCCCAAAGTCCAGGTCAATGGACCAGTGTGATCACTCTGTTCTACACTCTGTGCTTGGAAGAGGTGGATTTGGGTGCGGTCCAGTTGGACTTGGGCATGGATCAGTGTGACCAAAGACAACCTGTGACCACAGGTATGATCTATCAAGATAAACAACTACAACACTCAAACAGATCGTAAAAACGGTTATGATGCTAAAACATTTACTTATGCAAAGATTCTACAGTACAACAATTCAGTTATGTCTGAGTACAGTAGCATGCAGTGTGAATGCAGATCAGAGACAAACATCCTTATGTACAGTATGAGTGAAACATATCTTAATACACCATTAGTGACGAGAGTTGACTAAGAGTAAGAAGTACATCCCATGAAACAACAACTAATCAACTTAACACAGACTGATAACACCCACTTTTCTAAGCTTATAACTTATCATTTTAATATCTTTCCTTGACCCCATGATGTTTTCCAGTGAGCTTAAGGTAAAGTGGATAGCAAAGGAAGATGGGACAGACGGGTCAAAAAAACGCCCTTATGTATGTTATCCGGATATGCCACTACATCACGTACTTGAAACACAGGGCCTGAAGGTGAGCTGGTGGCATACAGTAGATTGGAACAAAAAAAGCTTGTTAGCAAGTGGCACGTCCATGTTTTTTTTTCAGAGGGCTGTCTTGGCAGTTAAACATCAATTCAGACCTGCTGTCTCCAGGTGTTGCACTTCAGTCATGAAATGTCAGTGTCACAGCTGGTCCCACGTCACGACACGTCATTGAGTGTTATTTCCGAACTACTGTGACAGGCGTGCCACTGTAGTCACTGATCCCAAACAGAGGAGAGGGTCTCACTGTATGGTGTATTTGTGGGCGTTTGAAGCTGTGAGGTTTCAGAGTGGCGTTACCAAGGGGGGGTGGGAGGTGTGGGAATTTGGCAGGCAGTGAAGTGAGCAGAGAGTGTGACGACATCAAGGGGAGGTGGTGGTGTGGAAGGAGTGTGTGTGTATCTGTGTGTGTGTGGGAAGGGGGGGGGGTTCCTTTTCCTAACATAACACGGTGACATGACGGGTATTCGCCGGTGAAAGAGCACCTGCTTTGTTTAGGCTCATTTTGGTGACACGGCGAGTGACCTGCGGAAGATGGAGTGTCTGTTTCGTTAATGAGTTGCCACACCTGAGATGCAGGCCAGAGGATTTAAGGTGACAGTGAAACAACATGAAGAAATTCTGTGTGTGTGTGTGTGTGTGCGAGAGAGCGAGTGAGCGACTGAGTGAATAAGTGTGTATTTGACTGTATGTGAGGTTGAGGCAGGGGGTGAAGAAATGCTTTGGGCGTAGTTTTGAAAGACATTTTGCGGTTATGGCAGAGAAAGTTTGCTGAACCAAAACAGGGTCTGTGTGTGTCTGTGTATGTGTGTGTGCGCTTGCTTTTAGGGAAATGCTGTAGGCAAAAAAGAGGGAAGAGGGACATTTTTAATCCCTCCTAACTCCACTGATGACTGAGTCAGAGTTTAAAGGCAGATGGCCTTTTTTCAATGACCGCTTTTTTTTTGGCCACCCCCTTCTCTCTCTGATTGAGGCTTTCTGCTTTGTCATTTAAAGCTTGGTGAAGACCTTGGCATGTCCCAAAAGCAGTGCATCATGGGTATGCGTAGAATATGGGGGGGGGGGGGGGGGGCACATTATGACGACAGTCTTAAGTAAACAAGCTGTAGATGGGTACATTGCAGCAGCCTTCTTTGTAGCTGTATTCAAGGCAGTAGTGCAGGATAAACGCAAGTAAACTGTTTACCCAGCTCTCAAATTTCAGAAAATTATCTCTCAAGACAGTTTGTTCGCCCTATTGTAAAATTTGTACATCAAATACAATTTGTAACATTCCAAAATCACTCTGCCATCTGTATGTGCACTAGAGACCATTAAAATGCACTGAGACTATTCAAACATGTTTTGCACAATGATTACCAAATTCTTAGTTTACCAACCTCTGATTTTACCACTTCATTCTTGGCTGTATTGTATGGTAGTGAAAGTAATTACTGAAAACATGAACCTTGCCCCCCTTCGTTTTTTTTTTTTTTTTTTTGTAAATGGTGCAGGTTTATTTGACCAGGGTCCTAGTTGACAAGATTTATTTTGTGAAAATCTTGCCCTTAATCTCTTGAGATTACTTTTATCCCTCCTACAGTGTCTTCTTGCCCACCACTTTTGCATCTGCTCTTTTGCAGCAACAAAGACACACACACACACACACACACACACACACACACACACACACACACACACACACACACACCTCATTACTAAGTGCTGTCTTGCACAAACAGTATGGAATCAATCCTTAGCCTGTCTTTACTTATTTTGGTCAGGCTTCTTTTCTCAGCCAGTAGTCGTCTCTCCAGCGTATAAGCATAATGCAGCACACGCCCACGTAGTGCCCCAACCCCCCTTCTCTCTCTCTCTTTCTTTCTCTTGCGGTCTCACTCACTCTCTCTCACACACTTTGCGCTTTCTCTCTCTCTCTCTCTCTCTTTCTCTCTCTCTGTCCCACCCTCCCTCCCCCTCTTTCTCAGTTTTGCTCTCTTCCTATCTACCCATCTCAGCCTCCTACATGTCATGAAAGTGTCTGCCAGTGAGTTCTACAAACAGGGGGAGCAGGCAGTAACTCCAGGAAGTGCATTTTGAATTATTTGCACCATTTACCAGAGCTTTTTTTGGCCCTTATTGTAGACGGTGTGTCCCAAGCCTTTGAAGATAAAAATAGCTTTTGCTCAGTATTCATGTTTCAAACCACATCTGGTTTGATTGCATCATTTTATTTGTATGTTTGTACATATTTACAATTACCTTGTTTTGCTCATTTGGTTTTGGTTTGTTGTCCAGGCTTTTTGTTGACCAGTTTAGGTGCACTGACCGTGCTCAAAAGAGATACCAACTCTCACCATAGCTAGTATTTTGGTTGCTTGTGGATAACCATAGCTGTTCAATGTCATCTCCAGGTTGGCATTAGGATTCTGGTCAGGAGAGTGGGATGTCTGTTGGCGGATCGTGATTTTGCGCGTCATTAGCGTTGTCTTTATGGGCTTTGATGAGTTCTGTGGGAGGTGCTGTAGTCTTCTCTCAGAGGAGAGTGGCAGCAACCAGCAAAGGGAGGAGGATGAAGCCTTGCTTTTCGTACATTTCCAAATATGCCCATATGCTAATGGTGCAGTTTGTTTCACAGATCCAAATACACTCCCAATGCTGATCTGAGTCAGTGGGTCCTCGTGGCCCTCTCCATGTACGTTATGAGTGTATGCTCCAAATAACATCTGGTGTTCATGCACAGTCTCTGCTCTGTAACACCACTTTAGCTAGTCAACACAGCACTATTCCATTCAGGCAGTGCACCAGGAATATGGAAGGGAAGGGTGTAATTTGATTGCCTTTTGAGCTCCAGTATCAGTAACCTTTAGTCTTAATGGCATACTGTGTAACCTTTAAGACTGAGTGTTTCCTGTCTCTGCAGAGGTGAATATCGGAGATGATGTTTTGGGCTCAGTTCTCAAAGTCTGCGATTTGAACTGCAAGCCCCATTCTGTCATTTCTCTCGTCACTGAGAGATATTTGTGTTTACAAGTCTTCACCGGCTTTTATCCCAAGAGGTTGCACAGAAGTGGAGATGAAATGCCAGTGAAATTTAGCTGCAAGAGCAGAATGGGGAAAATCTCACAGACCGTGGCTGGTCGTGATTGATTATAAATAGGACTGAAGGGAGAAACTTGCCCAGTCCTGAAAGGCATTTCTAAAACTTACATAATGACTTGCCTGGATGAGCAGCACATTTTGCAGAAAAGAGGCGCAAGGCAGGACGTGCCATGAATACATAAATATGGTTTGAGTGGCAAACATCTTCATTTTTTACATTTTGGACCAGAGAAGAGGTACACTGGGCTGAGGGTGGGAGGTTGGCTTGAGATCCTGTGCAAGGACCTGTGATTGACCCATTGATCCAACCTATGTCCCAAACCCCACCTGAGGCCAGAAGTGACAGGCTCCAGTGTCACTATTGCTTGTCCCCCTCCTGTTTAATGTTTTTCCTCCCTCCGTGATTAAATTGCCACCGTTTCTCTTTCCAGAGCAGACAGACTGCCATAAAGCCCTGCCACAACACACTTTCAGGAGGGCGATGGGAGTTCTGTGTCCCCAACATGAGCTTTGGTTAGTTTTCCCTTTGCATCACTGAGGAGGAGCACAATGTTCCACAAATGTCTTGTTTCGCAAAGGAACCAAAGGATTTTTGTGTAGAACAGTGCCAATTCATTTCTGTTCTAGTGTAAAATAATCAAGACTTGTTTCATGGCTGGAAGTCTTTTTTTCTCTGGAATGCTGATGATTATTGCAGCCCAGTTTTAATGAGTGTCTGTACATTGCGGACCAGCTTCCTATTGTGTGAGATCCCCCACTGTTTCTGAAGTAGACTATCCCTGCATCCAAATACCCTTACTAGCCGCCTGCATAGTAGCCAAAAATGAGGAAGGCACGATCTAGAACATCCGAATACCTTAGTAAGCTTTCAGTAGTAGGCGAAGCCGGTCCAAAAGTACCCGGATGGCTTGCTATTTCCGGTAGTATTTTGCAGTATGCAAGTGAACTACACTACGCTATCCCAGAAGTCGCCGGGAGGTTGAAAACCATAGCAGAAGAACCCAAAACTTCCCGCTCGTTAAAAGTAACCAAGATGGCGGAGACTCCGGTTGCTTGTCTGACAGTGTACAAATGTGCACTTCAGTAAATAAAAGCCATGTAAATAGTTGTTCACGTCACAAATGCACATAAATGTTGAGGTTATCTGATAAAATGCAGCTAACCATTTGCTACAAGCTGGCAAAATCATGACATTAATGTAAACATCCGGCTCAGAGGACGGGCAAGATGGCGATGTCGTAGTACGTCCGAATTGTACCTGCTACTGGCTAGTTTGCTACGTAGAAGCTACAACTGTAACGGTCAAGTGGTAAGCACTGCATAGAACGCAGTGCCTACTAAGGTTTCGGACGCAGGGTTTGTCTTTGTTCAGGCTGAGGAATTGCAAGAAACAGGCTGTCTGCCTCGTTACAAAAAGATGGGTGCAAGGTACTGAATCCCAAAAACCTCCATTAAAGAAAAAGGGATTGGAGAGAAGTCGTAAATAAAGACAATCATTTATTGCGATTTGCAATGCCAAAGCATTCTAGTGCATTTCTATTTTGTGAGCTACACTATGAGAGTATCCCTTCTGACTAATGGTCCATTTGTTTATTGGATGGATATCATTTGGATGCATTCCAAAAAGTGAGGTATATTAAAATGTCTTTCTATAAATGCAACTGAAACATAATCTGGTTGCTCAGCACAGGCGACTGTCAAAAATATAGTGTATGTATGGATAAGCATATGGCGCTAGAACTTTTGTCTTGTCCATTTTTTGTGTTTGACTAACCTCATGTGTAGCCAGTGAGTGTGAGTATTAGGAAAGGGTATTTAAAACTGATACTCACTTCTAACAACTTTAAAAAACAAAGCTTTTATGCTGCTTCTGCAGTGCTTGTTTACTGTCTGTGGAGACTGTCACATGACCACAGGTGTTTTTAATACGTTCGTAGACCTGGATAGGCCTGAGAGGTCATGTGACAGAAGCAGTCATTGTGAGAAATTCCTGAAATGGCTCCTTTTGCAGTAGATAAAATCTTTCAGAAGAGGCGAAAGTGATTACAATTATATTAAACTAATTTTGTCTGTTAAAGGTTAAGTGTGGTTGTTCAGCACAGGTAAATATCAAAGCACATAATGTCTATGGATAAGTACATGGCACTAGAAGTTTCAGCAAGGAGACAGTGATTTGTAGTAATATTAAGCTAATTTTGTCTTTTGAAGCTCGAGAGCTGTGCTGTTTGACTTTAGTAGGAGGAAGTGGAAACAACATAAACGGCTTAATCTCCCTTGCCTCGGGGCTGATAGCGGTTCGTTTACATTTCCATATATCGATCTCTCTCGTGGCTCTGAAACTCCCACACGCTTCTTCAGGGTGGCATTAGCCTGACTTCTCTTCATCGATCTCCAAAATAGACAAGGAAGGAAAAGGCTCTTGTCTCTAGGTCCACACTTACCAGCATGAAGGGGCCACAGAAGACTATGCCATTTCTCCCAACGACCCCTCACCACAGAGCTTTTTCAAATGTTACACACACACAGATACACACACACCACAGAGCTATGTCAGAAAGGTTACATGCACTCCCAGAAATAGGGGGAAAGTAGGGTTAGGTTAGTAGGGTTAGAGTTATTTTAATTGTTAAGGAAATGTTGGAGGAAACTGCAAAGGCTTGCCAGTGGTCCTGGATGAGATGCATGTTGTTGGCATGGTGAAAGCCATGGGGGAAAGCGATAGGTAGGTGCTGCTGAGTGGATCATGTAAACGGCCCCAGCAGCCCCAGTCACTGTAACGGTAGCCGGCTGGTTCAGGTTAACCCTTGTTGAGCATCTGTCTGTACGACTCCAGTTGGCCATCCCCTCAGCTGCTCTGTCCTGTGCAGCTCACATGAGGTTGCGTGAATAGCTGTAGTCAGCGGCCAGTTGTGCGTGTTACACCTGGGAGTAGGGACTAACAGCCTGAACTATTTACTTGATTATAGACAGTGTAGGGGTAGGTGTAATAGCTATAGTTTCTCCCTAAGGTGCTCTTCCTACATGCACAAGTACTTTGTGTTCTTTGTAAAAAAGGCACACACACACACACACACACACACACACACACACACACACACACACACGATATGAGGCTTACTTGCATCACTTCAGCACCGGCGCATCATGCGAGTGGATGTCTTGGGTAACAATTTTGGAAGAGGACATGTGGGCACACACACACACACACACACACACACAGTGGGTGTTTTTTTTTTTTTTTTTTTTTTCCAAAGTCCAGATTCCAAATCTACTCCTGATCTGCCAAGGCAAAGGGCTTTTGCACATTCCCTGCTGATGCACTCTCTGAGTAATGGTGAATGGGTTTTGTGTGTGTATGTGTGTGTGTGTAAATGACAACTTCACAGCTTTGTGGCACGTGCGTGCACAAAAGCCAAACCAGTTTTTCTGTAAGTAGCATTGCCAACTGTGTGTCTGTACTGGGGTGTGTGTGTGCACTGGGCGAAGGGAACAAAACAGAGGAGCTGTGGGCTTTTTTGTATGGCCCCGTTTGCCACATGTATTAATCCTCTGTAGGATTTTGATTACTGCGGGTTTAGATGGTGTGCCATACTAATCTGTCAGGGAAGGCGGCACGCATTGTTTTCTTTCTTTCTGTTCCTCTTTTTCTTTTTCAAAGTGTGAATGCATGTGAGCATAGGCTGTGTGTGTGATGTGACCATAGGCTGTGTGTTAGAGTAACAGGCACTGAGAGGGCGGGGTGTGTGTCTGTTGGCCTTTTGTTTATATGTCCGTCGCCCACAAAGTCCATAAAGTCATTGTTTTCTCAGGTGTCTGTCTGTGTCTGTGTCTGTGTGTGTGTGTGTGTGTGTGTGTGTGTGTGTGTCATCTCGTGTGTTTCTGTGTGTCGCACCAAGGTGAGATAGCAGGGCAATGATATGCTATTTCCCTCTCCCTTTCTGGGTGTGTTGTTCATGTGTTCATTGTTGATGGCCTTTTAGAGGCTCAGTTAGGACGGTATTTAAGAGGTGCGTGTGTGTGTGGGTGTAGCATTGGTTGTGTGTGTGTGTGTGTGTGTGTGGCTGTATCATGAAGTGTGTGTGTGTGTGTGTACCTAAAGATATGTGTACCTGTGTGTTTATGCATCTCAAAATTGTTCTGGCCATGCAAAACATTTTCAGGCTTACAAATGTGTCCAGTTGTGATTAGGCCACATGTGTGGGTGCGTGTGTGTGTTGTGTATTCCATGTGAGTGGGTGTGGTTGTGGATGTTTTCTGTGTGTGTGTGTGTTGTGTATTCCATGTGAGTGGTGTGTGTGTGTGTGTGTGGATGTAATCTGTGTGGGCATGTGTATTATTGTGTGTGTGTGTGTGTGTGTGGATGTTTGTTGTGTGGTGTGCATGTGTGCTGTGTATTCTATGTGTGTGTGTAGTGGTTTTGTGTGTGTGGATGTACTCTGTGCATGCATGTGTATTGTGTATTATTGTGCGTGTGTGTGTGTGTGTCTGGATGCATGCTGTGTGTGTGCATGTTTGTTGTGTGGTGTGCATGTGTGCTGTGTATTCTATGTGTGTGTGTAGTGTTTTTGTGTGTGTGGATGTACTCTGTGTATGTGTGGTGTCTGAGGGGCAGTGTCTGGGCTGAGCTGGCATAGCATGCTAGAGCAGCAGCAGCAGCAGGAGTAGGGAGCCGGCTGTTTGAAAGGGAATTAGAGCGGTGGGGATTACTGCAGCGTGGCAAGCACTGCTACACACATCAGCAGCGGAGGAGGAGGAGGAGGGAGAGAGGGGAGGAGGGAGGGAAGGGAGGATGGAGAAGAGAAGGGAGGGATGGAGAGGAGGGAGGATTGATGGACGGAAGAATGGGGAATAGAGAGATGAAGAGAAGGAGGGAGGGATGGAGGAAAGAAGGGATGGAGGGAGGGAAGGAAGAAGAGATGGAGGGAGTGATGGAGGAAGGAGTGTGTATACACTGATGCTGACCTATGCTTTTCTGTTGTGGCCACCCATATAAATAAATAAATACATAAACTGCACAAGATTTTTATAGGTCTTATCTGAGACATGCAAACAAAATGTATGACCATAAAACAGTCAAGATCCTTAACACATTTGGGTGGCACTTTATAATAATTCCATTCTAATAAGTGTTTATTTTGCATTTGTTAACTCTATTTGTTAACTTAACACTTCATCATTTAACAACTTTATTTGATTTAACTTTCTGCAGCAGCTGTGTGATATTATAAAACTATAAAAATAGTTTTAAACATTGTACTTTACCTCTTTGACAATCAGAAAAATACCCACCTACATACAAAGTGGGGCCAGCCATGAAAGGTTATAAAACTACTGTCCTGATGTCTTGTGTCAACTAACTTTACACATACACATGAAAATTAGAGCAGAGCAATTTTATTAAATCAAAGCACAACTAAGAAAGACTCTGGTTCCATTATTTCTTTGGCTCAGTTGCTGCAAAAAGCGTCTCTTTTTTTTTTTTTTTTTTTTTTTACTGTACATAACAAGCCCATGCAAAGTGCTTTAAATGTGCCTTACTTAGATGGCCCGCTTTGTATCGTGTGTGTGACCCACTCAAATTTGACCTGCTCCCTCCCTAGAGAGCGTGCAGAGTGCAGGATGGGGCTCCAAAGTGGCTCTTCTCCCAGATTAGGCCTTTAAAGTCAGCCCCAGAGTGCTGCTCCCACTAACTGTGCCACCTGGTCAGGAGTAATTATGCTGGGGATAATGTTCTGTGAGGAGGTCATTCTCCTGGAATAAGCCCCGACAGAGTGATGAAGGATCTCGACGCGAAACGGAGGGGTCTTGAATCACTCTACAGGGGCTTATTCCATGAGAATGACCGCCTTGCTGGACGTTATCATGCTTATTATACAATATGATATGAAAAACGATAATAGAGAGTTTAACAGTGAAAATTCTAACAGTCAAATTTTAAATATGCCTACAGATAATTTTCCATAGTGCTCCACATATCTCCTAGCAACTGTAGAACTTATTTTAAGCTGACAGTTTCACATTCCACTGCAAGAAAAAACACTGTAAGGTATATTTGTCAGATTAGTAGGAGCATTCCAAATGGGTCAGGGCTAGTTGCACAACTGTGGTATATATGGCCTATGAATCAGCACTGTGAAGCATGGTAAACCTTAATTGAGACACCGTGAACGTTCCTGTCTTCTGGCGGTGCATCTCTTAAGCTGGGAAAAGACCTGCTGATATTTTTTCAGTCTTGTATAATTACAACGTGACTGAGTACATCAAACCTACTGACAGCATCGGATGCGATTTTTAGGAAGTTGTAAGCACAGACATAAAGACTGGGTGAAAATACAACAGATGTCTATGGCACAATCATGATCGTGACAACAAAAAACAGACTGGTACTGATCAAATCAAACATGTTTAATTTAATCGGAATTGTCAACAATGGAAACAATCATTTGAGATTCAAATTGGTCTCCCCAATCAATATGACTACTGATGTCACTGAGCACCCCAACTGCCCCTGACTATCTTGGACTACCTGGGACATCAGGAGGTCTGTGCCTAGCTTTAATGCAAGTTTGAGGGGAAATGGCAGTGAGGAATAGTCACAGAGGCAGATCACATCTCATGACCGACCCTGGTCCTCCCTGAGTAACCAGCCTTCTGCTCTACATCCCCTGCATGCTCCTTCCTGCCCACCCCATCACCTCATCAGCTCTGGCAGCTCTCTCTGGCTGGCTCGCTCAGGGGACTCTAATCTGGCCCATTACTTAATTATCCACCTGAATACACACCTTGGCAATTAAAACATTTCACCCCTCGATACAGCTCACATACGCCACATCCCTCCGCTGGATGGGAGGACTTGATGAGCTTGATGATTAGTTCAGTTGGTTCAACAAATCTGTCCATGCCCGCCCCCAACCCCCTCCTCTCTGCCTCTCCCCACGTCTGCATTAGTGTGTCCCAGTGCAGCTATCGCGCCCTGTTTAAAGGCAAAGCTAAAGGCACTAATGGCCCAGGGAAGCATAGGAGCTAAATATGAGCACTCCCACATTTAGTGGTGGCAGGAGCTGTGTGTCACGCTGCGTCTCTTTGCACAGGTGTTCCAAGCGGGGTCCCTGCCCACTCACCCTATCCCCCCACCACACACACACACACACACACACACACACACACACACACACACCCTCTTTTCCTCTGCCACCACCCATCTTCAACTTCAATCCTCCATCCTCCCACCAAATACTCCCACCACACATACACACGCACACGCACACATGCACACATGCACACATGCACACACCCTTATCTCCAGCAACCATGCTAAGAATACCCACGTGTCCCTATTGCAGCAGATGTTATAGCTTGGAGCCAGTCGGGGGGCTTTGGAAGAACTGATAGGCCCATTATCGAATTGTGCCGCTTGAATTCCCAATATGTGGCCGTGGGCTGCGGTTGGCAGGTTATGATTCTGATGAATTTGTGTGTGTGTCTTTATCCTGTATGTGTGTGTGTTATCATGTGTGTGTGGTGGGGAGGGTGGTGGCTGGGGTGTGGGCAAATCTAATAAATGAGGTGATGTGTGGGGTGGTTGTGGGGTTAGCTGGAGGTGGTGTGTGTGTGTGTGTGTGCGCGTTATCGTGTATGTGTGGTGGGGAGGGCGGTGTCTGGGGTGTGGGCAAATCTACTAAATGACGTGGTGTGTGGGGTGGTTGTGGGTTTAGCTGGAGGTGGTGTGTGTGTGTGTGTGTGGTGGGGGCTGTGGTTGTGGAGCGACAGCTTGCCTGGGTGGTGCGGGTGGCAGAGCTCGCCAGCTTCAGGATTTTCACTGTTGACACGGCCTTTGGGCAGCCAAGCAGAGCTGTGCGGGAACGTGGCATAAGCCCCTACCCAGCTGCCTCCGCCCCACAGGAGTGTGTGTGTGTGTGTGTGTTTTTCTGTATCTGTGTTTGTTTGTGTGTGTGTGTGTGTGTGTGTGCGTGCGTGTGCCTGCAAGCTTACTGTGTGTGAGCTTTTCCAGGGGTCTCTGTGTTTGGTGCCTGCCCTGGAGAAGTCAATTCATTGAAATCTGATTGATTGTTGTGGGTCATTTTGACTCGTACTGTGTAAATCCACTCAAAACAGTCAAAAAACAGTTTAAACCAGTAAGAACCTTATTTTAGATTATATAAACATTTAGAAGAGACAGAGCAATACATTTTTAATTTCAAAACTATATTTAAGAAGTATTTTGTTCAGGTCTTTCCCTCTGCACTTTTTTCCATTTAACTTGCCCCATTTTCTCACATTTTCAATGTTCATCATTTTCAGTGCTCTCCACATGATGGACAGAATGTAACTGTGTGCTTTCTGCAGATGTTATTCTGGCATTTCACACAATGGTACTTGTTTTACTGTCCTCTCGGGAGGGACAGACCTGGCATCTTTTCCGTTTCCTGTGTCCACTAGATCCATTGCAGATTGGTTGGATGACCTGATCTTGACCTTTTCAATGACAGCTGCCACTGCTGGGGATCGAGCTGGCCTGGCTCGCCTCTGGATCTTGGGAGTGACGAGTGCTTTGCCGAGTTCTTCCAGGAAAAGCTGACATCGGTACAATTTGCCGGCATTCCATTGGTGGTTGATTTCAGTCCAAAGGACATAGGCATTGTAAGCAGACACATCCACAATGTTGTAGAAAGTCACCAAGGCCCAATGGGCAGTCTTGTGCTGGCAGCTGTATGTTGCTGTGACTTTGTCCAGATTGTCAGCTCCTCCTTTGGTGGAGTTGTAGTCCAGGATTATTTGTGGCTTCATGTCTTGTGCTCAGAGACGCATCTGTGTGCATTGTGCTCATTACAAGAACATTCTTGTTTCTCTTTGGGCAGTATGAAACAAGTGTAGCTTTCTCTGTGAAAACAAATATTGGGGAATGCAGAGGTCTGCCCTGCATCTTCAGAATTTCACTGAGAAGTTCTGGCTTATTTCTTCTGACTGTTCCCAACGTAGTCAGCTTTTTCTTCTGAAGTTCATCTCCAAGGTGGTAGGATGTAAAGAAGGTGTCACATATGATGTTATGACCTTGCAACCCTTCACTCATCTCCAGCACCACACGCATCCCCGGATTCTTCTCAGATGCTCCTCCAGGTAGCTTTCCAGTATAGACTTGCATGTTCCATGCATAGCTAGATTTTGCATCACAGGTTGCACAAATTTTGATTCCATATTTGGCAGGCTTGTTGGGCATGTACTATCTGAAAGGACAGCGCCCCCTAAATGCAACAAGGCGCTCATCTACAGTAACATGTCGACCAGGATTGTACAAGAAAGGTAGAATTTCAACCCATTTATCCCATACATCTCTAATCGCAGCTAGTTTGTCTCTTTCACGTCGACCAACTCTAGTTTCACTGTTGTCAAATCGGATCACACGAGACATCATGTGAAATATAGCCTTCCATACTCGTCATCCCATAGACTTGCAGTTGCTTCTCCCTTTGACCTGTACATTCCAGCTAATACCAGCCACTTACACAGCTTCCGATGTAAGCGTGCAAGTCAATCTGATCCAGTGGCTTCCATGTCTCCTGAAATACACGCCTCCCCTCCAAGTTGGTCATTTCCAGTATAATCTTCTCTATTGGTGGGGATATGAAGAGCTGAAATGCTAATTTGATATCATCAACTCGTGTGACCGCAAATCTTGTAGGACAGGGAGTCATTTTGATGATATTGGAAGATGACCATCTACCTTGGCTTTGGTGTGGTGATGTTGAGCATTTTATATTACCATCTTTAGATGACCATGTCCCCATGATGATTGCTGCATTCCTTGGCTTTCAACCGATGGAGAGACAATGGCAGGCTCGTCATCTGAATCCTCCTCATCGATGGAAAGATGACAATCTAGATCATCAATTACATTGTCCTCGGTCTCTGAAAGATCATCTATCTCTGAAATCTCTTTCTCTGCATCAGTATCCGAGTTCAAACTCCGTCATAAAGCTTCTTCAGTAGTGATGTTACATTATCGTTCCTCGCTGAGAACTCGTTCTCGTCATTCAGTTCCTCTAAAGAACTCGTTCGGATTCGTTCACCAGTTCGTTCCTTTGGATGACGTCATATCACGTGTCTTGCACGACTCAGTGATGTTTTGTTAGGCTATGTGATAACACAAGAACGACGGGACGAACGAGAGAGGAGGCAGAGTCTGTATAAGTCCAATGATCAATGGGTGAATGACCACACCCATTAAAAGAATTAAAATGAATAATGAATTATTCAACATTCAAGGCAGAGTAAATATAACAAATCCATTACAAATAGTGTTGACAACTATTGTTAAGTTATCTACCGTGTCGCTGCATTACATTCTTTTGTTTGCTCATAGACACGGTTGCTATGCTTTATAGGCTCTCACTGGATAAAATGCATGAGAACGTTTTAGACTCAATAAGGATAACAACATACGATTGGTTGGTGGGCTTCACTGCCACTGAATGAGCTCACAGACTGCTGTGCTGATTTTCAAAGGAACGACCGACCATGGAAAGCAGCAAACTAGTTTGCCTCGTTCCTCCCCCCAGTCAGTTAAAGTCCACTGTACGATCAAAGGATGAATGACCAAACCCATCTTAAAATAGATTAAAATGAGCAATGCTTTATTCAACATTTATGACACAAAGTAAATATAACTTTATTACAAACTGTATTAACAACTACTGTTACCTTCTGTAACGGTAGATTAACGTTGATTCTTTTGTTTACTCATGGAAACAGTTGCTATGCTTTATAGGCTCTCATTGGATAATATGCATGAGAATGTCTCAGACTCAATAAAGACAACACAACAGAACAGCCGACGATTGGCTGGCTAGTTGGCGGGCTTCACTGCTGCCACTGACAGACGACACAGACTGCTGTGCTGATTCTCGAAGGAACGACCGGGAACGAAAGGAACGACCTGGAACGAGAGTGGCGACCTCGTTCATGACGTTCCTCCCCAGGAACCGTTCAAAAGAACCGATTCGTTTGTGAATGACACATCACTATTCTTCAGCTGTAAACCTTCTGGAGCTCATTTTTGGTGTGTTGGTCAAAGAGATAGCATAAGAAAAGTGACAAGAACAAGGGAGAGAAAGTCCCTTCTCGACACACACCTGGGTATCTGGCAGTCAAAATACAATTAATTGTACACAGTACTCTTTGATATAGATTAAAAGGACATCAAAAAGGGGTGTTTATTTTGGATCTGTACAACTATTTACCCACATTATCGTGTCTGGGTCAAAATGACCCACATCATCTTTGTATACAAACTCTGCACAGACATTCCACTAAACATCAGTAGTGTCCAGATTTTACACACCATTTCATGATCATAGATGAGGAAAAGTCACAAATTTTCAAAAAAAAAAGGATAACCACTTTGGTCAACACAAAAACCAAAATGGGTCAAATTGACCCTTAACATAATTTCTTTTGGTCGCAGCTGTCATTGGTAAAACTGTGTTTATGAATTAGGAAATTAACATAATTTTCATATTAGAGAAGATGTGTAATGGCCTCTTAATGACCCCACTGTTGGTATGATCACCTTTGGTTTAACCTATAGCTCAGATTTCAGGCCAAGATCAGTTTCTGTCATGATGAAATTGAACAACTGCCCCCCTGTGATTTGAGTGGCAGCTTTGAAGAATGTTTGTGCTTTATGAAACTGCTTTGAAGCAGACCTGAAATACTTAGTTTGGTTACTGTTCAGGTTCTTGGGCAGAACAAAATAGATGAAACTTCTAAACTATTTGATGATCCAATATGCATAATTCTTCGCATGTTATACAACTCCGTCCAACCTCAGTGTCAATAGTGTGTTCTCATTGGTCAGCAGGTAGCAGTAGTGTCCTCCAGCTGCAAGGTCATAAACAAAAGTGGCTATTGATTAGACAGAAAAGATTTTCTGGAAAGATTTGGCATCACTGTGTGTCTTCTTTCTCAGCCTACAGTGAGAGGTGCTCTATTTTGGCTCTTCTTCTTCTTGGTCATCTTCAAAGCTTAGAGTGTGGTCTGATTTGCATTCCAATAACCCCACGAGCACACCACACTCACTCCACACCACACTCACTCATACACTCAGTCACACACGTGTGCACGCGCTCTCTCACACACACAGGCGCACACTTACAAATGACCTCAATTCAGCGCCTCTCTTCATTAGCAGCTCTCTAATTAAAAGTGCCTTGCATGCCAAGAAGTCATCTGGCTATTTGTTTTTGTTGGAATTCAAGCCTGTGTGTGTGTGAATTTTAAATTGAAATAATACCCCATGTACAGGTTTATGGTAGACATGTATACGTTATTAAGGCTCTTTGTGATCCTTCATCTGTCTGCATATACTGTATGAGGAATATTATTCCATACGCCCACTACATTAATAGGCAGTGTTCCCACACAGGGCAATGAGGCATTTATTTATGTCCTATGATTATCTGTGGAGTAAATAAAACTCCCACAACAATCAAGATGAAAAAGGGATGGTATGTTACTTGTTCTGTTTGGAAGGTGTGTGTGTGTGTGTGTGTGTGTGTGTGTCAGTCCTAGTAGTGTTCAGACGACCAGAACTAAAAACCTGTGTGTTTCCCTCTGGAGTACCTGGACATGTCCACCTTAAGTTATCGATGTTCCTTCAGTTTTTTCCTAAGGATTTTTAAAATGCATGGTGCGTTCATTAACTGTCATTTTATATAGTTTGTTATAGTACAGTTTTTTTCGTCAATAGTAGCGAAACACAGTGTGTGATGTTGGTATCATTGAGAGTTAACCACGTCAGTGGAAAGCAACCTTTCCTTACTAGATGCTGTTTACTTTAAAATAGGGAGAGGTTTAAGAATGAACAGACCCATGCAAAACCTGCATAGGTCAGTGAGGTCAGTTCAGGTTTTTTTTTTTTTTTTTTTTTTTTTTTGTGCGCTGTGTTTTGACAAAGCTGTTCAGTGTGCTAAAAATGTCCTGATATGGGATTTGGACCAGAGGACACTTTTTTTTTTTTTTTTTTTTTTTTGCAGCATCATGAGCATTGAGCTCTCGCATTTAACGCTAAAACCGTGGTAAGCAGCGCTGGCATGGTGTGGTTGGCAGTGCGAGCACGACTCTTGAACGCTGTCCAAATGTGTAGAACGGCAGCACCGCATGGACTCAGTCATTATTCTAGGGCCCAATTTACAACCAGACGTGTGGGAAGCAGGAGAGAGTGTGTGTGTGTGTGTGTGTGTGTGTGTGTGTGTGCGCGTGTGTCTGTGTGCAGTGTGTGGGGTTTGAGAGAGGGTGGGCAGGAGAGAGGTAAAGAGGATGAACAAATGTGTGGCCATTAGTCTTGCATAAGCAATGCAGTCAGGTGTCCAAACCTTATTTTTAGATGTCAAGCTTAGCCTCTTTAACAGTTTCTCTTGTTCACCCCCCCCCCCCCCTCTCTCTCTCTTTTTCACCCTCTGACACTCAATCTCTGACTCTTTAGCAAGAGGGAGTTAGAGACAGTTGACCAACACTGTCCCACAGTTGCTTTTGAACATCAGTTTGGTAAATTGTCACTTGATCTAAAACATCTTATAACCATTTAAATAGCCTCTGAAATTCAGTGCACTTCTAGCCTCTATGCCTAAATCATATACCTAATCTAATGGATCATTTGTCCATTTCTTCTACAGTAAATGTTTTTGTGGTCTTCATATTAAAGTGGCAAGAAGATGACTATTTCATAGCCAGGAGTTTGTTGCAGAAATGATCATGATTGATGATCCTTACGGTCTTAACTTGATATGTGTTACCGGTAGCCATCACCATCATTTTGGGCCTGAACGGCACACACATTTCCACTCCACTCCACCTGGGAGGGCGGCCGGTGTGCAGCAGGGTGATGACTAAGATGGGCTTCTGCTGGAGTTTGTCTGGGTGTAAATAACTCTGATTCATCCTCCTGGCACTGCCAAGCACTTGTCTTCCCAGAGACCCCAGCCAAGTGGCTTTCTACGTAACTACTATTTGCTCTTTCCTGTGTTTGTGTGTGTGTGTGTATTGAGAGTGTGTGAGTGTGACACCAGGGACACAGGCATCCATTGTGAGAATATAGATTCATCAAAAAGATAAGGGGGGAGCCATTGCCAAGGCGCAAGAGTCACCTTGAGCCATTTGGGTGCTAATCTATGCAATGCTGCTCTTGGGTCACATGCAGAGTAGTGTCATTTAATCACAATGACTGGCTGATTGAATGTGTGTGGTGTGTGAGCTAATTGTGTGTGCGGGTGTGGAACAAGTGGGAGTGCTGCAGCAAACTTGTGTACCCCGTATGTGCATGCACATGCTCAAAAAACATGTAACCACACACACACACACACACACACACACAGACACACACACACACACACACACCAGAGATTGAAATTGGCACCAGCCACCAGCCAAATGCTAGTAAAATATACAAGTAGCTGGTAGATTTCTGGCCGAAAATAATTATTTACTGTTGAGTGGCTGGTGAATTTTACCATATATTTGTCAGTGGTTGGTACAGGGTCACAATGCCAAGTTAATTTCCACCCCTTAGACACACACACATACATACACACACACACACACACACACACACACAATCCAACCTGCCAGAATGGTCTGCTTCCTTTAGTTCTCTCTTGAGCGGTACCCCTGCTGGGTTGCAGGCATCATTCCATGCGCCACCATCCAATCCAGTCGTCTATTTTTACACGCACCTCCTTCCAGCAGCGCAACGCATCAGCACGCTCGGCTCTGCGAAATTACACAGCGGAGGGCCGAACGGGGCTTTTTTTGTTAATTATTGATGGGAGCCCATGCTGATGTCTACAGTCAGTAAACAGGGGAGGATGTCAGACAAGGGCGACAGAACGGGGGATAAAAGAGAGGTGGAGATGGAGGTTTTACACCACAGCCGTACAGTGTAATTTTTCAGCATAGTATTCACAGTATATGCGGCCATTTTATTTATTTATTTATGTATTTATTTATCTGTGTACTTGATGAAATGATTTTGATTGCGTTGCCATGTGTAAGACCTTGTTTCTGTTTTGTTTGACAGCACTGTTAAAATCTGATTTAAAATTGCTCTGAGTGGCGGGTTGCTGCTTGTCGGATGCCCGACCCAAATTGAAATTCCAAACCTGTGCGCCACCGCCACACAACCTCTACGCATGGGCTGTGTACTTATTTTCAATTAACCAACCTGTGTGTGTGTCTGTGTGTGTGTGTCTATGTGTGTGTGTGTGTGTCTATGTGTTTTTGTCTATGTGTGTGTGTGTGTGTGTGTGTGTGTGTGTGTGTGCCCCTGTTTCTTTTTTTTCTCCTCTCCTCATTTTCAGTATTCATTTTCAGCAGTCACCTTGTGTGATTTAGTGCGATTGGCCATGGGCCTGGCGTTCCCGTAGTGGCGGCTGGCGGCGGTGTTGGCAGCGGTAGGGTGACCTTGAAGGTGTTCTGGTAAGGGAGCCTTTAGACAGAGACGGATTACTCTCACCTCTGACCTGCTGCTGAGGCTGCCTCTGCCTCTGCTGCTGTTGGCTGCTTGCTTGTGTTGTGTTATGGAGTGTTGTGGAGTGTAAGTGTGTTGACCTTTTCCCTCCAGTCTGTCTCGCTGTCCTCTTGTCTTGAAACACACCTGACTATGTCTCTCGTGGTCTGGTGCTTTATGTGTTACAGTCATCGGTCTCCCTGTCTCCGTCTCTCTCTCTCTCTCTCCTTCTCTTGCCTCCTTCCCCCTCTCTCTAGGCCGAGCCTGCCCATACTGCCTGTGATGCTATGTTGAATTTTGTGGTCAAGCCAGTCTGGCCAACATGCCTATTCTCAGTTCTTCCTGGTCTGGAACCAATTCTGGAACCAACGAAAAATGAACGGTATGCATAAGTCATCCGAATGAGTGGTCTGATTGGTCATAGCTCTTTCCAGTAGTACACAGAGGCATTTGAAAGACACCCATTGATCCCGCCTCTGAGAACTTCCTGTCTACGGGAGGTTTGCCAGACCGAGCTCTGTCTAGGAGTTTGGTGCGAGCCTCTTTCTGCTTCTGTTGTCCTTTGTGGTTTGTTCCACTGGCTCTTTCTCCCTTATCTCACTCGTGGTGTTGCCCTTCATCCATCCTCTAATCTCCTCTCTCTCTCTCTCTCTCTCTTTCTCTCTCTCTTTCTCTTTCTCTTTCTCTTTCTCTCTCTCTCTCTCTCTCTCTCTCTCTCTCTCTCGTATATGTATTTTTTTTGGTCATTTCTCTTTCTCTCTTTCTCGTATGTGTATTTCTTGGCCATCTCCCTCTCTCTCCTCCTCTCTCTCCTCTTTACTGTCTTTCTCTCTCCTCCTCTCTCTCCTCTGTACTGTCTTTCTCTCTCCTCCATCTCTCTGTTGTATGTATTTCCTGGCCCTGTACTTCCCTCTTGGTCTCTCTGCCGGTCTCAGTCATCCTCCCTGTTTCCCTGTCCTGGCCTGCGTCCCGCTGAAGGGAAAGTGCTGAATAGAACACTTCTGCCTGCCTCTGCTGTGCCGTCAGGGCTTTCAGGGTGGTGCTGGTGTGTGTGTGTGTGTGTGTGCGTGTGTGTTGGGGGGGGGGGGGGGGACTGGATTTTGGCCGAACAGTAGCGCTATCTGCTGTCGCCTAAGCCAATTGCAACGCATCCTAGGTCCCATCCTTAACCCAGGCACCGAACATTCTGCCACATTTACGAGACCCCCCAAACACACACACATACAATAACATTAGCAACATTCCCCCTAACAGTGAGTTGCGTAATGCATAAACTGGAGTGCCCTGGATTCCAACGCATATTCCAACATCATCAGAGTTCTGCTGTTGATGCCTTTGAGGCAGCTGGGAGTTTTCTTTTCTTTTTTTTCTTAACTTATTTACGCACATGGCTGTTGATACAGTTAATTATTTCACATTAGTGATTAAATATTGTTTTTTTAAATACTTGTCATCCACCACTTAATAACGCACCTGTTTGTTTAGTTTGTCTTGTCTTTTATTTGTAGCAGCCTGGAGTTTGACATAGGCGCTATATAAATCAAACATTATTATTATTATTATTATTATTATTATTATTATTATTATTATGACGCTGGTTATGGATAGATGTACCAATAGTAGCCCTGGTAGCATAGTGTGGAGCCTAATTTCATACTTGTGTCTGCACTTGCAGGGTCTAAAACCACTGAAAACATTAAGAACATGTTTTAAGAATATTAGAAAAATGTTTAATGTCCTCTAAGCTATGCATTTCATAGCAGACCATGCTATGACAGATTCATCTGCTGCTGCTCCATCTTGCTGCTATTGCCCACTTAGTGGAAATTCGTTTTTCGCAATCTGTATAGCACAGTGCAGGCTTCATAAGCATGGCATACACATAAGTACACAATACACACTTACCCAACCTATACATGACACATACACACACTCAACAACAGCCACCATCCCTAATCACTGCCAGGAGCCTTCAGACAGCCAGTTTTAGTTTCAGACAGCCCTTCTGATGCTCTGGTCAGGAAACCAACCAGAAAAAGATTGGGAGGGACGAAGACACCGGTCTGACGGGCCACGGTGTGGAAAGCTGTGGGTGAGAGTTGTCAGAGCGAGCGAATGAGCTGGTTGACTCTGGAGGCAGCTCCTGTCAGTTTCCGGCTGCCCACGACAGACAGCAGGCCTTGTGCAGAGGACACTTGTTTATAAGCAGGAAGCAGTTGCTATCTAGCAGTGAGATGCTTTCTTATGACACAATGACACACTGGTGACTAAAGGGCAGGCAGAAATGTGAATGCCTGAGAGATCATCTTTACACTGTTCCCTGGCATGGACAGACATGCCTGTCAGTTGTGTGTAATGTAATGGGTTGATGGCAGTTGTTTCAAGGAGTACTGTGACCCATATGGTGAGGAGTTGGATATCCAGTTGTCCCACGTGAGGTATTCAGACAGTACTCAGAAGGCATAAGGTGCATGTTTTAACAGGCAACTGAGAGTGCGACAGAGAGGGTTATCTGTAGTTGTTCATATTTGATGGTTGAATTTTGCAGACACCATGAGCAGTGTCTGGTGGTGGGAAGCGGTGTGTGTGTGTGTGTTTGGGTGTGTGTGTGTGTGTGTGTTTGAGTGTGTAGACACCATGAGCAGTGTCTGGTGGTGGGAAGCGGTGTGTGTGTGTGTGTGTGTGTTTGGGTGTGTGTGTGTGTTTGGGTGTGCGTATGTGTGGGGGCCAGCTGGAAGGGGTGCTGGGAGAGAGGTGGCAAAAGGACATGCAAGAGGATAAAGGTGCAAGGGACAAGCGGTCTACTGGCTCCTGAGGGGAGAGTTCAAAACATCACTGCCACTGAGCCAAAGACCAGAGCTGTGTGTGTGTGTGTGTGTGTGTTGAATTGCTTTAATGTATTCAGAAAGTGTGATTCCTGATGAATACTGACATGTAAGTTGGAATCAAATAAAGTGTGTGTGTGTGTGTGTGTGTGTGTGTGTGTGTGTGTGTGTGTGTGTGTGTGTGTGTGTGTGCAAGCCAAACGTGCCTTTTCTGAAGTATATGTAAGAGAGATGGAGAGAGACACAGATGGCAAGGCCGGCTGAGAAAGTCATTCGATATCAACACTGTCGAGGACTCAGACACTGTGTTCTATTGCAAAGATGGTAGATGACACTGGAAGATTGGATCTAGAAGCTGAAGGGAGCTTTGAACAAACAGAGCCAGGATTGCATGCCTCTCCATGCTGCCCAGCTGTAGCCCTACACCGACCTTGACCTGAAATTAACTGGCTTTAGATGCTGTAATTCCGGGGAGAGAAAGCGGATAAAAAAATGACTGATACTCCCCTTGTCATGTCATGCCTGCACTTGCCATATGACATGCCTGACATGGAGCCTGTATGTAGCATTGTGCTGTTGTTCTAACCCCAGTTGTCTCCTATAGCGTGCTGCTGCCATGGAGGGGTCGGATTGAGAGTGACCTCGCCATGGAATCCACTAAGCAACGGTTGCGTAATGACGAGCAGGCAGAGTGGCACGTGGTGACAGCTGGATGACAATTGCCAGATGCCAGCCCAGTGGTGTGTGTGTGTGGGCGGGTGTGTGTTGTGTAAGTGTGTGTGTGGGTGGGTGTGTTGTGTGTGTGTGTGTGTGTGTGTGTGTAAACAGTCCAGTCGTAACTGGAGAGGGGTCACACTGGGATAAGGTTGTGTTCCCACATGGAGAAAGGGCAATACAGTGACCCCCCAGTGGCCTCTAGGCTGCGCTATTGTTAGGACTACAGCTCTGGAAGAAAAAAAATGACCCCACATTATGATGGGTCTTTGTTAGACTTATATGAATATTTAGTTGAAGTTCCTATTTTATCTACATGTAACATATAATATTATATACTTACACTATACATACCTAACCCTAACCCTGTGGTACAGTACATTGTTATACATGTTGTTACGTTGTACCTAATTAGTGTAACAGTAAAGTGTAACTGCAATATTATGTACTTTACATTGAGTAAGAGTTGTAGTAACATGAGGTGTAGTAACATGTAACACAATATGCAGTAACGTATAATATGTAATATGTAGTAACACGTCATGTACACTAATGAGCCAGGGGGAAGAAGTCCTTGCCAAGGCCTTTTTCTGTCCATTTCTTAAGCCAGCTGTTATTAATTTGGGCCAACTTTTCAGTCCGTTTTTTTCCTCCAGGTAGAGGTGCCAATGAATTATCTGTTTCAAGTGCACAGGTAGAACCAATACACATAGTATAACTTTTTTACTATCTGTAGCTGGACTTTCCCATCTCTGATGCTTGCCTGAGGAGCATTCATTTACTGCATGGTCACCTGTATTTTACCGTCCCAGTTACATCAATTAGGTACAGTGTAGCAGTGTTACCCATAGATGTTATAATAAGTTTATTACACTTCATAAGTACACTTACTGTGAGCCTAGTAGTACAGAGCCCAGTAGTAGCACCACTGAGAAGATTAGTCCTCGACTGTTAATCTGGACCTATAACCTATAATGTAACATTATGTACTAGGGGTGCTACGGTTTCGGATTGTATTCGAATCCGTTCGGTTCGTTTTGCACGGTTCGGTTCATTCTGTAGATCGGATCGGATTTCGGATACGCGAGGGGAATGGTTTCTCTTCAGTACCGCCTTCAAAGACGCAAGAGCCAATGAGAATTTTCCCGAGCTTGCCTTCAACCTATCAGCGCTCCAACACAGACGCTGGGGAAGAGACGCGTGTATGCGCGAGAAACTTTTGAGCGCAGAAAACATGGCAAGTGTAGGAGAAGACACGACACCCAAGTTTGAAGAGGCACCATCGTCTCTGAAATCCGCGGTGTGGGAACATTTTGGTTTCAGCGTAGAATATGATGACCAAGGAAACAAGACGGTAAACAAGCAACGCACGGTCTGCAAACACTGCTCCGCATTGTTCTTGTATTCACCAGGCTCCACTTCAAACATGGCAGCACACTTACGCCGCAACCACCCGACTATAAATATAAGCGGAGCAAAACGTAAAGATACTTCCTCTTCAACCAAAATACAGACAACTATTGCATCGAATTATTTAATGTTTATTAACACTGTAGTAAGAACACATGTATCTGCCCTTGCTCTTTTCACTTTGCACACCCCCAGTGGTGCACACACCACAGTTTGGAAAACCCTGCTGCATCCGAACCGTATCCGAAACCGTGGCCCACAATCGTGGACCGGACCGAACCATGGACACACTGATCCGTTGCACCTCTATTATGTACTTACACTGTACCATAGAACAAGTGTTAGTGTTACTGTAGGTATGGGCTAGCCTGGCTATCGCGACTTGTCAATGCTCTGCGAGCATTGGTCTGGCCAAGCTGTGTTGAAAACCCATTTCTCAGAAGGCGGGCTTAACAGCTTCTTTCCCTCTGCCATCACCCTACTGAACAGCTGAACTACACATGCATACATACATACATGCTCATATGTGTATATGTTTACTGTTATGCCCTTGTATTCCCCCCCTCCCAGCGCTTCTCTTGCACATGACACAAGAAAAGACTTGCCTAGGTGTCCCCTGCCCAGCAACTCAAGACTCTTTTTTTTTTTTTAGTGCCCCCCCCCCAAAAAAAAACTTTATGCCTTATTGGTATATTGTCATACCGGTTGTTTAACCCACTGTGACACTATGTGCCTACTTGTACATCATTGCACATATTGGGTGCCTGTATGTATATTGTTGTCCCTACTGTGCAATACAAGTACACATACTTGTTTAGTCTATTGTATTTATTGTATTGTATTATGTTCTGTGTTATGTGTATAGAGAGCTAACATCTGCCGGAGTCAAATTCCTTGTATACGTAAGTATACTTGGCCAATAAAGCTGATTCTGATTCTGATTAACCTGCCTCTTTCCAATGCTTGCTCGCGAAATGCAAATGCAGCGTCACAGGCAGTATGGGCACACCCAGGCTAGGAATGGGCAGTGTAAGTACATAATATTACATGTTACATGTAGATACACTAAAAAGGAACTGTAAAATAAAGTGTTACCTATTGCATCAGCCCAAAAAATGGCTTAATGTTTGTCATATTTGAAAGGCACACGCATGGGCAAATTACATCCTTGCTCCCATCTGAAACATACGTGTCTTCCTTGTCTGCAATGAGGCGGTTGAAGGGATGCCTCGCAGAAGCTGCAATCTCAGCACCACATGTTTCTGTTGTTTAGTATAAAGCATCAAACCTTGTGCACACATTTGGCGTGTGTGCATGCATGTGTTTTTCTTTCTTTTTTTTTCTTGGGTGTTGAGTTTTCGCCGCAAGGTTACATCAGCCACCGAGTGTCTTGTCATGGGATTGTCTCACTAAATATTTTATCTGTACTCTTTATAGCACGCCTCCCTGTGATGCAGATCCTGAATACAAAGCACACATATCTGTCTTATGCCAGACAGGAGAATGCTGATTAGAATAATCTTTTTAATCTTTGACAGATTAAAACAATATGTTCATATATGCCCCCCCCCTCCTCCCTCTCTCTCTCTCTCTCTCTCTCTCTCTCTCTCTCTCTCTCTCTCACTCTTTTTCTCTCTTTCTCTTTCTCTCTGTCTCCATCTCTCACTTTCTCTCACACACATGCTCTCTTTCTCTTTCTCACTGTCTCTCTCTCTCTCTTTCTCTCTCTGTCTCTCTCTCCCTCTCTCATTGCAGCTATACGTGAGTTTCCTGATGACATGTTTACCAATGCTGAGAGAAAGAGTGGAGCAGTCTTATTACATATAGCAGCGGTAAGTGGTGTGTGTGTGTGTGTAGGTGACTTTGTGAGTTTGTGTGTGAGACTTGGGGTTCCTGTGCAAAACACCCACCTCTTTTTGTATTCAGTCCTCATTTGTCATAGTCTACTGACAAGCACTCCTGCTGTGGGGTTGGGAGCAGAAATAGCTTTCCCTTTCTCTTTCCTGGAGTTTGTGTCAAACTCCCAGTGTTTCTGCTGGCTAGGAAAAAATTTAACCCAGAGTCCGTTTTGCCATATCAGTACCTCAGGATCTTAGTCCCGTGTCCTCCACTTTCACTACAACATTATTTTGAGGGGGTGAGGCCTGAAAGGTATCCTGAGGTTATATCCTAAGAATTTCTGACCATTAAGTCATATATAATGCATTATAGTACTGCATATACATATTAAAGCTCAGTAGACGGTTTGTCAAGTGCCATGTGAGTCCCATTTTTTGCCAGCGAACTCTGGATGTTTAGGCTGTGTGTCTGAGTGTGGGTCTCAGGACTTTTTTCAGCCTTTCCCCTTGGCCTTTAAAGCACTGTAAAATGGAGATGCACAGATGTGCTGTTTTTTTTATCTGCATCCACATCACAAAACTCATCAACTCATCAATATATAGGCTATATATATTTTTTTTTTGAGTAGTTAAATTTAATTAATATATTGTTCCTCACTTCATCTGCCCGACCCGCGGTTTAGCCACGGAGTCCACGGTTTTAACCGCCATCCGCGCATCTCTACTGTAAACCCCAAGTTTGGCATCCAGCTTAAAATACTGGGTCCTCTAGCACCCCTAGTGGACACAGGTTGCAATGTCCACAATCTGGTCTCTGGTCGTGGCTGAAGAAGATTCATAATGCATGTTTTCCCCACCTTTCTAAGGGACCCAGGTCATTTTTCATGTTGTAGAGTGTGAAACGCCTTCAGCCCAAATAAATTCATGTTCAGAGACACGGCAGGCAGTCACCTGGGGGTAAAGGTACCACACTTCCATTTTGTCACTAATGACGTGTGTCAGACTTCTCCCTTAGAGGATGCTGGAACAATGCCTGGGTCATTGAACACACACACACACACACACACACACACACACACACACACACACACACACACACACACACACACACAAAACAAATGTCTCACAAGCACATGAACACATTGTCTCTATTGGCTACAGCCACTCTTGCACTTGATTACACGTGTGTGAAATAATGACTTGGTAGATTGCATGTGTAAAAACAAAACAAACAACAACACGGCCATGTATGCAAGTGTGCATTGTCACAGTGTGTGTGTGTGTGTGTGTGTGTGTGTGTATATATATATATATATTAGGGCTGGGCGATATGGCTGAAATCTGTATCACGATATAAGTGTTTCATATCGGTCGATATCGATAATTATTGAAACATTGTGTGACCTATTTAAAATAAGTAACAGGAGGGAAAAAAATCAAAATTTAAACATTTTTATTTTTAACTTAACGTTCCTCTGACAGGCAATAAGCATTCAGGCAAAATGACTGTCAACACACGTTCAATGTTACGATCACAATGAAAACTGAACAATTATCAATAAGCTAAAAAAGTGCTTAACAAAGCTGAAGTGTTATAAAGACGTGCAAAGTGTTAAATTATGTAAACATAGCGAAACCTGATACCTGAGAAGAACTATCATATATGTATATAGTTTTACTGCATAATTTGCAGACACGATGAGATTTGTAAACTCCAAAAAAGCTCCCATACTGGTGAGCAGAGCTTTCTGTTCTTAGGGCTCATTCACAACAAACACTCTGCATATTCAGCGCGTGGCCGTTTTCTGTCCGTATTCGTTTAGAATGCATGTTAACAAATTAGACTCTTCACACCGCACGCGTGATCTGAGCGTATTCTGTCCCTATACAAACATATTGTATATTGATACGCGCTGTACACGCTCAAGTTAGTGTGAATGAGCCCTTATCCACATTTTCCTCGCTCGTCGCAGTGGCACTCATCTTCCTTTCTTGACCATGCTGTTTCTGGGAAAAAACACGACTACGAGACAAGACATGGCGCAACCAAACCCGATACTGTGACATGATTGGCTATTAGCGTGTCACTCCCCATACGTTGCTAGGCTACAGAGGACAAGTGTATGAGACCAAGCTTGCTTCGCAACAAAGATTTAAAGCGGCGCTAAATCAGAGAGGGCTCTGACTAAACTTACGCCGTTTTCTTAAAAAAAAAAAAAAAAACATTCTATCGAACGCATTTTCTATTGTTATCGAGTAGGTGTCTATCGAGATGCATATCGTTATCATTTTATCGCCCAGCCCTAATATATATATATATATATATATATATATATATATATATATATATATATATATATATATATATATATATATATATATATATATATATATATATATATATATATATATATATATATATATATATATATATATATATATATATATGCCTGACATGGAGCCTGTACATACATACGTACATATGTGTAGCTATAACCACCCCCACACATAGGCAGCACAATACAGACATACACACATGCACAGGGTAGAGCATATTAAGCAGTGTGTGTGCGCGCATGCATGTGTGTCATGCATCTATATCTGTATGCATGCATGTTTTGAACAGTAACAGCACACACACACACACACACACACACACACACACACACACACAGGGAGAAACCGAGTGATTTCCCTCATTAACTTGTTGTTGTCCTTTTCCACTCCGTCAGGCGCTCTACATGTTTCTGGCCCTGGCCATTGTGTGTGATGACTTCTTTGTCACATCTCTGGAGAAGATCTGTGAGGTGAGCGTGGCCAATCATCATCCATGTTCTCTGCCTCCTTCTGTCCCTTTTATTTTCCAAAGTTGTGGCCATCTTGTCAATGCCTTGGGGCATCTAGTTAGGGTCTAGTCTTATTAACTCAATCTAAATGAATAACGAAACACAACTGTGCATTCTCCAATGACTTAGGGACATAAAAGATACATGGCTGAAATCACATCGAACACTTGATCGACACGACTGGAAATGTTTGCTGTTTTGTATCAAAATAAAGCTTTATAAGCAGTTTTTCTCACAGGTTAGTTTGAGCTGCACACATGCAGCGCTTCACTGTATGGCAAGTGTGGTACAGCAGAGCACAGCAACGCAAGATGATTGGAACGCCTTTGGCTGACAATCGACTCTTGGCAGCAGAACAGGCGGAATATTTGCAGACACTCGCCATCTTGGCGTTGCATAATTATCCCCTGCATTTTTATGTTCCACATTTCCAGTGCTGTGTCTCCTCCTGTTATAAGATCGTCTCTGCTTTTACCCACAAACCCTCATGCCTACTCCATGTTCCTGTTTATGAAGCCAGTGCTCACCATTGGTGTGTGTGTGTGTGTGTGTGTGTGTGTCATTGGTGTGTATCCCCCCTGTAGAAACTGGACCTGAGTGAAGACGTGGCGGGGGCCACCTTCATGGCAGCAGGGAGTTCTGCTCCTGAGCTCTTTGCCTCGGTTATAGGTAGATACACACATCTCTCTGTCTCACTCTCACACACACAGACACACACACACACACACACACACACACACAGACACGCCGCCTTAATGGCAGCAGGGAGTTCTGCTCCTGAGCTCTTTGCCTCGGTTATAGGTAGATACACACATCTCTCTGTCTCACTCTCACACACACGCACACACAGACACACACACACACGCCACCTTTATGGCAGCAGGGAGTTCTGCTCTGAGCTCTTTGCCTCGGTTAGAGATACACACATCCCCTCTCTCTTTCTCTCTCACACACACACACACACACACAATCTCTCTCTCTCTCTCTCTCTCTCTCTCTCTCTCTCTCTCTCTCTCTCTCTCTCTCTCTCTCTCTCTCTCTGTGAGATATATATATATATATACACACACACACACACACACTTACATTGTCATCCTCCTCTTGCAGGTGTCTTTATCACGCATGGTGATGTGGGAGTGGGAACCATTGTGGGCTCTGCAGTCTTCAACATCCTCTGCATCATCGGAGTGTGTGGGGTCTTCGCCGGGCAGGTGTGTGTTTGTGTGTGTGTGCACGGTTTGCGCACTCTTAACTATAGCTAAGGTTTGAATACAAAGGCAATCCCAACCTTGGCCAGTGTAGCAATAACAGCAAAGGCCTTTGTAAAGCAGAGTCATTTGGGGATTTCAATTGCAGCATAATGGTGCTGTCCCTTGGTTGTGGCGAAAAGAGAGGAGGCGGTGTGTTGGGGAGAAAAAGCTTCCCTGCATCATTAACTCATCGTGCAGATCCCGCTTTCGCCTGTGCACTGTGACGCTCGCATCATTAGCGGACAGCCGTCTACCGAAGTCCGCTGTAGCCAGCCCGAGCTGCTCGCCTCAGAAAAAATAATAAGCGGTTGGTGGACAGCACCAGGGTGTTTTAATAGGAATGGCGCTGCCTGAAGCAAGGCCCTTTGTGTGTGTGTGTGTGTGTGTGTGTGTGTGTGTGTGTGTGCGCGCGCCCGAGCATGTTGGGTGGCGGACCAGAAAGTTGACGCTTGCAGACAAACACGCATTCAAAGAGCAGTGTTCTTGCAGAAAGTACAGGAAAGTCCTCTGAACAGATTTGATGGGGGCTGTGTCAGCAAGAACATTGCTACATTCAAAACTAGTTTGAAGTTTTGGCGAAATGGAGGCAAACTGGCCAGCAGTCGATGCACACATCTCTAAATCAGTGTAAGACTGTAAGTGTGCTTTTTTTCCCCCTTCTCACCACTGCGTGTTTGTCCATCAGCAGCAATTCTGCTAAACCATGGACAGGGCCATGTGCCATTTTGCACCATTGCAACAAGCCAGTTCCTTGATGTGTGGTGTTCTTTTATTGTTTTGTTCAATAATTGCCTGTACAGAGATGTTGTTTGGTAAGCCTTGGGAACCGGGACAGTGTATATCAAAAACAAGCGAGTGCTGTTTTAACAAGTTAGTTCATTCATGACAGTCAGTGACTTCAGCGTTATCTGTAACAGTTGTAATCCCTTTGCTTATCTTAGCCTATCCTAGCCCTAGCTTTAGCCTGAGCAAGTTTTGTCAGAAGCCCCAGGGATGAAGCCCCCTTTTCACCTCTTGCCTCTATCCTCCTGGTCACTAGGTGGTGATGTTGACCAAGTATGCAGTGTTCCGGGACTCCATCTGCTACATCTTCTCTGTGGTGGCGCTCATTGTGGTGAGTCCTCTTCACCACTGTCCTTTAGGGGAAAAAATATGTTCTTTCTATTTCTGTCCAACTTCATCACTTATTTTCTTCATCTTCTCTGTGTATTTTCTCCCTTCAGTTCATCTATGATGAGAAGATTGTGTGGTGAGCATCTGCAATGTTTTTGCTTTAACAGTATTTAATCAATGTAGCATTGAACTTCACCACTTGAATGGGAAGGACTAATGTGGAATTGCTGGTGATGGTGCAGCAAAATATTTCCTTTACAATACATTACATTACATTTAGCAATTTTTATCCAAAGTGACTTACAAAAGGAGGACATAATAGCTAACAGAATTACCTGATACAAAAGCATTGTTAATACATTCTTAAGTGCTTTTTTCACTTTAGTGCTTTAACGCCGCACTTTTGTAATGTTATTCATAAAGGAATCAATTTACAATACATTGAATGAGATGGCATAGTTTCATGGTAAAGCCACGTGATGTTTACTACATTATTTATTTTTTGTTCCCTGTAGGTGGGAGTCATTGGTCCTGGTAGTCATGTACATGATATACATTCTCATAATGAAGTGAGTATTCATTCAATCACAAGCCTCATGAGATTATAAATTATGTTGAGCTGTGCGAGTAGGCGTATGTGTTTGTTGCTGGTTTTTGCCATCTCAACATTCCTTTCTGGGCTACCCTGCATAGCATGCTAAAAGTTGGAGAAAGCTGTGTTTTCAAGTATACTTGGCACTCCTTCAGTTTCACAGCAGCTACGCTAGCAGAAAATGGAATTTAAATTCTATTTTCAGTCGACTTGTTCCGTAAATGTGTCTTCTGCGGCCCATATTACAGATGTGTACACTTTTGGCAGTATTTAATTTAATTTAATAGTGGTTGATACCTCATCCCAGTTTTAGACACGACTATGTAAAAATATCCACTTAAATACTTCTCTGTTAATATAATTGAGCAGGATAATTGTCAGTGCAGAGGGTATCTGCCATGCAGATTTACCCAAGCGATGGCCATTGCATAACAAAAACTAAATACATGTAGGAGGTGTGGTGAGTGATGCGTAGCGACTGTCAGCCATCTTCGGGGTGAATAGTCGGTAAACTAAAAATGTATATGGCCCTTACATTTATTTTTATCTTTATTTTTAGCTGTTAAACACTCCTGCTTCTGTTGCCTAACCTCCCACTGCTCACTGATGAAACGTTAGTCATGTCGCGTGTCATCCTCATGAGGTGACCCAGTGCTGAACCAGAGACTCCATGACGAACAGGAGCATTAGTCAGCCTTAAAAAGCAACCTGGAACCTCGGTCAATGCATGATTAGCGCCAACCTTTGCAGATGGACGTTATTCAGAGATACCTCAGGTCACGGACGAAAAACAGGAGTGCTGAAGAAGTATGGCGGCAGAGTAATTGAATTTGTGTGTGTTTGTGGGGCTGATGCAGCAAGACGAAGAGAAGATATCTCATTTGTATTCTGCGTTTTGTGTGTATTCAAGAACACTCGCTTGACCCAGAAGTAATGCATTATAAATAAAGTCCTATAGCTTCAGCTTGAGCCTGAACCGGTTGAGTTTTTACCGCAGGCCTTATGGTGATTTGTTTATTTTTTATTTATTTATTTATTTATTTTTCATTTCATTTTTCAAGACTGAAAGACTGTGGTGTTTTGGCACTTATGAAACGACACAGTACCAAGACCTAGTTTCTATAGCAAAAAGTGGCATTTGTGCTTTCAAACAAAAAATCACCCAAAACCTACGAGCTGAGCACACATGATTTCTTTGCAATGGAAAGCATTGTGCAGAAATGTATCAGTACAGGGAGGTAGACAAATCTAAGGGTTTCAAGTGGACTATGAGCTTTGCCTAGCTGAAACACTATTTGTCGTGGGATATTTTGTACACAAACTGTTAAGTACTTTGAACTACTTCCTTTATATAAAATGTGCCTTATAAGTATGTTATAATAATAATGATGGACAATCTTAATATGTTTATAGCTATTGGGATGTTGAGGATAATTTCTAGGGGAATAACAAAAATGCTCTGAGAATACCTCCTGTATCTTTCCCTTGAGAATGAGCTATTTAAAAAAAGCTGTCAATCATATGTGTTTGTCTTTTCCCTCATCGACAGATTCAACAGCACTTTACAGAGGTGGTGCACGGGGAAGGGGAACAAGAACGTGGCCAATGGGAATGCGGCCAGTGGCAGCGAGATGGAGGATGGTAATGGTTGCTATGACAATGTCGGGGATGACCCCACCCTGCCGTTGCTTGGCGCAGGTAAGGCTGACCAAGACAGACCGAGACGGAGTCCCCCAAAACTCACAAAGCAAGAGCTCTATTTAGTGGAGAGAGATGCTATTGATTGTCAACACTGACAAACCACAAGTCCCACATTTGTTTACTGTGGAGACATTCTGTGTATTCAGAAAAGGCTCCAAAAAGTTCTTTTTTTTTGGTTTCCAAAGTGAAAACAAGTTCTGTTGACATATTTCGAGACATCTGCATCCTCTTGACAATTTCATTTTTTAAGAGGAGTTTCTTGAAGGATTCTGAGGACAAATGAATGCTGCAAACTGCCTTCCTACTGCACCCTGATCTGCTGCTGCCCTCTGCTGGCTTGGAAGTAAAAGCGTTCATGTGCTTTTTTCCTCAATCAATCTTTTCCTCTCTCTTACCACTTCCTCCAGGCACAAATACCAGTTAATTCCCTCGCAGATTATCTCCCACTTCTTTTCTCAGCCTAAATGCTTTCATTGTGTGTATCCTTTTCACAGTCTCATTGACAGTATGTAGTTCACACACTATTGCTCTCGTTTCCACATAATCAGCCTCTCCTCTCTTCTCTCACTGTGCTGCTTTGACGTAAGGGATCTAATTTGGACTCTCCTCTGTGCAGAAGTTAATCTGGCTGCTTTTACTCTGATTTCCTTCCGTCTCCCCCCATCTGAGCTCTCTGCCTGTCTGTTCAGCCTTACTAAAGCCAGCTCAGCCTTTTTGCTTCTTGCTGTGTGTGTGTGTGTGTGTGGGAGAGGAAGAGAGAGTGTGTGTGAAGGAGTGTGTGTGTGTGTCCATGTGTGCACAGGCTTATGCAGTGCATATTCTGTCCTTTTGGCACATGACAATGATTCCAATTGAGAACCAGGACGTACTCTGCATTTATTAACTTAAGTCCTATGAGCATGGAAAGTTTTTGTCAACAGACGATTACTGATCCAAAAAATTAATTCAGATCAGCCAATATTTTTTTCGTCAAATGTTTTGCAAATATAGCTGTGTGTGTATGACCTGTGTCTGTGTGTTGACCTGTGTGTTGATGTACTGTGAAATTTGTCTGTGGTGTTGCAGGATTTGGTAGTGCCAACCTTGTGTGTCTTGTCTGATTGTTATGGGGGCATAGTTGAGTGGTGTTTTGTGATGTTGTGTGTGTGTTTAGTAGGGGGGGATTGGGTGTGTGTCTGCATGCGTGTGGTTGCATTTCACTGTATATTTTGACAGTTTTTCTGCCCTTACCCAGTGAAGCCTACCAAGGCCTACACCCGTGGCTCTGTGGTAATGGTCGATGAGATCATCAACGCGAGCCCTCCCAAATACCGCTTCCCAGAGGCAGGCTTGCGTGTCATGATCACCAACCATTTTGGCCCCAAGACGCGTCTTCGCATGGCCAGTCGCCTCATTATCACTGAGGTACGCGGAAGCTGAGGAAGACTCAAGGGGGCTTACACATGACAAAATGTCCACCCCAGATTGACCTAAAATACATTGTGTATAAATATATACTGTCATTCTCTAAATATAAAAGGGCTCAATCAACACATTGTTATCATAGTTTATATAAATGTATTTATCTAAGCATT
The DNA here is from genome assembly GCA_027475355.1 of Coilia nasus. Classification (NCBI taxonomy): domain Eukaryota; kingdom Metazoa; phylum Chordata; class Actinopteri; order Clupeiformes; family Engraulidae; genus Coilia; species Coilia nasus. The sequence continues at coordinate 3,204,248 of CM050219.1, read as the reverse complement.
TTTGTTATTTCACATCTTGGTTAATATTTAATAACAAAGAAGTAACAGTTTTATGTAGTGTCAGTATTTTAACAGCTGCATTTATTAACCCTCTCTCTCACTCTCACTCTGTCTCTTGCTCTGTCTGTCTGTCTGTCTGTCCATTTGGCAGCGTCAAAAGTTGGTGCAGGCAGCCAATGGTGTGGAGTCGGTGGTGGTGGTGGACGGCAAGACTGAGATGGAGAACGGCAACGTGCCCGAAGACAAGCCCAGCGAGGAGGAGGAGAGCGAGCTGAACTCGCCGTTTACCGTGCCACGTGAGTCACGGAAGCGTCATGGGGGTAAAATAGAGGAAAGGGGGGAGGAGAGAGAGATGGGGATAGGAGATGTGGAGATATGGACAGCAGAAGGGGCAAGAAAAAGGAGGATTTATAGTAGAGGGCAACAAGGGGAAAGAAAAGCAGTGATGGGTGTAAGGCAATGGAAGGGGTGGGGTGGTTGGGGGACTGCAGATGAAGAAAGGGCAGGTTAAAGGAACACTCCAGGTTTTTGGGAAATAGTCTAATTTTCCATCTCAATAAGAGTTAAACAGTTCAGTTTTACTGTTTATGAATTCATTCAGCTGATCTCTGGATGATAAAAATGATCCCCAAAAAGTGGAGTTTTCCTTTAGAATAGAGTTACTTTATTGATCCCAAAGGAAATTAAGCTGTCCAGCAGCATACACATAATGCACATTGCGAATACAGATCAAACACATTGCACACATCTGCATTCATACAACATTCACTGAATTGGGGGAAAAAAGTGCGCAGAGTATGAAATGCACTCTAGAAGTATTTTTTGTTACATTTCACGAAATTGTTTGTACATCCTTATGGCTATGTCAGTCAAATTACGTTGTACATTTGGCGAATAAAGAGATTCTGATTCTGATCTGATGAACACATTAGATTCTCTGACAGTGTTGCACATTGTCTGTGGCAGCCACAAGGCTGAATAACCACACTGATGGTTTCAGTCGCCGTTTCAGTCGAGATTCTGATCTGATCTGGATCATCTGATCCGTCAACCCAAAAGGGCGCATGTACAGTAACTCCGCTCTTCATCAACATGCATTGGGTCCTGGTGGCTGCCAGAATTCAACACAAGGCTTTGCCTCCAGCCTACAAAGTCACATCAGGATCTGCCCCTGCTTACCTAAAAGTCATACTAAAGGCTTACTTCCCGTCCAGAGCGTTCCAATCATCTAATACGAACCGTCTGGCTGTACCATCTCTTCACAAAAGGCGACGTCACTGTAAACTTTTCTCTGTCGTTGTCCCTCAATGGTGGAACAACCTACCAGTCGCTACAAAAGCAGCAACATCCCTCTCAACCTTTAGAAAGCTTGTGAAAACCCTTCTTTTCCGAGACTGCTTCCCTTCCTAACAAAACTAATACCTACTAACCAACTCTTTCCCTAGGTGCCTCGTGCTTGTATGAGTCTGTGTGTGTAGGGTGTGTGTGTCTGAAGTGTCCCTGCTCCGGGAAATTTGGCTAAGGCACATGTATCTCCTTGTGTGTATGCGTGTAGTCTGTTTACTCTGTGTTCCTTTACACCTCTGTTAGCTTATTATGTCCTTTTGTAAGTCGCTTTGGATAAAAGCGTCTGCTAAGTGTAATGTAATGATCCGATGAATATTAGTTTCTCTAACAAAGGTGTACTGTTAGGGTTTTGTGTTTTTGTTCTGTTTTAGGAATCCTAGTTTGTATCTTGTGTATGTATCTTTCCTGGTCCTCTGTTCTCTGTTTTGCATTTTGACTCTGTTTACTTTCAGCCCCCTTCTGGTCACCTAGTGTGTATCCGTCCATCCGAATACCCTTACTAGCCGCCTGCATAGTAGGCAAAAATGAGGAAGCCACCTAGAACATCCGAATACCTTAGTAGGCTTTTAGTAGTAGGCAAAGGCGGGTCAAAAATACCCGGATGGCTTGCTATTTCCGGTAGTATTTTGCAGTCGCTTGTCCGACGGTGTACAAATGTGCACTTCAGTAAATAAAAGCCATTTAAATAGTTGTTTACGTCACCAATGCACATAAATGTTAAGGTTATCTGATAAAAGGAGAGTGCAGCATAGATAACCTTGACTGCATGACTAACTACCGGTAGTAGCTAACCCTTTGCTACAAGCTGGCAAAATCATGACGTTGATGTAAACATCCGGGTCAGAGGACTGGCAAGATGGCAGTGTTGTAGTCATAGACAGTAGAAGAGAATGGACTGTGGGATGGCGTCGTTTTCAATGGGAGCCGTTGACGGTCACATCGGCCAACGAACCCGAATACGATAAATTGAGTGGTAGATGCTCAGTCACAAATCAGACAGTGTACGATAATTTTCTTAAGAATTTTTGTACCATTATAGCTGCAATCACTTACTGGAGTGGGAGGCTAATATTGTACGTGGGGACTTGATTCTTCGCCAACTAACTCTGGTTCCAGGCAGTCTTGCCAGCCAGCATATCAAGGGAGCTAGCTGGTTAGCATGTACGTACCAAGCTATAGCGTGTAGCTTAGCTTAGCCATCTTTCTCAATTCACTTGCATTGAATAGTGAAATCCATAAAAATAGCGAATCCACTTGCAAATAAATACCAATTTCTAAGCTTATTTTTTGAGAAATACTGATGTAAATGTGTCCCCAACATGAATAAAAAAGTAAACAGGCATGGCCATGGCTAAGGCTTGTTATACAAACAGTACTGTAAATTTTCTCCTGTGCGACCGAAACTCACTAGCCATTGCTTACTAGCATCATTTTTAGCATAATTTCAGATAAACGTTTCTTACAAGGCAGTAACATGACGACAGATTTTTGATCGAAGCAAATATGTTTTGCTGTGTCCTCTCCGGTTTACAACAATGCCAATATCAAGGTATAGAGTGCTTCTCATGTAAAATGATTTGATTTCAAAGTGATGTTAAAATGAATGCAATTCAATGGAATGCTAAAGGCTACTGGGCCACCTGTGCTCCTACCCCCTTGGTTGTAGTACGTCTGAATTGTACCTGCTACTGGCTAGTTTGCTACATAGAAGCTACTACTGTAACGGTCGAGTGGTAAGTACTGCATAGAACGCAGTGCCTACTAAGGTTTCGGACGCAGGGTAAGTCTCCTGTTTGTGTTCACCGTTTATCATGTGCCTCTGTTTTTGTTCCTGCCTGTGTCCTTTTCTCCACCCCCTCTCCTTATTCTGGCTTCCTGTTCTGGGTTCTTGACTGTTGGTTCACCTGCTCCTTGTTCTGTCATTTATCTAGTCATGATTCTATCTTGTCTGTCTATCATGTTCACTTGTGTCCTGTTCTCCCTTGCCCTATCGAGTCTTCTGTTTGTAGGTTCTGTGTATTTAAACCCCTGTGTTTCCTTTGTTCTTTGTCTGATCGTCTGTTTGCTGTTTGTTACCTGTTGCTGTTTTCGTCACCTCTGTTCCTGTTAGCCTGTTACCGTGGTATGCATTTTTGTAAGTTCTCCTCCGTGTCTTTGTTCTGCAGTTTTTTCTTTCCTTAGTTTACCTTTATTTTCTGGTTTTGATTTTGTTTCTGCGCCAGCTTTTGCGTTTTTGGAAACTGTTTTTGTCTACCCATCTGCCTTCATTTGAAGGTTTTTTTTTTTTTTTTTTTTTTTAAATAAAGACTGCTCTTAGATCCAGAGCTGCATTTGTGTCCCTATCCTTTTTGAAATCGCTAACATCTACATTATCTGTGGCAGCCACAAGGCTGAAAAACCCACAACGATAATGGTTTGAGTCACTCCACAGAAGATTAGAGGGGCTGCCTGCCCTTTTCCCCAACCCCCTGCTTTGTGATTGATATTGTGCATACTCAGTAGGAAGGAAAAGTTGGGAACGGGCCCCAACAAATACTTTTAAAAAAGCTCTTATTCCTGCTTGCTTGTCCAGCACCATGAGGTGGAGTGATAAAGCCACCTGTAAAGCATAATTATCAGTGTTAATATGTGTGTAAAAATGTCTTAAAAACATTCAGATCCTTAAAAAAATTATCATTGTGTGTGTGTGCATGCGGGTGCGTGTGTGTTTGTGTGTGTGCAGGTGGAGTGATGAACAAGCTCAAGTGGCTGATCTCCTGGCCTCTGCTCCTGCTGCTCTTCTTCACCATCCCTAACTGTGCCAAGCCGCGCTGGGAGAAGTACTTCATGCTCTCCTTCATCCTCTCCACCGTCTGGATTGCTGTCTTCTCCTACTTCATGGTGTGGATGGTGAGTGAGTGGCCCCACAGGAGCTACCATGAGCACTTGGTTTGTGTCTGAAGTGTGGGTGGAGTTTACTGCAGAGGAGACACCCAAACGTGACCACTAGCATCAATGACAGTCAGTGCTGGGTAGACACCTCATGTGATTCAGGATCAAAAAATGCACCCTTATTTAGACAAAGTCAAAGTTGAAGTGTACTTTATTGTCAGTTCACTATGTAACAAGCATTACACAGAGGACTGAAATTGCATTTCATCAGCCACCAAATGTGCAATTTGAACTAGAAACACACACGCACAACCACACAGCTACACTCATGGACATGAAGTGTATACAGACATCAACAATAAACAGACATAACATATACAGGTGAACATGTACGCTTCCAACAAGAAGGAAAGTCTGAGGTAGCTCTTCTTGATAGCTGGTGTAGTTGTGACTGGGGCTGGATACAAACAAAAGGGCCAAATGCTTTTACTTCATGCTGTCCTTCATCGTCTCCAACTTCTGGATCGTCGTCTTCTCCTACTCGAAATTGTGGGCCCCCTGAAAGAAAATAATTTGGGCCCCCATCCCAACCATATCATAGTCCTCTATGGGCCCCTATTAAGCTCTGGGCCCCCTAGATCATCCTGACCTACCCCCCTATAGTGGCACCCCTTCTCCTGCTTCATGGTCTGGATGGTGAGTGAGTGAGGGGTGCCCCAAAAGAGCCTCCAAGAAGACTAAAGATGATAATACACTAGGCAACGTTTTGAGCAATGTTGATGGGCAGTGTTACCAACCACTCGCATTTTGGCTGCACTTATCTCTTAAAAGATAACCCTTACAGCCAAAGATACTGTACACAAGTGACCACTAATATGCTTGGCAGTCAATGTCAAGTGTGACAACATAAACTGAGTGTAATAGATGTGTTTACACTTTCTGGTGAAGTAAATATAATGGGCTAAAAAAGTGCAGTCTCCTTTCTATGCCAACCAGGCACAACACTGCTGTGCGGAGAAGAATTTCACAGCCCCTCAGAACTTTTCCTCACACATACACAGAACCACCTCAAAAGAAAAATTATATAATCTGTCAGTGGCTCAGTTCAGTTGTCTTTAAAGGGTGCAGGCTTGTTATGCTTGGTTTGAAATCTTCTGGGGGCTCTGTTTGATGTCTTTCTATTGTGAGGGCAAAGGAAACCCTAAAGTGTCATTTAAGTCCATTTTAGTTGTCTCCTTGTTCAGTAACATTAGTCGGTGCTAATTAACCCTTCACCAATAGATTGCATGAAATAAAGGAAGGGTATTTCAGTCTGGGCAAGAGTGGAAATATGTGGTGCTGTTTGTTTTTATTGATGCCATAATAAAAGCATTTTATGTTTTTCACCTACTAACAGTCTTACTTTTTAGGCGCTGTGTTTAGCTTTTACAGAACAGTGGTTTAGACATGAAATGTGAACATAATGAATTGCAATGCTAATCTGGACTGTGAGTTATGGCCTCTTCCACAGATGAAATATGACAGAACAGTGACAATGCATAGCACTATACCAAGACTCGCATTCTACTTCTACTTTTTTTAATTTTATTTCTTGCCTCTGATTTCAGGTAACAATTATTGGATATACGCTTGGCATTCCTGACGTCATCATGGGCATCACCTTCCTGGCCGCGGGCACCAGTGTGCCAGACTGCATTGCCAGCCTCATCGTGGCACGGCAAGGTACATGTCCCAGTCAATCAATCAATCAAAATTTGCCCCCACTTACAGTACAATCAAATGTGTCAACGGCATGACAAGGCGCCAACGCCAAATTGATGGGTTGAAGGATCAAATGCTGCAGTATGACTGTGTTGATCTCCGATTTGTCTTAAAAGCGAATGAGTATGATCAGAGATGTGAAGGAGAGTGTTTGATTGCATCCCAAACACAGAGATTTCACATGACTGATGTGCTGCGTGTTTTTTGTTTAGCAGTTGGAATTTGTTTAAAGGGGGTGATAGCAAGTGTAAGCATTTGTGTTTCAGTGAATTTCACTCAGCATCCATTGATGTTTTGAGGGATGTTTTGAGAAAGGTGTTGTTTTTTTCCTCAGGTCTTGGGGACATGGCGGTGTCCAACACCATTGGCAGTAACGTATTTGATATCTTGGTTGGCCTCGGCGTCCCATGGGCTCTTCAGACCATGGCAGTGGACTATGGCTCAGTGGTAGGGGACACTGCATGGCATTGCGGAGCACCATTGTGATTTCTCATTGGGTGGTTTAGCATGCAAAAGTGGCCCAGGATTAACATTACAAACAGTGCTACTTACAACCAACTTTAAAAAGATTCATTCTGTGCACATTGAATTTGTTTTCATTGGTTTAACTCAAACATACATGGCATTGTTGTGTCAAACCAGTGTAAAAGATCCATGCAGAACATTTACTTAATTTAGGTTGGTTCTATGCTTCGTTCTTTATAGTAAAGTCGGTCATAGCATTTATAGCCTTTGTAATTATAGGACAATGAAAATTCTCTGATGTAACTGGTAAATTATCAGGTATTTACCTCAAAGTGACTGTCTTATGGAACACTGGTTACTGTTTGAAATGTACCTCATCCTATATGTTTGAGAGACTTAGTGGTTAACCTCATTTTGGGTGTGTGTGTGTGTGTGTCTTGTAGGTCCAGATTAACAGTCGAGGACTGATCTTCTCAGTGGTGCTACTACTGGGCTCTGTGGCATTAACAGTAAGTGTACTGATGAAAAGTTATTATAACATCTATGAGTAACCCTTTCGTACACTGTACCTAATTGATGTAACAGGGACAGTAAAATAAAGTCTGTAACAATATGTAACATTATGTACTTACACTGTACCTTAGGGTTAGTGTTAGGTATGTACAGTCTAAGTACATATCATTACATGTTGTTACATGGAGATACACTTAACAATGAGTCCTGAAATAAAGTGTTACCCACTAGTCTTTGTTTCTTTAAGAAGCAAAGTTAGTGTGCCAAGAGTTCCATTTTGCACTACTATGACATTTTAGCACAGTATCTTAGACTTAAGAAATATTCTCGCACAATCTGTTCAGATTATGCTAGTGCCACATATTGTAGGCTGGTGTAGGTAAGAGTGTAGGTTACTCCTTTTCGCCATGCACATTGCAGTGTTTCTTTGTAATTTAGAATAAATTAAACTTTGTTTCTACAAACTATAATGATGGCTTCGGGTAATGCAGACTGAAACTTTAATACTACTGGGAACAAATGTACAATCATAGCAGTTTATAGATTTGAGTTTTTGAAGATCAATATTTGGACAACTTGTTTTTATGTGGAAGGACTCAAAAGTACTTCATCAAAGATGGCACTGGAATGAGTAGTCTTTAAATAAATTAAATAACCCCATTAATTACATGTATTTAAATAAATAAATTTGACATCCTTATTAATTACAGGTCTAATTATAGGGGTAAATCAAGTCCTCACTTGAGATGGAGATTAGTATTAATATGCCAGTGAAGCCTCTCAGTCTCACACACATTCATTCCTAAACGTCAGATGAAGGGCTTATGCCCAGACCTTCTCCTCCATTGGTCTTAATTAAGATATGATGAAGTGAGAGATCAGTGGGTCTCCATAAGCGCTCCTGTCTTACTGCCCTGAGGGAAAGCAGGGAATGGATAAAGCAATCTTTCTTTGTCATAGACATAAACAAGTAGAAAATGAAGATGTCTGCTGTGCAGACGCACAGCATCAAGCATTGGTCACCATTTTGGTGTGGTGATGAACCACTTCGTGTTTTGTTGTAATGATAACATTTTACGTCTAAATAAATTCACATGTTTGTACAGGATGTTTATTGTGAATCCAAAACACTTCAGTCAGACGGACAGAGGAACTGACACGTTTTTACATCATAGATTCATCATGTCCTTGAGGTTTTAGTGGTTAGTGGATGAGTGACAACAGAAAGTACATACCGTTGCTGTCCGGAGACCTCTGAAGTATATTTTTGATAACTCTTTTTATTCACAAAACAATGCCATAGGTCAGTCTTCATGTCAGTCTGTAGTTTTAAATATATTTAACATGCAAGCACATGACTCTCTGTCAAGATATAATACCAACTTTATATCAGAATATTTTCTGAACTTGCTAAAAGAAAATTATACAGTGAAATTATACAGTGACGATATTTTACATTAAAACAGGGAAATGCCAGATTGGGATTATATGAGGATGCTGGAGATGAGACACAGAGTTAATGTAATTTGACAAATACTCCCTGTAGTTTGCAGCTAGATGATTGCACTTTGCAAAGATGAATTTCAGAATCCTTAGGCAACAAGGACATTGGTCAGGAACTTTCCTGACTCCTAAACAGCTTGAGGTTTCTCAGAGCTCAGCCATCCCTACCTGTCATTTCACAGATCCTGGGGATCCATGTGAACAACTGGAAGCTGGACCTGAAGCTTGGCATCTATGTGCTGGTTCTCTACGCAGTGTTCCTCTGTTTCTCCATCATGATCGAGTACAACGTCTTCACCTTCGTCAACCTACCCATGTGTCGAGATGAGCTGTAGACATGCCGGCACGTCGACATCCTGTCACCCCCCCCCCCCACCCCACCCCTGCCCATTCCTTGTTCCACCGCCCCCCACACCTTTCTGTCTTCAGATGCCCCACACACCATCATGTTCCACTCTGCCCATCACCAGAGGGCCAAAGTGGTTTCAACATGCCACAGAGTGTTTTTGTGTTCCTCCATGTTTTTGTTCAGTCTGAGATTCACCTGTTTTCTTCCTGCGTTTGCTCTTTATGTGCTCGCACTTTCTCTTTCTCATGTTTTGCGTCTCCCTTTGTGATGGAGGATGGGGGGAGTTCTCAGTGCCATATCTTTTTGTTTATTCGCCTCTCCTGACTGCTCCTAGCTATGCTCTCCTCTCACCTTCCCTGAAGGACCTGTTCCATCCCAGAGAGGAGGAACTTCTCCTCGGCAGCTCTCCTCTTCTTTTGTTTCTCCTCATGACCTTCGCTTGACCTCCAGTGGATCATCTCTCCTGCCAAAACAATCAAAAGAAACAAAATGCAGCATGCGCCCTCATTTCTCGTCGAATGCTAATCAAGGCACTTTTTACTTTACTTGGTCTGTACAGTATTGACATTGTTTTCTTTATACTTTTGCCTTCACCTTCCTAAAACTCTTATTTTTGTAAATGAGTTTTTGTTTCTTGTCCGAAAGCTTTGTTTATAATGTGGTGTGTGCCGTGGGCTTTGTTTGAAGTGGGAGGCTCTGGGCCATCACGTGTATATGCAGCACTGCACAATGTGAACATGTTAACATATCTTACATATCTCATATTTTTTGTATGGTTCAGTTAATATTTTGTAATTAATTTTTCTCCGACAAAAAAATGTGGTTCATGGAAGGGGAAAAAGACTGTAGAGGAGGAGGGAGCAATCTGTGCAGTTGGAACAATGTCATTGGTTTCATCCTTTGTCAGTCAGCTAAAAGACAGTGTGTCATCAACTAGCAGCGATTCCGTTGGACAGAAATAATGTGTCCATCATTTGCCAGCTGCACAGCACCACTCATCTGCATGCCAGGACTGAGATGGACACCCCTAGGTGGCCAATTTGGGTTTTATTTCCCTGAGGGGAGGAGAAAGGCAGCTGAGATCTCTACAGTCCTGGCATGACTTTGCTCAGACTGACGGACTCCAAAGGGTAACATGTAATAGTTTTTGATTTTATTTATTGTTCCATTTGTGTTTAGATTTGCTGTTGTAATGACTGTCGTAGAGAGCAGGTGCTCTCAAACTCACAGCGAGTTGCTTGAACTCCTGGCCACGTTGGGGGCAAAGGTTAGAGCAGAAATCTCCCCTTGCTCTCGTTTGAGCTGTTTTTTTCCTTCTGTGTTTTTTTTTTTTCTTTCTTTTAGAGTTGTTTTTTGGAAATCAGGGAATTATATGCGCTTCATGCACCCTCCCGTCTGAAGGGGTGGAGCGTCTGGTGATGTTCTGTTGTTGTGGAACTTACATGTAGATATTTGCACTTTAAAAATGAAGCAAAGCAGTCCTCTCATTCAATCAGTGCTTCCTCCTGTATGTGCGCGCGTGTGAGGGGAGTGAGTGGTTGTAACAAGCAGAGCGTGTGCCAGAGCGACTTTGAAGTGGGGACCTCATCCTGTTTCCCAACCCCAAACTTCACCCCCAATCCCCACTCCCTGAGCACAGTCACAGTCAGAAATAGCACATCTGTGTCTGCAGTGCATGACGGGAACTCTACCTTGGAGGTGTGGCTCGAAAGGGGGGAAGGTGCGGAGGGCAGGGGAGGGGAGGTGTGTGCACAGTGGTTGGTGACTGTGGTAAATCCTTCCCCTGACCCTCTGGAGGAGCTCCCTCTCCCACTAGGTCCTCTTTTTACATACAGCGGCAGCTACAAGCAGCATGACAGTCCAGATGTCTCGCCTCATGATGCAAAAACAACCTGTCGAGGGACCTGGGCTGGGTCGGGGGCACAGGGGAAGCTAGGCTGGGCTGGGCTTGGGGTGGGGTATGTCTGGCCCAGCTCTGGGTATGTCTGGGCCAGCTCTCCCAAGTGTGCCTGGCCATCCAGCCCTGCCTGACCCTGACCAACCCACCCACCTCCCTTCACCCTCGTGTGACCAGAGGGCCTTTGGATGGCCGGTGCTAGTCTGGTTTATGCAATCACATGCCGGACCGAACCGAAGGGGGCGCTCTTCAGAAATCAACACCACTAAACTAATACTGTACTGTATTGTACAGGTGAGGGCAAGGTGTAGGCCATGCGTTTTGTTTTGTTTTTCTCCCTCTCTCTGAGGTAGCTAGGACGGCAAAGAGATTGGAGCTTGGATGAACAGGTGAAATCTCATCTGCTTCTCCTCCTGAAATACGAAGAAGAAGAGGGTGAAAAGTTGCAGATGTTGTCTCTATGCAGGTGGAGCTAACCAGCTCTTTCGTTGGTCAGGTGCCCCTTGTACGACCTCTACTCCCCTTGTCATCTGCCTCAGCCGTGAGTCCACTGAATGGATGCATGCACTACTGTGGAGGAACCTCTTATTTGTGTGTGATGGACTTGTTGATTTGACCGTGTTGATTTGTGACAACAATTCTGTTGCGTGTGTATGTGTGTGAAGCGTGTATATAGATATACATATCTCTACATTTTTTTTGGAGTGGGGAGTATGTCTCAGCTGCTACTCATTTGAGAGGAAGTGACCACACAGGAAGTGAGGTAACAGGTGTCTGTCAAGTGTCCATTTGATCATTTGTATTGCTTAGGCCAAACTTGCATGTCTTTGGTGTCACTCTAATGTATGTTGTTACAGTACAGTAAAGTGGATTTTTTTTTTTTTCGTGTGTATGAGTAGGACTGCATTCTATCTTGTGCCATTTTAGTGCTACAAATCTCTGTAAATACTACAAGTCATGGCCATTTCCTAAAGTATTTCCATATGACATGTAAATAATTTTCTTTAAAAGCAAAAAAATAAGCAACAGTGACCTTTTTAGGTTCTTTCTATGGGTATTTTTTGGAATATTGGTTGTTATTGAGTGGCAGGTTGACCAGCGCTTGCATTTGTATTTTTGTGTTCATTTTTTTTCTGGATGCCACTTGACCCTGTGCCCAGCAAGTTTGTGTGGTCACGTCCTCTTGTAAACAACTTCCCACCTACTTTTTTTGTGTGAGCGTGTGTTATTTTTCCTTCATCGGTTCACATACCCTACACCCCTGACACACACTGTAATATTTCACTGAATATTTAGCAGCGTATGTTTATCATCACTCACTTTTTAAAGAAGAGTTTAAAAAAGAAAAACAGAACAAAATGAACTCAAGTAGAATTCAGATGCCATAAATAGTGTAGCTCTGCGTATTCAGATTGTATAAAACTAAATGAAAACAATGAATATGGAAAAAATATGGAAAGTCCTGTGAACAGACTTGTGTGCATGCGTGCACACACGTACACACACGCTCTTACACAATTAAATATGAAGTACAGAGGGATATATTGAGGGGAAAGGGATGTAATTCTGTTGAATGAATGCGACCCTATGCACTGTGAGCTCATTGTGGTGGAGTCCTGTCAGTGATGAATGATCTAATATTTGAAAACATAATGAATACTTTAATAAATGAATATTAAATGTAAAGTTAGTTTCAATAAAATATAACTGAAAACATCTGTATTCCTTATATGAATGTATTGTCTTGCTATAATGGACATATCCAACCAATGCATTTTACTGTTAAGCAATAATGTGGAGAAAAATAAATCTAGCAAAAGAATTCCTGTACATTTGTCAGATAAATTATTGAGAACATGGGATGTATAGAAAAAAAGATTAAATAATGATACAAGTTTCATTGTTTCTGTGGATGGCTTGTCTGTGGAATTACTCAAGCAACAATGTTGAAACATTTTTTATTTGTTCGGGTGAAAATTTTAACTGGTTTACAAGACTGCCATAAACATGTCATGAGAAGTGCTGTGTTCTGTCCTTAGTTTAAAAAAGTGATTTTCAATGACCTGACAAAAAAAACAATTGCCTTCATATCTTTCAGAATGTGTACATACAATTTAGACAGTTTAACACCATCCTGTGACAGTTACTGGTTATGTAAAATATGTCACCGGTCATTAACTGTCCTATCTGTTTAATGGCGTTAGATATCTGGTATGACATGATTTTGACATGATCACTTTAGACATTGTGATGGAGTGCAGTACTGCCCATCCAACCAAAATTAACCCGTGGGAAAGTAAGGCTTTTTTCAGCAAGTCACGCGTCAAATTGTAGATCCAACACCTGTACAGATTATGAACTCGGAAATGTCCAGTGAAGTCAACCATAAATTACTGAAGAACGAACAGGAGATTCCAAGCCACAGATGCTTTAATTACATTTCAGGGTTGGATAGAAGCAGGGAGTGGACTGCCGGAATGCAAATGAGTGCTCCTCCTTGAATCACATCTCTTCCAGTATGTGGCATTACTTTGATGATAGTGCATATCATCAGCTGTCACAGTAGTACAAGAAGAGGAGGCTGTTGATCCCAGTTAAATCCAAACCATACAGTGTGGAGTCTGAGATGGCAATGTTTACCTCTGAGCACAAGTGATGCTAAACGGGTAGCTTCTAATACTTCTAATTTGCTGGCAACACACAGAATACAATACAAGTGTGGGAGTTACATGTTCATACTAAAACAAACCAGCTTATGAGATGAACAATGTAGAAAACAATGTTGATCCTACACATAGGCCAGTGTTCTTCTGTGGATGAGAAAGTGTTTTCCCTATGGTCATTGGAGGCCCATGTTTTCCTGGCGGTTAAGGTAATGGACCTGTAACCGGAGGGACGCAGGTTCAAATCCATCAACTGCCAGAAGTGCCATTGAGAAGTACCCTGAGCATGGTACCATCCCTAAACATTGTTCCCCGGGTGCAGCTGGTCATGGCTGCCCCCTGCTCACGTCACGTGTGTGATGGGTTAACTGCAGATGTACTTTTGTTGTGTGCACTGTGTGCTGTGTAATCACAATGACAAATGACAATTGCTTCACTTTAATCCATATGGTGCCATCTCCATGACAGGACTGACTATGACTGACTATGGTAACCTGTAAAAATGCTTGAGCTCAGTTAGTATCTGAAGTCTGGAGTCAGTTCTGATTCAGCTCTGAACTCTATCTGATTAAAATGTAGGAAAACTGATCTGTCCCCTGTTACAAATACATGTTTTAGTGAAAAAACACCTCGGTAAGTTACCTTACAGTAAGGCTTAAAGGTGTACTTCCATCGTGTTTTCATTAATTTTGCGGTGTTCTCTAGTATTAATAATTGCCCTGTGCGCTGGTTTTAATGAAAAAAATGTTCTAGTGCTTCTGTTTCAGGCTGTTTTAGTTTGGTAGAGGGGGTGGGGCCGGGAGAACGACACGATTTCACCAGAGGCACGCTCCCTGCAGCTTCCTTTGCCCCACAGTCAACTTGATAGCAGAGTAAGGTAAAGGGGAAAAGTCAACTTGACAGCGCTAAAACTGCACACAGAATGTCTACGGAGATACAGCCTTATGTGTTTGATCCTGAATCTGAAGAGGAAGGAGAGATAGCACAAGCACAGTCGCTTCCTGACCGTTTGTCAATGAACGTTTCAGAATGGTAATATTTGCATGACAAAACAGTGCAAGTGCCCGGCTAAATGCAGTTCAGTCATTCAACTAGCCTGCTAATCTTATGCGAGTCAGTCAAACAGGCTAACATTATTTAAAGCCCATTCGGTCGGTTTCTCTTATATGTATTTCCACGTCTACGTCACGCCGAAGGCCCTTTTTGCATTGGGTCGTTTTTCCGCCTATTGTCTTCTTTTGACTGATATAGAAAACGGGGATAGAAAAACATTTTGATATGCAGCATGCATATGCAACTCGGGGTGACCTATCATATTTCAAAAGAGCAAGTACTAAACGGTTTCTCGTGGAAGTACACCTTTAAACTTTCTGATAGCATTGCTTCACCAGGAGAATAAAGTCATAAGGCCTATTCCACTGCAATATTTACTTCTTAGACTGAGTTAACTTACTCAAGTTTGTCACTTGACTAAGTATTTGAAATAGGGCCCTGTTAGAAGTGCCCTGTTGTAGGATGTTTATTGCCATTTCTCCTGAGGTGGAAAAAGACAAGTGCTATTCTCTTGGCAACCAGCAAGTGGCGCCTTAAGCTCACTTAACTTCAACCCACTTAGTCTCAAGCAGGAGGTATGTGTAGCAGTAGTGAGTGAGCAAATACAGAGGCTACTATCAGATGTATTTCACATAATGTGAATGGAAAGTCACATAAGGTAAAACAATTTGTTCTACCATGTTGCTATGTGGAAATATGTGTCTCACTAGACCAGCTCCTCTGAAGTCATAAAATGTAATAGTATTGCTCTAGTCTTCCTGAACAGGGACTTAACAAGGGTCTGTTCTCAACACTTCCGCTGCTCCTTGTATGTGCTCTAACAAGCTTACCTCCCTGCTGAAATCTGCCGTTGGCCAGGTTACCGAATCTCACAGTGCCCCATGCTAGCCCCTGTCATCAGTAAGAGGGTTTCGTTTCGGCTCCGCGGGTGTCTTGACTTCTGTTCAGCTGCTCGGTGCCTGCTCTGCTGCCTGCTATGGATCATATCTCATTAAGGAGCCTGAGACCATGGTGACATGCCTCCAAGGGCAGGCCTCTGTGCAGCTTTTCATTTTGTTACTACTTTCCTCACGGCCTCTCTGTGCCCGGGGCCCCTATAGCATAGGCGAGCTAGGCTAGGCAGTGGCATAGAGCCCCCAGGATCTGTGGGTCTGTGGAGTGGGCAAGCTTGGCAGCAGCATAGGCCCCCACTGCTAACTGGGTGCGGCCCACATGCAGTTAAAGTTAAGGTATTTAGTAGATGGTTGTATTGTAAGTCACTTGGGAAACATTCAATGAAAATCAGTAAACATATTTTGAAATGGTGTAATAAGCATGATGAAATAAATGTCCTAAAACAACATATGAATGCTCTTTAAAAGCAGACCATCTTTTTTACAAAATATATTTTGTTTAACAAAACACATATCCTTGTACAGGGCCACATACTCATTTGCATACTTCAGATGGGCATTTTTATGCACATTCTATGCTCAGTGGTATTATGTTGTTTTTATGGATTGCTTTTTATCTACTGAGTAAACATCTTAATATGTGACTGTCAATGTATTTCAGTAAATGTCCCCTGTTATTATATCTGCCATTTGTAACATGATGTATAGTTCTCCCCTGGCTAAACACGTACAGAAGCTCCTAGACCAGCATTGCACTCTAGGCTGCACGGGGGGCAGCTGTGGCCTAGTGATTAGGGAGTTAGACTTTCAATCGGAAGGTTGCCAGTTCGAATCCCGCCCTACCCATGGTTGAGATGCCCTTGAGCAAGGCATCTAATCCCACACTGCTCCAGGGACTGTAACTGAAACCCTGTAAATATCTGTAAGTCGCTCTGGATAAGAGCGTCAGCTAAGTATAATGTAATAATAATAATAATAGGTACAGTACTTTAGTGCTTTTCCAGGAGGTTGCAGTCCAGCATTTAGCCTAAGGTGAGCATAAGATGACACATTACGATGAGCTTTCAATTTGCACCTGTCAGACTCAACTCAGAAGGGAGAGACCAAAGGAGACAGGCAAGTCTAACAGATTATATGAGATGCCATATGAATGGCCTTATCCTAGAATGCTGTTGTTTTTCCGACAACTCCAAAGCAGTAAAATAATGTGGTCTTTTCTAGACTACACTTGGCACAAAAAACAGCATTACTACCATCAAAGCAATGCAGTTAAGGGAATTACATATGAACAAACATAGAACCTGCTTTAGAAAGACAAATTCCTGGCAAGCTGGCACTAAACACAGGTGACATAGCTAATACGCTGACCAACAGCCTAATGAGTTGCATACTGGTTTAGTAAATAATTTGGCCAAATATATGGCAGCCAGCAGTTTCGCTTTCTAAAGCTGGGATATTCACTAATGTGTGTGAACACATGATCCAATGTATCACTTTGGTATGAATTTAAATTTGCTTCTTGGCACACTCTTACCTGGTTGTCCTCAAAGATAGTTTCATCTTTGTTGCTACTCTACCATAGAGTTTACGAATTCTCCAGTATTCTCCACAATTATTTCACACACAGGAGGGAAGCTTGCCCATGACCTTGAAGATGATCTAGCACCATATTTTCAAAGATATACAGAAGAGGTCCATAGGGGAGCTTCTTTAAGTGCTGTGAAAACACAGCCTCTAATTTGTGGATGTGTAAGGAGGAACTTTGAAATGGGGGCATTGTAAATTCTGTGCAAATCATCAAAACTATAAAACACATATCCACAACTGTAATAATGCCCACCTGCTCAGGATGGAGAACCAGGGTCACCCCCCTGTCTGGACTACAGCCATGGTTCCCCCCATGTGGATGTACAAGCTGATACATCTGACACAGCATTTTAGTATGCTGGCACTATTAGACTCTAATAGTACCTCTGACAAATGGGATTACAGTACCTTGCAGCAAGGGTTTCAACCAATCAGAATTCAACTGGAACTTTATGGGTGGAGTGACTTTGTTCAGTTGTTATAGGATTGCCTGAGAAATAGTGCAGCTCCAAGCTCCAAACTGGGCTGCCCAGTAGGCTAACACCAAAGAAAGTTAGAACTCGAAGCCAAGTTAGTTATTAATTCATTCAACATACGGAATATATTAGACAGGGGGTGGGAAGGCAGGATGTCAACAATATTGACCAATATGGCCAATTAAATAAATTGGTAAGGCCTAACCTTACAGCTGCAGCAGATGCAGATACAGATGGTGTAATTGGATCATCGTTCTCAAGAACTGGTTCATTTATGCCCAGAGTGACTTTTTTATTCCCAAATAAGTGTAGGCACCGGGAGAATTATGACATGTATTCCCAACTGCTGTATTGTCTCTTCCTGTCTCATTAAGCCACAGAATGTTAGACTTTGTATAACTCCCGACAGACTCTAATATATTTGTGTGTTGGTAGGGACTGTGGTACAGGAAAATATCATCTGAACAGAGGCAAATACAGTGCTCTTAGTTTCAAAGATTGACTTCTGTAATTATAGCATGACATTTAGCTGCTAGTACAAATACAAGGAGTGACATGTTCCAGGTCAAGATGGTGGGTTATGACGACATGGTTATGCACTATGGTTTCTGCACAGTATCTTCATACTTGACATAATGTTTTTTTGGCTTAATGAATATCTCAAATATCTCATGTGTTGAAAGACTTCTCAGCATCCAGAGACAGAACAGCCACAACTGGATTTCACATCGCAGTATACTACTCAGTATAATACTGAGATACAGAATAATACATTCTGGAATGCCTGTCTACATCTGGTAAATCCACTTTGGTGTTCACTAATAAGACCTAGCGGATGTCTCTGTAATCTTCACAGTAGTATCTGAGCTTATGAGTGATATAGTGTTTAATGTGGTCAGTGCGGTTCACATTTAGATGGTGATTTACCAGGCTTGTTAATAAAGTTCTCCATGTGGTGTTACTATCGATAGGAAGCCTGTCAGGACCCATGGCTTTCTCCTCACCCTCATATGCATGAGAGCATTATGCAACCACACAGACAGCTCCACTGGTTCGTCTACAACTTTTTCAGCTCGAAGAGAGACTTGGGGAAAGAACAGTTTTTTTGTTCTAGTTGGCAGATGAATCTGAGTAATAAAACTCTTCATAAAATATATCAGATGTTTCATTTATTTTCTCTGAGTCCATTTTAATAAAAGCTCTATTTCAATCCCCTGTTTCATGAATCACTTTCTCATTCTGTAGAGCAAATTGGTTACTATTCCCCGCTTGTGAAACCAGTCAGGGTATCGTACAAAATGGTCAGTAAGATGGGCTGTAATTATGCTTAGTCTAATTTCAGTTACAGAATTTTATTTCTTTTTTAATTTAGATTTAAATATGTGTATGGGTATAAACTGTTTTCCCCACTTTGATACAGTCTTTAAAGTAATTAAATGTTTACTTTTTATATAATAAAATCATCATCATCATCATCATCAACAACAACAACAATTATTATTATTGTTACATTTACAGGTGAAAATAATCAGCTTTTATTATTAATGTGATGTAAAGGTAACCGTAGCAACCTCAAGATACTTTCAAGATACTTTAAAAATTGTTGCCTTATATTTTATCATTATTCTGCTTATTGTAGTTGTTGCTGTTGTTGTTGTTGTTGCTTGGCTTAATGTCAGTCACGCTATGTTGTGTGCCCTTGGGTGCCATAAAGGTTAGGGCCAGCCCTGTCTTTGTATTGCATTGCTGAATGATGAATGATATGCATTTTGCCATTATCACCTCCAGTTCCAGACACTTTCCTTGGAGCCTTGTGAGTGCAGACAGTGGCTTTATCACCAGACAAATCAAACTGAGGTTTGTCCTCATTTTCAGATATTAAAGTGCTAGATTATGCAGTATATGTACTTGCTGTGCCTGGAGAAGTGCTCATAGTTGAAATTCTGTTAAGACAATATGCTATAACCCCCAGCAAATGGACCTTTAGTAAGAAAAGCAATTTAGAAGCCAGTTTGAAAACTTTCTTGCTACTTGCTAAGGTTATCCATGAATTGTGTTTGTTGTTTAAGACCACTGAAAATGTGAGCACTCCATTAACACTGGTAATGAAAAGCATTGCTTCTCCTTGTGTAGAACCTCCCCTATGTTGCAGAATGGCTTTCATCTGTTCCACATTGCAAACATGAGCACAGGCGATGCTATTTTAGGTCTGTGCAAACACAGCCTGGATCAGCAGTAAGCATTTTCATTAATGGGCCTCATTTTTAAACAGCAACAAGACTTGTTCCCTGTAACAACAGACCACAGCAATCCCCATAGACCCATAGGGGGGATGTTGCATTCTACTTAACTTAGGAGTTCCACGTACTTGCCTGTATTCCTGCGGGACATTAAAAAAAAGGACGAAGTGCATTTATAACACGTCATCACCACAGCCCTTCATCCTGAAAGAATCCAACACAGTGAACACTTACCACCCCAAGGGAAAAGCCGATCTGTGTGCCATCAGTGGTTGCAAATTGGCACCTTTCTTTTGCTCCTCCCGAGGGAGACTTCTGTCAAAGAACATGGCACCCAATTTGCAGCAAATATGATGGAGGACATTACTTGAAGAATGCATGGCCAGTAGCAAACGCTCTGTTTTGGGTAAATAAGGCTGCCAACTCATACCTCATCCCCTCTGCAGGTGCTCTAAAGTAACCTGTGAAAAATGTAGTGCTTTAGTAGTATGCAATATCTGTAGTGGTAGGTGGTTGATAGAGGCATAGGAGTCTCACTGATTTCCTTCCTGAAGTTCTTTCCAGATGTCCCTACTTCTCCACATCTGTCACCATGGCATAGCATATTTCTTTTCTCAGATACAGTTTCTGCTCTGACACTAGTTGCTTAAGAGAGTACAATTGTTACCTGTGTGGTTAAACATAGCTGCCACCTGTCACAAAGTCGCTACAGTATGCTTGGCAAATCCAAGCTAAAGGGCTGGATAGTCTGAAAACAACACTCTAAAACTGAATGACTGAATTCAACTGAATTCAACTGTTGACTGAATTCAGTGACAAGCGGGCCTTTCATGACCCATATTGCTTATTTTTTCATTAAAGTTAAAAGAGAAGGAATACTTTCAATGATAATATAGTATAAGATATGCAACTGACTTTAATAGAAAGTCTATCTAAAAGGCCCTGTGTTACATGGTGTGCAGTTTCAGGCAGATGTGTTATCCAACATAAGGGGTTGAATTAGGTGACTTGGGAAACATTGAGCTATAGCTTAGCCCAGACGCTGTGCACTTAATCGTCTTAAAATAATATGTTAGCATTAAGCTTAATCTGTAAATATTGTAAATAATGTAATATTTAGCCTTAAATGTATGTGTACAGTATATATTATAAATGGTTGGTGATGGAATTTGGCTCAGCCTCAACCTAATGTTTCTTCATACAATCTTAGAGCCTGTCAAAAGATGCTGTATCTCTTTGTAGATGTGATAGAGAGAGACAGAGAAAGAGAGAGAGAGAGAGAGAGAGAGAGAGAGAGAGAGAGAGAGAGAGAGAGAGAGAGAGAGAAAGAAAGGTGGTGAAGCCTGACATAAGTTAAACATATTTCACATAAGAAGTGTGTGTGTGTTTGTGTGTGTGTGTGTGTGTGTGTGTGTGTGTGTGTGTGTCTGTGCATTTGTTCATATGAGTGTGCATTAGTGTGTGTGTGTGTGTGTGTGTGTGTGCTGGCATCGGCGCAATTTGTGTCAGCAAGGTTAAAACGTTTAGGTGCATCACTTATCTGCTGAGTATATGCATTAGTGCTGGAGAGATGCCAGCACAGACATTTGCAGGCCATCTGTAGATTTATGTTGCCTGTGTGTGTGTGTGTGTGTGTGTGTGTGTGTGTGTGTGTGTGTGTGTGTGTGTGTGTGTGTGTGTGTGTCTATCTGTGCCTGTGTGTGGAGACTTAGACAGCTGCATCTTCAGGTGCCTTAAACTGAGAATAGGTGAGGGAACAGCCATCTTGGTGTCCAGTGTTAATGAAGACATTAAAACTGATTAAACCACAGGGAGCACATTGTGATGTATAATGTACTGATTAATACACAGGGAGCACATTGTGATGTATTCCATAAATTAACTTCCATGACAGGTGTGTGTTGATGTCATCATTAGTCTTCTTGAGACGTTAACATATAATTGCCTGGAGGGCAAACAAACAATATGGTAGCTGTCTTGTCACCCTTGTACCTTGGTAACTACAGAAAAAATGCTGATGATAATTGTTTTTATAAAATATGCATGTCTTTGAAATTAGCACATTTTAATGTAATTGTGAATATGGCAGTTACATTATTATCTTGCGTCACTGGTTGTGAAAAAACATAGACAGCATAGCAGTATGCACTTACACTTGGATGGAACGAAGCCTAATTTTGTCAGTCATATTTGCAAATCCAGAGCCAGAGTCTGCACGCTATATGCTTTAGGGGCCCTGTAGGCCCCAGCCACAGCATGTGCAATGATCATAAAATCAGGCAGGTCTGCCCGGAATTAACTGAAGGCCGCCAATCAGTGTGAGATGTCATGGCACTCCTGCTAAGGACCAGTGGGCCCATTTTGCAGCAGCCATTCTTCCAATAAGTGGCAAGGCAAGCACAGGTGTTTGTTAACGACAGGCAATAAGATTCTGATTCAGTGATGCAGATCAGATCCTTATTGGATGTCATCAAGATGTCATTAGTAACACCTGTGGTTACCTTGCTACTTCCTGGAAAATTGGCTGCTGTGAAATGGGTCCATTGTTCACATAAAAAATATGCCCCATGTCTCCCTGGTTAAATACCAAAGTTGTTCGACTGAAAGAGAACGAAGCGGTTCTGAATATAACCCCTGTTCTCTGAAGGAGATCACAATGTGGTAGTCAATGGGTTAACAGCAAACTGAAAGAGAGCTGCCTGCAAACTTTGACTGACTGCCTTCTGAAAGGCTAAGACCTGCCCTTTACAAGCCATGGGGGACCCATGTAGACCAGCTAGTCTTCATTAGCCGCTCAACAAGCCACAGTAAATGGACCCGTGTCCTATAAGCAGCTGTTAATTACCCCTATAAAGCCTACTAGCCTAGCTCCACCATAGCAGTGCTCCCATGTGAGTTTGCATTACACTCCTGATCAGCATGATGCTGTGTTTGTTTGTAATACCATTTACTGTTTGTTTGTTTGTTTACCATTGTTTTGTTTACCAGTGTTTGTTTTGCTGTACCATACAGTAGTTGATACTTCAGTGGTCCAGTGGGGAATTGTACATTTCTAATTTGCTAGCTTGGCTCGCCAAGAGAAGCCTTTTGAATTAATCGACCTCCCTTGGACAGCACTTTGGCCTCACCCAGCACTACATTACAATGCAGAAACCAAACTTCACTCCGGGAACAATCCAGCGCTGGAACAGACAAGGACATCACGATAGCCAAGAGTATGCTTTAAATTGATACCTTTGTTAGGATTGTTAGGATTCGATTTGTACCCTCCTCCCGTGAAAAATCGGTCTTTCAGCAACCCTAAAAACATGTATTTAATATTAATACATTTAATATGACCTGCATGAACAATTTTGCAGTGTTAATCCCTAGGGATTGCTTTGTGTGTAACAAGTCATCTGATATATTTAGGGGAGTTGAAGTGGGGAGAAAAGTGAGAACGACTGCCCAGGGTCCTAACGGTGGTAGGGCCACTGGCAAGCCAGATGCATGTTAATAAAAAGGATAGGAGCCCACAGAGACTGCCTGTGCCTGGCGGTTACGATATCCGACTCGTGACTACAGGATCGCAGGTTTAATTCCACCAACTGGCAGTAGTACCATGAGCATAGTAACGTCCCTACACACTGCTCCCTGGGCGCTGTTGTCATGGCTGGCCCCTGCTCACGTGTGTGATGGGTTAAATGCAGAGTCAATTTCTGTGTGTGTGGTGTGCTGTTTATTTGTTTTGTTTTGAGTGCTCTGGTACTGTATGTATTGTTGTTCATATTATGAGGCCATTTGTCTTCTCACCTCTGTATTATAAGATGCCTCGAGGGTTGTGGGAGTGCACAAGAATGCTCTCAGTCAGTACTAATTGAGTATATTTTCAACATAAACAGCCAACAAGATGTTGAAGAATAAGGATGTTAAATAGTTTTAATCATGTTGAAAATTTCCTGGAGAGACAGACCGTATTTAGTGTGTGTGTGTGTGTGTGTGTGTTTATGGGTGGCCCTGCAGGAGTCTCAGACACTTTCTGAGAGGCACTAACGGCAAGGGGGAAATTATTTCCATATAGATAAGATGCACAGCCCTGGGATCATGATGCAGGCAGTGGGGAGGACGGCTAAGTGATTGGGCCTTCCGGGACCGGCAGGGAGCTATGGGAGGAAAGCAGCCAAGTGGAGAAATCGTAGAGTCAGCAACCGACACCCCCACCCCCACCGTTAGTCAACACCTCCCCGGGAAACTCCCCAACTCACTTTGGCTGTAATCCGCGTGAGCGCTGAATAACTGTTGTCGAAATTGAAAATATTTCAGCAAGTCATGGATGCCGAGTAAATCAGAGGAGCAAGAGAGAAAATATGCGCTTTCACAAGCCTATTACATATGGAGGGGGCACAATTAATTTCCTGATGGGCTCGGTTCCTCTGTGATTTATGGAGGGAATGCATCGCACTGGGCGAGGGGGTGTGGAAAGGTGAACGCATGCTGATGTCGCTACAGGTAATTTATTGTATTCCCAAGTTCGCTGTTTAGCTCCCTCTGTTGCTGTCGAGATCTGCTGACGTGTGGCGTTTGCACATTAGTGGTGCTTGAGCTGATGTTTATCCTGACAGTAGCAAGGCGGCCACGATTAGGGAAAGACTCCAACAAACATGCGCCCCTTGAAACACTGCTACAATGTAAACAGTGACTGCTGTCCTCCCCAAGAGCACTCAGACAGCACTTGTTGATGAGCAGCGCAAAATTGAGTATTTTAAGTGTTTATCATTCAAGCCCCACTTGTTTTTTTTATGTTTTATTAAAACACTGTTTTAACTTTATGTTAAAACATAATTTCACACATCAATACTACTACTACTATAATAATAATAATAATAATAATAATAATAATAATAATAATAATAATAATAATAAAGTAATTTGTTTCAGTGATGTGTAGTTTTACGGCTGTCAGTGTTGCCTTCACCTCTTTGCATTCCTTTCTGACTTCACTTGGCTAAAGCCTCTTAGCCACACCCACAAACACTCACATATATACTGTATATACTAAAAAAAAGATCCACAGCAGTAGGAAGGTAACCTTGTGGTCAAAGAACTTTGCTAATCTTCTGAGCCTCTTATGGGCATAATGTCACCTAGGTATATGAGGGGACTAAGAAAACTGCTTCCTCAGACCTGCTGTCTAGAGCCATGTGAGTTTTTCATTCCAAAGACAGGATTCTTTTTTCTCCCTCTGTCCATTCTTTTCTTCTTCTTATCTTTTCATTCCTTCTGAGCTTCCTGCTATTCGCCGATCAGCCCTTTCCCCATGTATCTTTTCATATCTTGTCTAGAAGTGAGCAGAGAGCTCTGTGTGCCCTGTCAGCTGCATTGTAAAAGAAAACAGAGAGATCTTCCGGGTAAAAGTGTAATTTCAAACTTTCACAGGACCATAAAATCAGCAACAGATTTGAAGCTATCATTCTGCATCAGAAAAGGATTCGTCTAACAAGTTTTCTTTCTCTGGGTTTCAACACCAGAGAAGTGTTTGTTTTTTCATTAAAAAATGCTCACACAGTTAAAAACACATCTCACATCAGTCACAAACAGTATCACTTAGAGCTTCATCATCTGAATGGGGTGGCGAAGTCATTTTTACTAGGATTTTACCAGAAATACCCAACAAGTCTCTTTTGTTTTCTAGCTTTGATTGATAATGTAAAAAGGGGCCAACCTGTTACCACAAAACAGCCTTACGACTGGTGTGTTCTTAGCCAGAAGTCATCATCTCATGCCCCCTGTTCAACCCAGGACCTGTCCGATCAGTGGTGCTCATAGTCAGCAAGAAGAATGCCGACTGGCAGCCTTTTTAAGTGTCAATCAGTCGGCGGTGCCCCCCGTCATGTGTCGATGATCTCCTGGGCGGGCGTGGGTTCGTGTGGTAGACTCGTGGCGTTGGGCAGCGCCTGGCCGTGTGGCACCGAGTTCTGCTGGAGCTCCAGCGCCATTCCAGGAGCGCCCTGGGGGGGGAGCTCTTTCACCTGCCGCCGGTACTCCAGGAAGGTGCAGGCCTTGGTGGCGATGGCAACTACGTTCTTGCCCACAAAGATGGTGGAGACGCGACTGTCCTGGAAGAGCACCATGTTGACGCCACGGATCAGGATGGTGACCACGTTGATGGTGACCAGGCTCAGCACTGGGTAGAGCATCATCTTCTGCGGAGACACCTGCTCGCCCTGGACGCTGATCTCGCTCAGGGACACGCACGGCAGTATGAGCAGGAGGATGTAGCAGTAGAAGAACATTAGGCCCTCGGCCCAGATGGGCAGGCCCGTCCGCTGGGGCTCCCACAGGTTTGCCTGGATGTCCAGCAGGTCCAGGAGGTCCAGGGCCACCCAGAAAAGGCGGCCCCGCATGTCCTCCTTCTTGCGGAAGGTGCGGACGTACTCCATGCTGTCAAGCGCCACCAGGATCAGGTAGAGCCCCGGGACACAGATGGACAGCAGCAGCGTGAGCGCCTTTCGGGCCACCACCTCCAGGCTCTTGCGGTCGGCCTTGCAGTTCTGGAACACGAAGTAGAGCTTGATCTCCAGCACGAAGATGTAGAGGAACCAGAGGATCATGGCGTAGCCACGTCGCGCCGTCCGCACCTCGGCGCCCACCCACACTGCCACGTAGCGCAGCACGATCAGGAAGCAGAAGTCTCCCACCAGCACAATGATGCACACGCCGATTTTGCGGGGCCCCTGGTTCTGCTCTACCAGGTATGCGTCCATGAAGGCCATGCTGGTCATGATAACGATGGTGGTGAGACACACGTGGCGCTTGTCTGGAGGTGGCAACACCATGACGAGGGCCACCAACCAACGTCACGACAACAGCAACAACCCTGGCACGTTAGGTCACAGCGGTAGCTAATGCCGTTTGTTTGTTTGTTTTTGTCCTCCTGTATAAATTCCCAGACAAGCCACCAGACTAGTTATGGCAGTACATAGTCAACCAGTTTCAGTGAATTCAGTCTGTAATAAATTTTAATGTAGTGTGTGTAGTGTGACAGTATGAAATAGATTGTTCTTAAATTATGTTTGCTTCTAAATAACACAGCAGAAGCTAACATCTGTCAGAGTAGGAGAGCGAAAGAGTAACTGCTCCAGAACAGAGTGCGGTGTCAGTGGATGAACTTTCTCACGGCTGGGGGTAGGAACGGGTGACTCTACACATTATTCAGCGCAGTTCCATCGATCTCTCGCCACGACAGCTAAACCAGAGCTCGGATGGCAGCTCTCTACCTGGACCCTATGACAGAGCCTCCATTGTGCCGCTCAAGACAAGCTAAGTGACATGAAAAAGGTAAAACTTCAGTATCTATGGATCACGGTGCTCGTCTTTATTACTTAGAGTCTGTGTCGGAGGATGGGCTTACTGAAGTGCACAGCCTGGAGGCAAGCTTCTGGTTTTGTGTGTGGGACTAACAACAAGCGAAAGAGAGAGAAATAAAGAAGAAAAGTAAGATGATCCGGGAAAGGAGGTGGTGCGCTGCGGTGGACGAGGCCTGGGACGACTGCAGAGGTGAGAGTCCGGAGCCATTAATCACTTAGACAAGGGGTCAGTGTCCGAAGCAGCCCCCTATGTCCAGCAACCGCTCCCCATGGGGAGGCTCTTCTACGCGACCTCAGATGCATCGTCTCTTCCCCTCTGCCATGTTTCACAGCCTGGAGAGAGAGAGAGGGAGAGGGAGAGGGGGAGAAGGAGAGGTGGAGACAAAAGGAGTGAGTGTGAAAAGGAGGAAGGAGAGTGATGCAAGAAAAAGGAGACAGAAAAAGAAGGAAAGACAAATAGACAAGTGTCAGCATAAAGCAGGTCATAAATTATGAGCTGTAGTCAAAGGCCAGCAATGCACCAACAGCTCCCCATCCTTCCCCTCCCCCTCCCCCTCCTTCCTTCTATCATTCACCATCATCATCATCACTCCACCCTGATCACTTTCAGACAGATCCTGCTGGTGGTAGGTCACTCCTACCTGAGACACTACACTAAATTTTGCATTCAAGTCAGTGTGGCTAATCTGCCTATTCTCGACTGTTCCTTTGCCCAAAAAATCAGGCACCTATGAAAAACTAATGCTACACATTCATCATCGGAATCACTGGGCTGATTGGTTGTAGCTCTGTCCTGTAGTACACAGAGGCATTTAAAACACACCCATTGATCCAGCCTCTGACAGCTTCCTGTCTATGGCAGGTTTGCCAGACCATGCTCCGTGTAAGAGCTTGGTGCAACAGCCAGGCTGGCCTGACTCACATTCCCAGCGTAATCCGTTTATTCTTGTTTACAAGCCAGAGTCACTCAAGACATTGAGTTCTCTCTCCTTCTGTTTTGACAGTGGTGTATGGTAATTCATCCAGAATATTCCAGCATTCTATTTATTCTATTCTAGTTAAAAAAAAACGTAATAGAAGGTGAATCAGTTTAAAGTTTTAAAAGCGTCAGCAGATGTTTGGAGTGGCAAGCTGAAGTTCAGTGATCATAGAGGAAACTGTAACTCAAGTTAACATTAAAAGGATTTCTTCCCAAATGACCACTGACAGAAAAACGTGGAATAAGCTGTTTGCATGCTTAGCACTGAGTTATTTGACTTATACGGTACATATTAGCAAAGTGCTAGAAGCGTAACTTTTGAAATCTCCAACCCCACCTAGCAATTAGCGTTGAGCAAGTATCTCAACTTTTACAACTCATTTCAACCCACCAAGCTTTATTTGCCTCCTCCATGTCAATGAGCTGAGATAAGATTTCTGATAAAATGTCTAGATTTCACCTTCTTCTAGGAGTGTAACGCATGCTTTACCAGCGCTTGTTAAATGCATATTTAAGAGGATTTATGAATATTTGAAATGGTAAATGAGAAATGCTGACAGTCCATCCTTCAGATAAAAAGTGATGAAGTGAAGTGATCTGAGGAAAGAGTCACGGGAGTTTGTCAAACAAAACTTTTCAGCATACCCGTGCACCAGCTGTAAACACTGCAGAAATACTGCGTGTTCCTGGTGCACAGCTTTCCGACCCTGTTATTGCCTACAGTACATGTGCTGTTTTTTTCCAGTTCAGTGCCTCATTAAAAGTTAAAGTCCTGCGCCTTCAAAAATAACCCTGACGTGTTTGGGTCAACAGTCTGTTTTCTGTCAGAGTATTTTTCTTACACTTTTCTTACCATCTTTTCTCTTTCCTGTGGGTAATGAAGTATGAAAAACTACCAATGGAGCGTGAAGTCAAGGCAAACCCAGTTCTCTTTGAATTCATGTAGAACAGATTACTATGCAGTAACTTTTTATTCAGTGTGACACTGCAGGATGAATTGCTGCAATTGCAGTTATCTAAAGTTGAGGAATGAATAGTGGCGTTCAATTCTCTCTCTAAACTGTCTACAAAATTCTGTCATCTGGCTCTTGGATGGATGTCTAAATTCTGGATACATCCATCAGGCGGAGAGGTTTTGGGCACACGTCCAATGAGCCGTCTTTAAAAGTCCCCAGCACCATGACCTGTTTGGGATTCTTCATGCAGTAATCGTCCGAGGAGGTCGCCCCGCAGCTGTTGTCTGACTTGTTGGGTCATGACTTAGCCTGATCAACAGCATGCTTAACACTTAGGGCCAAACGTGCATGTCCTTACCTGCAGGCAGAAAACTGAGACAGTCATCGATGCAGACTGCAGAGGACCAGGCCCAATGACCCAGACACTTGCAGAGTGTTGGCATAGCATCAATGGATTACACCCAGGCCATACGCATGGGTCACAAACACCCCCTCAGATAATAAACAAGGGTGGTTGACTTTGCTAATCAGGCCCAGCAGCTCACATTTCCCCGGGATTAAGTAAATGGCAAAGGGCAGTTATGGCGTCTCGCTGTGATCTCAGCATGCTCTCTGCTATAATGAGACAGGAGGTGCTAGTGACCCACATAATTGACTATCTGGAAGTGGGTTAGTGGTGCCATCTCCAGCCATTGCCAGGCTGTTGTGTCACAGGCTCTCTGCCCAGAGGATCACAGCAAAAATAAATAAATAAATAAAAATAGGGCAGAATGTCAGCCAATGTTGCCATTTTGCTTGAAATGTAATTAGATTTTAAATGCGATTTCATAGGTAAGTACCTGTCGTCTACGTCTGACAACACCTGGAGACACTACATATTCCGTTCAGTGTTCACTGTTCAGTGATTTGATGTCAGCAGCACACGGCCCAAGCTCATCACACACTGGCATGAAATGCTAGAGGGATGTTTGTACAAGCAAGGGTGTATGTGTGTGGGTGTATGCATGTGTGTGTGTTTGTGTGTGTGTGTGTGTGTGTATGCATGCGTGCAGAGTAGTCTAAACAAATGCAGAGTCAAGGACAACCTGTCACCTCCTGTGAATCTCGTTTGATGTTGTTCGAGACATTTTCCCCCCCAGCTACCCATACACCACTGAGCCCTGCCACGACTGACAGCCCCCAGGGAGGTGCCCTGATGGCTGGGATGGCTTGTGGCCACAGCTGGAGGTGGGTGGTTCTGGGGCAAATCTCTGGCTGCTGAGAAGAGCGTTCCCAACCCTTCTTTCATGGCCTGCCTGAGTTGTTACTTTTTGGCATGCCATGGCATTTAAGACTTTTTGTCAAAAACACACCTCCTTTTTTCGGGGGGGAATATGTTAAGGAGAGAAGATTTGATGTTGATTTCCTCTGTGCCTTAGACTTTCCATGCAAGGGTAAATTGGCATTTTTGGATTTTAGCCTGCACAGCTTTTTGGGGCTGTCTATTTTGTGTTTGTGATTTTGAAGTCTGCAGCCTCGCTGTGCAATCAGAGCTACAGACTGACAGACAAGCAGAGACAGCAAGAGAGAGAAAGAAAGAGTGTGTGTTTGAGAGAGAGAGAGAGAAAGAGTGTGTGTTTGAGAGAGAGAGAGAGAAAGAGTGTGTGTAAGAGAGAGAGGAAGGTAAAACTGAAGGAGCGAGAAAAAGAATGAGATTACATTCATGAGACTGAGATTAATTGACTGATTAAGTCAAAGCTGGGGATCATTAGCATGCTAACAATGCGGCTACGTATGCACCACATTGTGATTGTTGCCAATATTAATTATGATTAAAGCCAAACTCCATTCCCCTATGCAAGGAGATATTAGAGACTTTCAAGGTCTCGCTATTAATATAACGGCCCTAGCTCAAAATTAAACTTCATAGGCACGGTTCTGCAAAGTGAAATATGTCGTCTCTGTTGTGACGCCGCGTAGCTGGCTGCAGGAATTGAGAGTAGGTGGGAAGTTGTCAGTGATGGATAAACGCTCATCCCTCTGTGGACAGGGATGTGATACTGCTGTGTGAAGCGAAGCTGTAGCAGAAGTAAGCTGTAACCTTCTCTGCATGATGACGACATTAAAGCAGTTTCATACGGTCTGTGTAAACCTTAGCTGCCTTGTGGGCGGTGTGGTGGGTGGGTGGGTGCGTGTGGGGGGGGGTTGGAATGCTGACAGGACACTACTGCAGCATACGACTGTCAGACTTTAGTGATTTGCTGTAATTGTAAGGCTTTTTGGAAATCCTGTGCTTTAGTGCTGCATTGTCTCACAATTTGGCGTGCCATTTTGTTGTGTGGTGACTCATTTGAAAGTCTGTGAGTGCGTGTTGGCTCACAATCCAGAACCTCAATTATGTTCCAAATGTCCTACCCCACTCAATGTAATGCACTGCTACCCAGAATGTAGTGTGCCCGTAATAAGTATGAATGTTGCTTATGAGTGACATCGGTAGTGAGTCATCATTTGTTTGTTGTTCTTTTTTCCCAGTGGGACTGCCATTAATGACTCATAAGGTCCTTGTAATTCCATCCCATTCCATTTTACCTTTCAACTGAGTCATACTTTACTTCTCCATAAACTTACTTTTCTCAATAGTAGAATAAAAGTGAAAATAAAGACTGCAGTCTTCTGCTTTGTGCTTGGCTAACCATGCATCATTATGAACCTCCTTGCCGCCTTCATTTCATTTCATGCAGTAAGAGCAATTCTTTGCCGAAAATATTGACTAAATGATTGTGTCACTTTGAATGAATGAAACACAACACCTACAGTAAATATTTGTTTCATTGAATTATCTGGCTGATTGACAGACTGATTGTGGAGAGCAGTTTGTAGATTCTCATCTCACTGAAGCATTCACCAGGAAATAAACCCACAGGCCGTCACAGTATTCTTTAATCTCATCATGTTTCTGACCTTGACATATGAGTCTCATACCTAATCAAGCAGAGACATCCAGCACATAAATTATCCTGGAACTACGGAAATGGTTCAGATAATCACTTCCTCTTTTACAGGGGTGGTGTGCTCGAATGCAGTCTAAGTCCCCACTGAGTATGGAGATGCGTAGAAGCCTCAATCCAGTCAACCCAATGACCCAATCAGTATTCAGATAAGACCTTGAGTGCAATGAAAGGTTGCAGCCTTGGGGTACTGGAGAAAATGGGGACGCATTTGTGAGGAAATTGAAGGGAATAGGTTGTATCTATTTAAATGGGGCAAAGCTGTTTTTGCCAAAAAAGAAAAGAAATGAATTGAAAAAAAAAAAAGTTAGAACACTGGGGTGTCTAGGGAGGGTTGCAGTAATACATCTGGGTCTCTGAGAATACTTGTGTTAATATTAATATATGATGATGATGATGATTAATAATAATAATAATAATAATAATAATAATAATAATAATAATAATAATAATTAATAATAATAATAATAATAATAATAATAATAATAATAATAATAATAATAATAATAATTAATAATAATAATACTCTTTACTTGTATAGCACATTTTATACAAAGGATGTAGCTCAAAGTAATTCTCCCAGTGGTGTCTCTACTATTTGTTTTTCTTTTTCCTTTTGTAGTCTGGGCCTTTTCTTTGCTGCAGTAGAGGTTTGGCACAGCAAGACAGACTTTCTGGTGAAAATCAGAGGCTGGGTTATTAGTAGGATGAATCTGCACTCTGGGGATCTATCTATCTATCTATCTATCTATCTATCTATCTATCTATCTATCTATCTATCTATCTATCTATCTATCTATCTATCTATCTATCTATCTATCTATCTATCTATCTATCTATCTATCTATCTATCTATCTATCTATCTATCTATCTATCTATCTATCTATCTATCTATCTATCTATCTATCTATCTATCTATCTATCTATCTATCTATCTATCTATCTATCTATCTATCTATCTATCTATCTATCTATCTATCTATCTATCTATCTATCTATCTATCTATCTATCTATCTATCTATCTATCTATCTATCTATCTATCTATCTATCTATCTATCTATCTATCTATCTATCTATCTGTGTGTCTGCCTGTCTTTATATACAGTACGTCTTCACATTTATGTCCTTTCATCTGTCTACCCAATCTCCTATTACTTTGTCTGTCTGCATACATCGTATGTATGTGTCTCTCTAAACATCTTCCGGTTATTCTCTCTGTCTGTGTATTCATGTGTCTGTTGCTTGTGTATTGGATAGTTCTTTGAGCTCCTCATATTGGCATCGATTTCTATTTTCTGGTGGAGCAGCAAGTCCTCTCACGGGCTTACGGCTCACAGCTTGCGTCACTCCCCACCCACCAGTGGTACCGACCTGCCTGTCGCTTAGCCGTGCTTACTTGCTTACTGATTCCATTGTCGCCCAAGCAGCCAATACTGTAAGGTAAATTAACTGTGATGTCCACGTCGAACACTACACACACTCTGTACAGCTAGCACCTTGCTTAGCAGAGGCCAGACGATGGTGAGAAAGGCATAGAGAGAGAGAGAGAGAGAGAGAGAGAGAGAGAGATAAAGAGGGGAAGGAAGAAAGCGAAAGAAGGAGAGAGAGAGTGAAGTAAACGAGAGGAGACATGGTGGGGGGCTCTGTCAGGCCTGTCTGGCCCGCCACTGTCTTCATTGGTTGGAAGTGGCATCCATATGCTGCACTGGCACGGTGCCAGGCCTCCGCACTGCTGCAGCAGGTGTTCCCTTCTGGATGTCGGGAGCACAGAGAGCACTCTGGCATAAAAGGACTTGGCTCTGAGACACAGCCTGTGCGAATATGCTGTGCACACAACCTGTGTGGATATAACCCTGAAAATAAGCAATCACACTCAGACCGAAAAAAGAAAAAAAAAAAGATGCGTTGACACATAGACTACTATGCAGACTGACAGACATACTGTCTGACAGGGAGAGATAAGCATGCAATAACTACACAATAATGTACACATCAGTCAATCAATCCTACAACAGCAGTGTATTTGTTGAGGATAGCATATGTCTCTGACGAGGTTGTTTTCCAACTAGTGCTAACCTCTGTACTGTATGAAGGTATGGTTCACTGCTTTACAGCTGCATATGCCAAGGTTTGCAGGGTAATTTCCTCAGGTCTGCACAGAATGGTCTCCAGAAGCAGTGTTGTGTGTTTTATTGTGTGTGTGTGTGTGTGTGTGTGTGTGTGTGTGTGTGTGTGTGTGTGTGTGTGTGTGTGTGTGTGTGTGTGTGTGTGTGTGTGTGTGTGTGTTTGTACATGCTTGCATGAAAATCTGGAGGTATGCATTATGTGGCCCTGATTTCTAAAACATTGCACACAAACGCACACACACACACACACACACACTCACACACACACACACACACACACACACACACACACACACACACACACACACACACACACACACACACAAAAACGATTGCTTCTGCGCTCCTGAAACTCTAGTATGTGCTACAAAAATATGCAAAGTGCTACCTGAAACATTTCCTTTTCTGATTGCATTGTGGAATCATTCTATTCAAAAGTCTAATTTGATAGCTTTTTGAATGCCCATGAACTGGTCTCTCTCTCTCTCTCTCTCTCTCTCTCTCTCTCTCTCTCTCTCTCTCTCTCTCAATGCCCTTTCTCTTTTATTTCTGAGAACTTCAAACACACAAGGCCATTTTATGCACTAATTTCAGAGACGGGGCCCAAAAATGCAGTCCATAAAATTACATCATTAGGAAAGCCATCCAGTCATCATTCTGCCATAATAGTCAACGTTTAGCTAGAACGTGTCTTTGTGACCACAACAAAATATTTCTTCTTTGCAGCAGAGTAGACACCTTAAAATTGTTTTAAGAATAATACTTACGTAGGGTCAAGCTGTGATATGAGAGATGTGTTTGAGGGGAGAATATAAAACGGATGATTTGTTCCCTCTTTTGGTATTTAGAGCCCACAGTGATGTGTCTCTTACTGTATGGAAAACTGAACTGAAGATCCGCAAAGATACTATAATGCAGGACAGACTCACATAATGTCACTGTAAAGCAAATATCATCTTTGAAGGCAAATTATGTAAATTGCAGAGTTGAACATGCTGGTACATTTGCATTTATTTTACATAAGAAAAGCCAGAGTATTAACTCAGAGTAGAGTAATTAGATCAGAGTAATCATCTTTGCTTTTGTCTCATACTTTCTCTCTCTCTCTCTCTCTCTCTCTCTCTCTCTCTCTCTCTCTCTCTCTCTCTCTCTCTCTCTCTCTTTCTCTCTCTCTCTGTTATACTCTTTTTTTCTCTCCCCCTCCAACTCTCTTTACACAACCTCTCTCTATTGTCTGGCCCCCTTCTTGTTCATGCTCTACCAAATATTAGCCTTACAGTTAGATCTGCTTCCATATATTGATTCCTTGTTGTAAATTTGATTAAATGTGTGGAAATTCCTCTAGCATAGTATAGTGCAGTGATTCTTAAACTAGGGGTCATGACCACCGGTGGGGTCGCCAAATTAATTTTTCTGTTGGCAGTTAGTATGTTATTTCCACAGGTGAAACTAATAAAAAATAAAATACAAATGAAATTCAAATCTGCTGTTTTTGTATTTATAGACACTGGTAATAGTGTTTAGTCTATAGGCAGGGATACTGCTTCTCTGATAGAAACAAATTAACTTTCTGCTCCCACTATGCAAACTCAATTTTTTTCCTGCTTTGCCAATCAAAACAAAACAACATTCCTAGCCAGATTTCATGTGCTATTAGCCAGCCTGGAACATGAACAGGTCTAGCCTGCCCAATGTAATTTGGGGATTTGGGGGAGACATGGTGGGTTGCCAGACCTCACCAGTGTTTTTGAGGGGTCACCAGACAAAACGTTTAAGGACCACTGGTATAGTGCAATATAATCTATACTATAGTACAGTATAGTCAATTCCTCTAATCATGCATGTGACTGTCAAACACAAACCTGCACAGTAATAATTTTACCTGTAGGGTAAGTGTTCTAACACACAAGAAGCAGAAGTAAAATTTTTTAGGTGATGTCCAGTAATTTGAACATTTCCTTACAAAATCTAACCTGTCAGGTCAGGAAGCATGGTCTTAGACTCTTTTCTCACTGGGTAAGCATATAGAGCCACATCCGATGGACATTTAATCTCATCCACCTTTCCCTACCACCACCACCACCACCCCTACCCCACCCTACCCAACGGGCACTGTGATGTGAGGTGGTGCAAAGTGAAATGAATCATGTTAATCACAGAGTTTGGTGGCCATGAGTGTGCAATGAGCAGTGATCGATTCACCTATTCATCACATGCATCGCAAGTCATGATAAAACCCCTTCGTTCGTCTCAGCAGAGGGAGGACAAGGAGCAGGGTGGTGGGGGCCAGCTGGTTGTCAAAATTTGAGGAGAGAAGAGAGAGATAGGCTTGACCCCCCCCCCTACACACACACACACACACACCACCCACTCCACTGTACCCATCATGCCATTCACTTTCCCTCAGTAAGGGCCCCAGAGCTTGGGCAGGGGGGTAAGAAGAGTGGATAGGGGGGCTGAGAGGCGTGCGCCGTGGGCAGGGCTGCTGAATGTCAGGCGTGTGGGATAGTGCTGTCGTGCTGAGCGGGTGCACAGCGTGAGTTCCAGCAGCGTGAGTTTCGCCTCCGCCACAGCCTGACCGTTTTCAGCTCTCCTCAAAGAGGCAATCCATCAAAAGCCCAAAGTTTCACCAGGGCCTGACAGCAGGAGTGACAAAGCACACTGAAAAAGTGTGTGTGTGTATGTCTGTGTGTGTGCACATGTGAGTGTGTCTGTCTGACCCACACGCTTGCTGTTTAAACACTGACATGCTGGCACCCTGGGGGTTGACTTGAAAGTCAGATTTTCGAAACCAGTGCGCAACCCAGAGGAAAGACATGATGAAATTCTGTGAAGAAAATGTAAGAATGACCGTGCCATGCCGTCCAGCCACCAGGAAGTGCAGCAGGAGTGGGGTGAAAGCCAGGGGAAGTTAAGAAGTTCCATTTTACGCCTCTTCCACAGATGCATTATAAATGTGTTGTGTTATAAATGTTGAATGGCAGAACAGTTCACAGAGAGCCTTAGCTTGTAAACCCTTCACCATGTGTTTTTCCACACCACCAGGCTATCAAATGTCATTCAAGAACACGGTACCTTGTTGCCTTCACCCAACATGGTGGTATATACTGTATGTACACTGTATATTTGTGTGTGTCCACTGCAACTGTAACTTGCAAACGTCTGATCTGATTACAGTGTAACTTAATATTTTGACACAAAGTACAAGGTACAGTATATTTTGGTCCTCAAACCCAATGTGCAGATTTTTTTTATTATTCTAGTGGCCTGGTGAAATTACACAATACCAGCCTTAAATGGTACAGCTGTGGCCTAGTGGTTAGAGAGTTGGTCTTGGGATTGCAGGGTCACAGGTTTGAATCCCGTTCTAGTAGGAAGGGTGGGGGAGTAAACAACTAGTGCTCTCCTGCACCCTCATCCATGGCTAAATCAACATTGCTCCAGGTACTGTAACTGAGACCTGTACCTAAATAATTGTAAGTTGCTCTGGATAAGAGTGTCAGCTAAGTGTAATGTAATAGTACACAATGCAAATTTTTCTACAAATTTGTCTACAAGTTTGAAAAAGGTCAGGAACGACACCAAGGAAAGAGTGAGACCTTTCATGCGGCACACGTAATTAAATGGCCTGCAATGTTTTTTTTGTCTGAGAGGTTGCTTAATACCTCAATAAAAACGACAAGTTTGTCTGTATGTTATGAAAAATTATACGGCATGTCCATTGTTAACATGGAATGGTTACTCCTGTCACCAGTAGTCGATGGAATGATAATAATGACACACTGTCTTTTAATGTGGCCTGTATCCTGACCAACACGAAGCAAGAATTTGAGTTTTTAGGATTGCATTGCATGACTTGGTCAATCATAAACGACTGTGCCACAATTGTGAATGACAAAAAAACTTCTGAATCTGGCCCTGCCATTAAAAACTGTGAATGTGTGAAGGTCTACAGTCATCTCACTGCTCTTGGTTTGACAGGGATGAATTAGGCCCAAGATTGATTGTTTCGGATTAGTGATCAGCGCATACATATTTCCCTATACTGTTTGCTTTCTGCACTCAGCAGTTCCATACTGGTAAACAAAAAAAAACAAGGACTTATTGAGTTTTTAAAGTATTATTTCCCTGACTCCAGTAGTAAACACGATCTGAGATGAATTCTTTCCTCAATAAAAGTGCACACCCATACCCTTGAGATCTTGAGATTGAGTTCAGCACCACAGTACAAAACATATTGATCTGGTTCGGGTGAAAACGTCCTTCATTTCTCTAATGATAATTCTCACTGTCTTTACATCCTTGACTGTGTAATGATTTTTATCCACAGATTTTTCAGGTTTAATTTATGATGTCAATAGTTTTTTTTTAATCAAGTTCTGCTTTCTGTTTTAGCTGTGCAGGCCATTTTCCTTTTCCTCTTTCTTCCTCCTTCCTGCTCCTTGTCCAAACTCTACCCTGTCATCAGAGCTTAGGGGGCCTCTGGCGAGGTGAGACACTTATAGACCCCAGAGGATTCTGGGTAGCCGGCCATGTCCTTATTATTACGATAAAAGATCTCCCCAGGAAAATGTGAACGTCCTTTCTGCCCACTTTGGGGCATCTGAAAGTATTTTAGGCTTAATGTTTTTTTTCTTTCTTTTTTAGAAGAAGGTTGTCATCATTTCTCTGTAGAAGGACTGTTGGAAGGACTCCACCTGAGGCTGCCATCTAAAGGTCACGTGTCTTAGTTCGCCGTTGACTTTAAACGTAACTTTCAACCAAGAGCTTATTGTTTGTCCTTCCTTTCCAGTAAAAGTATTTTTGGTTTTCTTTTTTAAAACTTCACTCATAAATTGCATTGCAACAGAAGGACAAGTCATATATATTGTTTTTAAAACTTAAATAAAGTAACATACGCACTCCCTATCCCATCATGCATTTGTGTCAACTTGCATCATTCCTGGCTTATTTTTCCGTTTATTATTCCGTCCGTCCATCCGCCTGCCTGCCTGCCTGCCTGCCTGCATACCTGCATACCTGCCTACCTGGATGTCTATGAGAGGCAGCACAAAAGAATGAAGATAATGATGGGGATGATGAATCTAGTCCTTGCCTGGGTAAACATACCCGAGCCTCTACTCCTGTTCCAAATGGTGTGTGTGTGTATGTGTGTGTGTGAGTGTGTGTGCATGTGTGTGTTTGTGTGTGTCCTGACCATTTGACCCCTGCTGTGTCCTATCTTTGGCGCTGCTCACAAGAGACAAATGTACAACATTGACTTCAACACACTTTACAGAGAGGCAATGTGTGTGTGCTTGACTGCATGTGCCTCTGTGTGAGTGTGTGTGTGTGTGTGCAATAGCATGCGCGTGTGCATGCATGCACATGTGTGTGTGTGTGTGTGTGTATATGTGTATGTGCTCATAAATTGTATTTGTGTGTGTTGTGGGAGATGAATGTACACATAGAGATTGTGTTAAGCAACGACAGGACAGAGCGTATGTCATGACTAAAAGATAGGGGAAACAGAGCAAAGGAAAGAGAGAGAGAGAGAGAGAGACAGAGAGAGAGAGAGAGAGAGAGAGAGAGACACAGAGAGAGAGAGGGAGAGAGAGGCACGTGTGCAGCAGCAAAAAAGGGAGAGTTCTAGATAAAGCCCAGAAAGGACAAGATGACTTTAGCAGAGGTAGAGCAGACATTTATGTACCTGTACATGTAACTGTGTGTAATATTGCCAATGTGTATTTCAGTGTGTCGGAAGATGCTAGACACTAAATGTGGATAGCTAGCTATGTACATGCTGTCAACACAATGCAGATTTTTAGCATATTCAGACTGTATCTAGCTTGGAATTTTACGTAGTCTGATAAGCAGAAAACCACATGAAATGCACATTTTGGCTCCTGCAGTCGAACACTCAAATAAGATTTCAGAGTGTTTTTCATTCGTTATTTGCAACATGACTTTGATGGAGTGAACATCAATAGGGTTGTGGGTGTGCTCTGACTGCCATACCAATGAGCCTGGCTCTTTGACGTTGCGGTCAAAGCATACATTTTGTACCCCGGAGACCCGGGTTCGAAGCCAGGTGGGGTAGCTTCTCCTTCCCTTCGCTACAACTGGTGTCAGAAGTGGGATGGCTTGCCGTGAATCATCAGAGGCCCACCCATTCTGTGTGTGCAATATGAGGGACCCCGAGGTTAGTTTGACCCTGGTGTGAGGAACCCCAGTGATGGGTGAAGCATCAGTATGTGGGGCACCCTGGATGGGAGAAGTATGCATGACACCTGAGTGTGTGAAGCGCATGGGTGCGCCTCCCGAAGGGGAAGGCAGTGTGATGAAGTGACCATCACCAGTGTTGTGGATGTGCTCTGACTGCCATACCAACGAGCCTGGCTCTTTGCATTGCAGTCAAAGCACACATTTGGTACCCAGGTTCGAAGCCGGGTGGGGTGGCTTCTCCTCCCCTTCGCTACAATGACACAAACAATTAAAACATGTAATTCTGAGTGCTGGAAGACCAAACACGTGCTAAACACTTCCACTGCAATTTGCTGCAGGACACAGAAGCCTCCTCGTTCTCTGACGCTTTCATATAATCTGTAAAAATCATAAATACACTGCAATTAATTAGCACATTTACACACCAGTTGCAAAGGCTGCTATGCAAGGCGCAAATCAGCACATATCGGTTGCTGGGTGACTCCTCTACCTACTGAGTCACTGTCACCCACAAAAAGTTTGTGCCTTGGCTTGACATAATCATTTGGAGAAGAAACAAAGCCAACTCCCTGTCGTCCATGTTGTTTGTATCAACTCTAGGTTAAGTCTATGCTTACTTTTGTCTGTGCCTGACCAATCCAGGTAGATGTAATTAAGATCGGATCGGATCACTGTGACATAATAAGGATGCACAGATTTAATTTGATCACTTGCAATATGCGATGCAAACACTTAGTGTTTGTAACACTTAGTCAGTCAGTAAGATCCGATTGTGATCGAGTCTACATGACGAGAATGGAGACAAAAAATTGGATTTGGGCTGCAGTCTGACCACAGACTGCAGGATGCACATGCACTCAAACACACACACATTGCCTCTCTGTACAATGTGTTGAAGTCAATGTTGTACATTTGTTTCTTGTGAGCAGTGCCAGGCTAATATGTCTGCAGTTAGGAGAACAGACTTCACTGGAGCTAACCAGAATAGGAGCAAGGAGAGGGAAAAGGTGAAAGACAGAGGAGAAATATTCACTAGGTGCGAGAGAGAGAGAGACAGATATAGCGAGAGAAATAAAGAAATGAGACAGAGGAGGACACAGAAAAAAGGCAGATTTAGAAACATAGAAGTAGTGTCCAGGTCAGAAAGACAGAGAGAGAGAGACAGAGAGAGAGAGAGAGAGAGAGCATGAGAGAGAGAGAGAGAGAGACAGAGAGAGACAGACAGAATGGGAAGAATGATGAAAAGCAAGGCCACCACAGCCGAGACTGGGTGGAGAGGGACATGGAGGGCGCAGTGTGTCATGATGCAGGTAGCAGGCTGGGGACACACAGGGCAAGGATGCA
The DNA here is from genome assembly GCA_027475355.1 of Coilia nasus. NCBI lineage: Eukaryota > Metazoa > Chordata > Actinopteri > Clupeiformes > Engraulidae > Coilia > Coilia nasus. Next base: position 3,162,685 of record CM050219.1, on the reverse strand, counting down.
AGGACAGGATAAAGGGAATGTCACAATAGACACAAAGACAGGAAAAGACCTGTGAATGCAAAGAGAAAGACAGAGAGGGAGAGAGAAAGGGATGCAGAGAGAGGGGGGAGAGAGAAAGAGAGGGAGAGAGAGAGAGAGAGAGACGGATGCGTTTATCAGGCAAATGAAAGGCGGGCGATAAGGAGTGGAGGTGAGCTGTGCACCCACACAGCCACACAAGGGGAATTTCAGACGCAGATAATAAGTGCCTCTGTACCCTCCCAAGCCACTTTGCTGCCAGAATTCATGCGGCAAGTCTAATCAGAACATTCCGGACTCCACTGTGAGAGGAATGTGCGTGGTGTTGTCACAGATGTACTCACAGGCTCATATACATACACATACAGTCACCATATCTTCTACATACATAATCATACATAATGGATGGACACACACTCAGACACACACACACAGACACACACACATTGGCAAATAGATTTCCAGCAACAGGCCTGTGATGGAGGAACAGGGAATAGAAGTGGTTAAGACAAAACCGTCTGTGCTATCAGCCTGTCAGTCAATAGCCCCCAGTGCATTCCCCATGCTCCTCTCCCTATGCAGCACCTGATCAGCAAGATAAATACAACAGCAGCCTGGTCAGTGGCTCACGGGGGATTTCACGGCAAACATGGCAACTTTGGCAAACCCAGCCAACTTGAATGACAACTCCCATGGCAATCAACAACCTTTTAAGCAGCAAGTGCAAAATTCTGTGTGGGGATTATGCCCTCAGAGAATGTGTCAGTATGTGTGTGTGAGAGAGAGTGTGCTCTTGTTGTTGGCGTGTACCATCTATCAGCCATCTGTGTGAAAGTGCCAGACTGGCATTTTAACCATCCTCCATGCCACAGAGCTGCAGCCAAGGACACAGTCAAAGCTGCTCCAAAGCTGACAAAACAAAAACAAAACAAAAAGGCAAGAAAAGAAAGAGATGTGAAAGCAAAGACACTGAAACAGAGAAAAAGAGAATTGCTTTGTCTGTAAAACATGACAACAATCAAAAACCATTATTATTCCTCTCAAGAAGTCTTGCTCCCCTCTTCCACTCCTTCACCCGGCCCCTTACAACCCCCACCATCCGCCTGCCTATCACAGATGCCATCTGCCTGAGCGGGTTACGCGCTAAGAGCCGGGGGAGACACTTGGGTACGGGTGCAGGGGAGAGGGGAATAAAGCAGCCAGGTCAGTGACGGATTGAACGTACAGGCGGCACGACACGTTCGTGGCTGGGGAACAGGAGGGGAGAGAAAAAGAATGAGAGAAGCGAGGAGAGGACACAAATTAAGTGGCATCTCTGGTGGGCGCTTCTCCCTCCCCCTCCCCCCAAATTACATCCTTCACACACTATTGAGATGAAAGAGGATAAAGGGAGATTAAAAGGAGGAGAGGTATAGAGAGGGAGGGGGGTTAGAGAGAAAGAGAGACAGACACAGAGAGAGAGTGCAAGAGAGAGAGAGAGAGAGAGATGAAGGGGTTGAGAGATAAAAGGTAGCTGCTTTGACAACACCGTATCACACTGAGGCCATGGCAGGATAGGTATAGGTATAGGACAGGACAGATAGGTATCTGTGTTTGTGATTTTGAGCAAAAAAGGCAAAAAAAAAGACACAGAAGGAGACAAAAAAGAGGACTACAAGCGTTTGCAACATGTGAAAGAAAAGGGGGCATCAAAAGATGGCAGGTAATAAATAAAACATCAAGAACATTGTGCCAGAGATGGGCAGAGAGAGAGAAAGAGAGAGGGAGAGAGAGAGAGAGAGAGAGAGAGAGAGAGAGAGAAAGGGGGAGGGAGGGAAAGCACAAGTGAGTGACTGAACAGCCCACTTCATCATCTCCTGGGAGTGACCAATTGTGAGCTGATCGATGTCAGGGCTTAGCGTTTGCCTGCTCGGTCTTAAAAGCTAAAGAGATCCATTGACTGGTCACCAGAGCATTGCCCCTCTACACTGAGTACCATACGCCCATCCATCCCGAGCACAGTCAGACATGCTGATCCCAGATCAGTAGGCGACGCAAAGACAAAATGAGACAGGGTTAGGCATGCACAATGGCTGAACTACCTACAGTTTGCTTCTTGCATGAAAACAAGTTTACAGGGAGTGCCTTTATTTCTATCTTGTAAGAATTGGAAAAAAAGATTTGTGGAGGGCGCCTCTTTGGAAGATCAGAGGGAACAGGAACATAAAGGAGTTGATGATAATGCTAGCAAATGTTAAGAAGTGTCAGATGGACATATCACTATCTCTCAATGATTTGTGCACTCATCCGACTAGTTGATGAAGTGTGATAATTCAGTAACAGAACATACTGCCAGTAGTCTCACCCATATTGTCATGATTCATCACAATAGAAAAAAGACTAGGCTATATAGCATGGCCTTGGAAAGATATTTTAAACTATATACCATCAAATAGCCCACCACTTTAACATGTAGTACACTTTGTGTTGTTAAAGGACAAGTGCTCTTCCAGTACAGTGAGTGACTAACAGTAAGGCAATGCAAGGCAAGTTTATTTGTATAGCGCATTTCATACACAATGGCAATTCAATGTGCTTGACAATACGTAAAAGTATAAAAGAATGAAATTAAGGGAAAAACACAAAAGATAAGTGTAAAAGCAAAAAAGTAAATTATGTATGTGGTAAATAAGAGATAAAAAGCATAAAAACACTAGCCTGGCTATCGCGACTTGTCAATGCTCTGCGAGCATTGGTCTGGCCAAGCTGTGTTGTAAATGCATTTCTCAGAAGGCGGGCTTAACCCGCCTCTTTCAAATGCCTCTGTTTGCTACTGGACGAAGCTTGAACCAATCACACCCCTCTGTCCTCTGATGTATACGCAGAGAAGGAAACTGTTTGATCCAAACAAAAAGTAGTAGTAGCCTATAGTCATATAGAAATGGCGTTAAATGATTTTTGTCCGACTTGTGAGGTGAACATGAGAGTGGCTGGTGTTTTTGGTCATTCAATATTGATATTCGAAAAACAAATCAGTGCGATCAAAGGCGAAATGACCACAACAACAGGGTTCTCGCAAAGCCCCATTGACTTGGCTACCAGCGGGGCTAACTAATAAATTTATATTTTTCCGAAGCCGGTCGGTAACATTGCAAAAACGTCCTTTCCCGCAACAAATGCTTCAAGGGCTGCCCTTTGCTCTATTTTCAGAGAGAACTTCCCTTTGAATTTGTCCAAAACAGCAGCTACAGCTGCATTGAAAACTTTTGCTCCATGTACATGTTCACCATGTTGACAGTGACTGAGATAGATTTCCAGTCGCTAAACTACCGCGTCATTGCCTTTTTGCAATGCTCTATTTTCATTAGCGCCCATTCCGAGGCGCAAGCAGAAATGGTGTAGACAGGCAGCTTGTCCAGACTGACTTGCTCGTGAAATGCAAATGCAGCGACACATGGAAGTATGGGCACACCCAGGCTATAAAAACACACAAAAAAGAATGAAATTAGCAGAAATCATTAAGAGAAAGCTTCAGTCTAGATTTGAAACTGCCAACAGTAAGAGCATTTTTGATGTCTTTTTTGGTTCCAGCGCTTTACAGCATAATGAACCCTACTGGAAATAAAGGCATGTACAAGTTTTTCTAGATTTTTTAGACATCAGACCTCTAAGTTTAGCAATGTTTTTAGGTGATAGAATGCAGATTTAGTGATTGCTTTCACATGACTGTTGAATGTTAGTTTACTGTCAATAAAGACACCAAGATTTTTAACAGTATCTTCTGCTGCTGCCTCAAGAGCAGTAGTCAAGAGGCCTCTCATGAACCACTTAAATAACTAATTCAAACTCTACTATTACATCTGAGCAATTTACTGTTAAATGACAATTTCGGTCATTCCCAACATGCAGCCCTATTGCTCAAGTGACTTGGCAGTACTGAAGATGCTATAAAGCACCTACAAATACATCCTAAGTCTCCCATGACCTTGATGAGTCTGTCACATTTGAAAAGCAATTCCTGGACACATTTTGGTCCAACCCATACAGTTCTCCTTGAATAGAGAGTTTACACTGACAGCTAACTAATTACTGCTCAGTGGTTGACGGGGAATTTCATGCCAAACATGGCAACTTCGGCAAACCCAACTCCCATGGCAATTAACAACCTTTCAAGCAGCAAGTCCAAAAAAAACAAACCCAGCAAATTCTGTTTGGGAATTCTGCCCTCTGACAATGTGTCAGTATGTTTGTGTGAGAGAGTGCGCGCCTGTTTTGGTGTGTACCATATATTAGCCATCTGCATAAAAGTGCCAGACTGACATTTTAACAATACTCAGTTTAAAGACAGTTTAAAGTCCTGCCACATGGTTAGCTATCAGTGCAAGCTCTCAGTTCAAGGGAGACCTATATGGGTTACACCAAAATTTCTTGTGTCTTCGGTGCTGCCAAGTTTTGCCGAGATTTTGTATTACTTGCGGGTGTCCGGGAGTTGCTTCTGAAATGTCGGAGGTCATGGGAGACTTGGAATGTATTTGTTGGTGCTTTATCATGTTTTCAGTACTGCCAAGTCACTTGAGCAATAGGGCTGCATGTTGGAAATGACCGAAATGACCGAAAACAATAAATTACTCAGATGTAAGAGTAAATCGTGGGAGACTTGGGATGTCTGTATTGGTTGGTTTGGCATGAGCCTCACACAGCCATGACCATGTATACGTTAACCAGCAATGCTACTGCCACCAGCACACACACACACACATGCACCTACACATGCGCGCACACACGCACGTACACACACACACACACACACACACACACACACACACACACACACTGTAAAATTCTTCTGTAGGATTAAACAGGCCTGTGATGGAGGAACAGGGTATAGAAGTGTTTAAGACAAAACTGTCCGTGGTATTAGCCTGTCAGTCAATAGTCCCCATTTCATCACACACACACACACACACACACGCACGCACGCACACACATACACACAACACACATGCACACACACACACAATAGCTCATTACATAGCTTTAAAACCAATGGAACTACAGTACACCCCCAGCCCACCCACACACACTGTACTCAGAGCTACACACAGTGTTTATATTTATATGGCACTCTTTCAAATGTCAGAGCCAGAGAGCAGTCTCTCTCTCTCTCTCTCTCTCTCTCTCTCTCTGACACACACACTCAGTCTCTCTCTCTTTCTCTCTCTCTCTCTCCCTCTCTCTCTCTCCCTCTGACACACACAGACACAGACACACACACACAGTCTCTCTCTCTCTCTCTCCTTCTTTCTTTCTCTGATGCCCTCATCCATCTTTGCCATCTGAGGCAGAGTCACTTCCCTTCTCCCTCAAATGGCTTTCAAATGCAAGCAGCCAACATATGCAGTGACGCTGCTGTCCCCCTCTCCTTCACTCCTCGTGCTTTTCAGTCATGCTGGTCACTCAGAACATAATACCCATGCACACACACACATGAACGCCTGCACACACAGAGACACACAATTAACACAGAGAGAAAGGCGGACAGAGAGAGAGAGACAGACGGAGAGAGAGAGAGAGAGAGAGAGAGAGAGAGAGAGAGAGAGAGGGAGAGAGAGAGAGAGACAGAGAGAGAGAAACAGACAGAGAGAGACAGAGACAGAGACAGAGAGAAATGCACCCAAGGATGCACACACACACCTGACAAACACCACACACACACACACACACACATACACACACACACATACACACACACACACACACACACACACACACACACACACACACACACACACACACACACACACACACACACACACACACACACACACACACACACACACACACACACACACAAACTTGCCTAGAAATGCCTGTAGCATCCAGGGTCTACCTTTTGTTGTGAAGCTGAAGGATGAAAATAAGGGGAAAAACAACTGAAGGCCATGCAATTCTCTGTTCAAATCCTTCTCCACCCTTTACAGGAGACATCAGTCATAAAAAGCCTTGTCTGTACTCTCTCCTTCAGAGAACGGGTGTTTTTAGAACTGTTCTTAACTTAGAGGCTCTCAGAAATCCCAGTTAATTCCACATGTTCCTAGAGCTTAGCAGGTGGATCACGGTGTCAGCAACCCAGGTCTTAGGTTCACCCTCACCAGGCTGGGAGCACATAATGGAGCCAGGGAGACACATAAAGCACGTACCTAACACACACAGTGAATGTGTACAGCTAAACTAACTGTATATACATGTATTCTCCCATTACATGTATTCTCCCATTACATGTATTCTCCCATTACAATGCTTGATTGGTTAATCTCACATGTGTACATGTACTTCTTAATCATGATGTTTATTTTGACCTATATGACAATACACAGCAAAAATACACATCATTGTTTGACTGACATCTTTAATTTCTACATCAAGATGAGAGCAGTCTGTGATATGGAACTGTAAATATGGTGTCTGGACACAAATATGGTGTTTGGCCTTAAAATTCCAAAAAGTAAAAGTCTGCAAAAATGTGCTGTGCTCCCAGGACAAATTTAAATGTGTGCTGCAGAACTGATTAGTGCTGACACGTAAAGACCAAGCCAGAATCTCTCTGGACGTTAATACATTTGCTAACACTTTATTTTGAAATGTGCAGCATTACTAAAAAACAAGGCCTATCTTTATCATTACGGTACTAGATACACAGGCATCTAACCACCCGAAAAAGAAAGGTCTGCAGCTACAGTATGTGTCAAATGTGTTCTTCACAACTGATCACAGATCAGTGCTGACATGTCAAGACCAAGCACCACCAATAATTGATTTGGCTGTTAAAACATGTATGTTCGTTATTGGATGTATATCATGCGCAGCCTTTTTCTTATCTCCCATGCCTGGTGGTCAAGTGCTAAAGAGAAAGGTAGAGAAATGTGCAGTAGTAAAAAAGGGCAATACGCATATCTTTAACAGTAGCAATCATAAAAAGGCAAGTAAATGGCATAAATGACATTGTTGTGCATTAACCTTCCACCACTGCTCTACACTGGACTCAGAAGCTGTAACATCCCCTGTGCTAATGCTACTGCAATAATCTGTAATCACTACTGCTACCAATGTCGCTATCACTTGTACCACCTCCAGTGCTGGCACTAATGATGATAGTACATAGAGAGGAGCTATTCGGAGACGCAGTCTTCGACCATGCATGACAGCCCTTGAGCCACAGTGGCCAAGTGGTGATTAAAGTCTCCCCCTGCTAGGCCGTGTCATTAGTTATCTTGTCTTTCTTGTTCCCCTCATCTCCTGGAGAGATAAGGACATCTGGTCCCACACAGGGCTGCTGTGCTACATCCCTCGTCCTTGTTAGGGAGCCTTTGGTGGCAGTAGTGGTGCAGACGTCCTTCTTATCTGACTAATGGCCGTGTCCGAGGCCCCCGCGCTTATGATGGTCCGTCCGCCGAGGCCACAGAGAGCTTGTTCAGTGGCGGATGATGGCACTCGTTTGGACATCATTATCACCAGTGTGTGCATGAGAATGAGACGCACCTGCCCTCTCAGTTAAGACACATTCCTTTCATTTTGGAATGAGGCGGGCATTATTAATGTAGTGGTCTTATGTATCGCCTCTGACACGCATCTAGATATAACTTTCAGTGCTGCCTAATGTTTAGGATACAGTAACAATTTTAAATTGA
>CM050219.1:3135000-3145000 GCA_027475355.1 Coilia nasus | reverse complement strand
ACTAAATGAACAGTGTTGCCTTGCCTTGCAGAAAGTAAAAGCACATAAATGCCATTGACATGACATACAGTAGGCTTACCTTTTTACAAAGCCGCTTTACTTACCTCTTTATCATCGCTAATGTTGAGGACATGCACAGCTTCCGCAGCTTTTGTCAATTAATACATCACAGAGAGGAAATCCTCTCTCTCTCTCGGCGTCTGGCTCACACACACACATATCTCTTGCTGCCATAACCATGCATGTCAAAGCAGCACCCAGACCCAGTCACTGGCAAACAGACAACAACCAACCACCGAGCTACCATCAGACATGCTGCGCCTGTGTGACAAAACCTATTAACAGTAACGTGGGGCTACTATCCAAAGCTTTACCACTCTCTCTCACTCTCTCTACACACAGCACTACCATCAGTCACATCAACCCCACCCCAACCGAACCCACCACATCCACACCCACAGACCTCCACTGGGCCAGACTCCCAATCCCCGACACAGGCCAGGCCAAGCTCTCCACACAGCACTACCATCAGTCACATCCACCCCACCCCAACCCTACCCAACCCACCACAGCCACAGTCCTTCACTGGGCCAGACTCCCAGACCGCAACCCAGGCCAGGCCAAGCTCTCCGCTGATGGTCTCTCAGCCACCGAGTTGAGTGATTACCACGCAGCACACAGCTTTCCATTATACCGTGTGATTACTGTTTTGGGAGAGCTCCAGTTTCTCCCAGGGTCACTTCCCCAGGTCTAAACTAAGTAAACAGGCTATTCGTTTTCCCCCAACCCCCATTGCCAAATGCAGAGGCTCATCTTGTCTAAATGAATCCTCTTTAAATTTAAAAAAAGCCAAACTGGTGGACACTAAATTACAGAGAGAGTGAGTGAGGGGCAGGGTTTCCCTGTATTTTTAAGTCTGGCTGTAGAGGGGCAAGAGCATGAGCTGGAAAGGGTAGAGAGGGGTAATGAAGCTGCTGAATGGACAGAAATTCTACCAAGAAGTGGCATGATAATGTCTTCCTGCTAAAGAATATTGCCTTCCTTCCCCTTGCCTAGCAGCCTAGTAAGGCATCCTAAGATGGATGGCAGATGCTGGTCTTTGAAGAGGTTGGCGTGGGCATGGGCCTTTCCTAAACCAAACCGAAATCCACCTGGCATCCACCCTGGACTGGGTGGTCGGGGTTGTTTCTTGTCTTGCTGATATGAAACTCTTGTCTTGCTGATGTGAAAGCAGTCAGACAGGCAGGCAGTTTTTGCCTGCACTGACCATTGGCACCTCCACCACGGTGCCCGACTGGAACAGATGTTCTCCCCGTCGTGAGGGACACAGAGTTTGGTCATTCAAGTAATTTTGGGGCTTTGATGCCTTGAATTGGATAGGAGAGTGGCAGGAAAGACAGGAAGGGAATGGGAGAGAAAGATGGGGTCGGATTTGGAAATGACCTCAAGTCAACATAGAACTCGGTCTGCAGGTATATAGTAAGGGCGCCTTAGCCAATTGCTCCACAGCCCTCAGAGCTTGGTCATTCTTGAGCAGTTTTCACTCCCTGAGGAAAACCAGGTGTCTCGTCTCCTCTCTTTTTGGACAACTCTTCTCTGCAGAATGCCAATTGCCAAGGAGCAACGTAAGGGCCTGATTTGATGCCATTTTTCTCCCCCTGTTTTTTAAACACTTGGCCTGCCCGAGACAGATGGTCACACAGATCGGCATGACACACACACGCACACACACACAACCGCAGGCCACAGCAGCTGTCTGGGCTCTGTCCACCCTCCCAACACGCACGTCCGCTTTGGCAACACAGAGTCCGTGTCCCTCACAATGGGGAGAACATCTGTTCCAGCCTGGCACCGTGGTGGAGGTGCCAATGGTGAGTGCAGGCAAAAACTGCCTGCCTGTCTGACTGCTTTCACATCAGCAAGACAGGCTGTGGACTCTCAAAGTTTCCTAAAAAGGGGGGGAAACTGGTGGTGCTGCTGCATGGTCATTAAAAGGACGAGGAAGGGAAACTGAGAAGTGTGCTAAACAGACAGAAGCATTTGTAGTGATGATGAGACATTTGATGATGGTTTAATTAGAGATAATTAGAGACATCAAGCTTGAGAAGTCTGAATTGTGAAAAAAAATCATCACACATTAGCATTTTCCTATTATATGTTTCCCATTATTTTTAAAGCATTTATTTTGTGTCCCACATACACACCCTCAAACACACACACCCACACACACACACAGACACACATACACACACACACACACACACACACACCACTGGAGCTACAGCCTGAAGCCTTGTGTTGAGGGTGTCACCTCTTGGAAAAAAATCAGCAGGCTCGTGATGGTGCACTTCTGGCATTACGTAATCTGGGCTCTAGTGGTGGTGTTGGTGGTGGTCGTGGTGGTGATTGTGGTGGTTGTGGTGGTGATGGTGGTGGTTGTGGTGGTGATGGTGGTGGTGATGGTGGTGGCTGTGGTGGTGATGGTGGTGGCTGTGGTGGTGATGGTGGTGGTTGTGGTGGTGATGGTGGTGGTGATGGTGGTGGTGGTGATGGTGGTGGTGATGGTGGTGGTGATGGTGGTGATGGTGGTGGTTGTGGTGGTGATGGTGGTGGTGATGGTGGTTGTGATGGTGGTGGTTGTGGTGATGATGGTGGTGGTGGTGGTGGTGGTTGTGGTGGTGATGGTGGTGGCGGAGGGTAAGCATGCTCAGGCTGGTCCCAGCTGAGGCAGCCTCCGAGGGCGGGGAGCAGGTGTAAGTATTTTTGGCTCAAGCTGCAAGTGCACTGGACCAGCACAGTTCCAACTGCAAGATAGATGTGTCTGTTTCACTCAGCAGAAGCACAGCACAGATGAACCGTGGCAGCTCCAAAGTGTATTTCAATTACTGTCACAAAATGAATGACTGTTAGGAATTAACAATTCAGCGCGAGGAGTAAATCTATTGATAACTCCATAATGAATCGGCCTTTTTGTCAGACTACTTCTGATTTTGTCTCGCCACACTCACAAATTATGTGCTTTCACAAGAACGGTAAAACACACAAACAAACAGCAATGAAAAGGAATGAGGTCAGAGAACAGTCGGCGTTGTTTTCCTCTCCGTGTCCCTAAAATGCTCTGCTCTGCACGGCTGAAACCAACCAGAGATGGCATCTAATAGGATTCTTCTGCGGAATCTCTTAAATCATTCATCACCTTTGTTCTGCATCGCCCCCACCCCCCCACCCCCACCCACAACCAGCACACTCCAGCCCACATCCCCATCTGAAAATAGCTGCTCTGATTTTCAAGGGGATCAATAAGAGAGCGGCAAGAATGCACCACACTGTTTTCTCCATCCACTTACATAGGAAAAAAAACACTTGCCTTCAAGACTTCCTGCCCCCAAAAACACTCCTGTGTGTGTGTTTGTGTGTGTGGGTGTGTGTGTGGGTGTGTGTACGTGTCTGAGTATGAGGTTGTATGTACTAGATGTGTAACGTGAGACAAAGAGAAGATGAGTAAGTATTAGTGAGACAGAGACTAAATGAAATATATAAAGACTGAAAAGAAAGTGTGTGTGAGAGTGAGAGAGAGAGAACGAGAGAGAACGAGAGAGAGAATGAGTAAATTACAGTGAAAGTGAGTGTTGGTATGCATTTGAGCAAGAGAGAAAGAGAAAAAGACAGCCTGAGACAGACAGAGAGAGTGAGAGAGAGAGAGGGGGAGAGAAGGGGGGGAAGAGAGAGAGTGAGTGAAGTACAGTGAAAGGGAATGAAAGTGAGTGTTGGTATGCATTTGTGTAAGTGCTCGTGAGCAGTCGTAGTAATTCAGGAAGGGCCCGTATCTGGAGTGGCTGTCTTAATCAATAACCCTTGCCGGCAACTCTCCATCCTCTTCTCTCTCTCTCCTCTCTCTCTTTCTCGCTTTCTCTCTCTCGCCCTCTGTCTCTCTCTCTCCCTCTCTCTCTTTTTCCTTCTTCTCTCCCTCTTCTTATCTCTCTCTCCCCCACTCCCTTCTCTCTCTCTTTCTCTCTATCTTGTTCTGTCTTCCTTTCTCTTTCCCTCCCGTCTCTGATGCAGGCACACATGTCCATCCATAAAGACTTCACCTGCATATGAGGTGTGGCCCAGGGTAATAAGGGCAGAGAAAAGGCTAAGTGCAGAATTTGACTAGGAGACAAGGGGAGAACGTGTGTGTGTGTGTGTGTGTGTGTGTGTGTGTGTGTGTGTGTGTGTGTGTGTGTGTGTGTGTGTGTGTGTGTGTGTGTGTGTGTGTGTGTGAATGTGTGTGTGTGTGTGTGTGTGTAGGTCTGTGTGTGTGAGAGAGAGCAGGAGGGAGAAAAAAAAGGCAAACAGAAAAAGAAAGGCAGAGATAAATTGGAGTCAGAGAGTGAGGCAGGGGTCATTGGGCAAGAAAGCCAGAGAGAAAGAAAGAGAGATGGAAGCAGAGAGAGAGAGGCAGACAAAGAAAAAGTAAGAGACAGAAAGAGGAAGGTGGAGATAAATTGTGAAAGAGTGAAAGGGGGGGGGGGGGGGGGGGGTGAGGTTGGACTTGGAAGGCAGAGAGAGAGAGAGAAAGAGAGAGAGAAAGAGACAGAGAGAGAAAAGAAAAGTAAACACAAAGATAAACAAAAAAAGACATTTGGAAACTGACAGTGTAGTTGCCCGCAGAGGGGTGTGTGTGTGTGTGTGGGTTTATGTGTGTGTGTGTGTGTGCGTGTGTGTGTGTGTGTGTGTACTGTGCCTCTGCCAGAAATGATAATACTAAGGTTTGTGGTAGAGCTATACCATACGTTGGTGTGTGTGTGTGTGTGTGTGTGAGTGCGTGTGTGTGCGTGCGTGTGTGTTTGTGTGCCTATTTGAGTTCCCTGTGTCCTTGTGTCACACTCCAACATTGGTCTCCATGGTGAGGGTGTTGCTAAGGAAGAGATCAGAGATCTCAACATATTCACTTAATAATATATATATGTGGTGTGTGTATGTGTGTGTGTGTGTGTGTGTGTGTGTGTTTGTGTGTCCGACCTGTGTGTGTGCGCGCATGAGAAAGATAGAGCTACTGGGTGTGCCTGTGTGTGGCCTTGTGTATCTCTAAAATCTGCCATGTGTGTGCATGTATTTCTGTATGTATGTGTGTGTGTGTGTGTGTGTGTTTGTGTGTGTGTGAAACCTGCAGTGTGTAACATATTACTGTACTGGGGCACAGAGAATTAATGCAAGCGCAAGAGCAAAAAAAAATTAGCACTTATTTATCATAAAAAAACATAAATAGTGCTTCAGACTATACAATCATATCAGATTAGGTTGATATGCTCATCAAACATCGTAGATGTAAGATAGCAATCTCCAGAAACCGAGTGTGGGAGCTCAATTATATGAATAAACAATGATAATAGGCAAATGCCAGTTAGCTAAAAGACAGCAGCTAACGTCTCCAGTTGGCTACTTCAATTTACATCCAGACCTGGCTTGCATGACAGCTTCCTCATACGCTGAAGGTAAAAAATACTGCTGTGCTAAAAAAATCGATGCAGAGATAGCGATATTTTTTAAAACGATATAATATCGATATTCTGGCTATTTATACACCCCCCAGTAGCTACTGCACAGAGAAATGCACTATTGATTCTAAACCAAAATGTAATAAATGTACTTTGTTCAGTACAAATGTACATTAGCCATTAAAGAGGAACAAAAGTTCACCGCACACTTCTTGACTTTGTTATTTATTTAGAGCGAACAACGCGTTTCGCCTCTGTGCGTCATCAGGTTCGCTCAGGTACATTAGCCATATTGTATTCTTTTGCGCATAAGTTGACTACTAGTGAGACTGGGCACCTTTTCTGTGACATGTTCAGTAAAAAGCATTGAAAAAATGCACTTTATTTTCCTTTTCAATAAATTGAACATGAAAATAATATTTGTCTGGTTTTGTTGAGTGAATGACATTGAGAAATAATTATAAAGTAATATGTATCGTTATCGGAATAAAATCGAATTGAATTGCACTGTATCAAAAAACTTATCGAATCGCCATGTCCTAGGTGATACCCAGCCCTAGTAAAAAAGTTGTAACATTTAAATGGAAATGGCGACACAGTTGTTAGACCTTACATCCCAAAGTTGTTTCTGAAGTGAGCGCAGGACCCCAATCACAGCCAAAGTCACCTGAATAAATTACCATATTAATTAGCCATGTGCGCATTGTGTATGGAGTGAATAAAGTAGAAATAAGTTGCCATATTAAGTAGCTATGTGCGCATTCTGTAGATTATGCCATGTGGACCTAAAACCCTAAAGTGATTTTTTTTTACTGGTGAAATTTATACTGGGGCACTACAGACCAGTAAAATATGTCTGGTGACGCCCCTGCACTGGCCTGGTAAACCAGCCCTGTACAGAGGGTCTGGTCTTTCTGCTGTTGGCATTCATGTATTCGGACCAACTGAATCCTGGCCAATCAGTGAACAGAGGGAGTGTTCGTGAGTGGTGACGTTAACTTTGATGTGCTACATTTGAAATGTAGTGCATAGGTACTGAAGGCTAATTGCATACGTGACGACCAGACATTGGCGATTGGGTAAAAGTAGAGCTACTTGTTTTAAACTTCCACACCTCTAGGAAGAAATCGTTTCTCAGTGCAGTGACACCAGACCATCTGTACAAAATGAAATTACGTACAAGGGGCTGGTTCACACATACACACCCACTCTTTTTCAGAGAGTAATCTCATCTCACACAATCAGAGACAGAAATCCTTTACTCACATTAAAATAGTTCAGACAATTCATACACACCCACAAACACACACCCAAACAAAACAAACACATGCTAACTAACAAATATACCTATCGTATATACAACAACTATCTTATACACAACATATATAACAACTATTATACACCACACAACAGCCTAACAACACCACACCCACCCACCCCCCTCTGCCCTTCACACACACACACACACACACACACACACACACACACACACACACACACACACACACACACACACACACACTGCCTTGAGTTACCGAGCTGCAGGGAAACACACAGCTTTTATTCCCTGAGCTTCATCAGGCAAACTGCTGTTGAGTGCCTCGTCTGACGTCTTCTGACAGCAAACATATGGCACTACTCTGTTTCTTAAAGACAGTATTAAATCTGGCACTGTGCGCTCCTCTAAGTATGAGAGTGAAGCTAAGGCCTTATCTTAGAGCAGTGTGTGTGTGTGTCTGCGTGTTATTTAATCAATGGGATTTCCCATGTTAATTTTTTGATTTTTGGAGGTAACTGACTGAACCGATTCTCACCAAAAAAGAATCACTTCAAGGCAATGCCAATACTGACATACTGCCATAATTTCAGAACAATACGTTCATGACTTTTTGAGTTATTTTGCTAACAAACAGACAGACAGACAGACGTGGGCAAAAACAACACCTCCTTAGCGGAGGTTATGTTTCCCCTCCCACAGGACTACTGGAACAGAATGTAAACTAGGTCCAGTCTGCATGCACACACACACACACACACACACACACACACACACACACACACACACACACACACACACATTATAAAATACACAAACACACATGCATAACATGCACACCAAGTTAAAGGATCATACCGAGTTGTTATGTTTGCTGAGGAGCAAAATTGAGTTAGCAGTTGCATTCAGAACTTAACTATTTTTTACCGTTTGTCCCAGAAGGCTAACAATGGAAGTGGTAGGTGCCCTCAGACGAAGCATGACGACTACGCTATTTTTAAACCATTAAAACAGCTCGAAGAAACTCCACACTCCATCGGTAGTACAACAAAGGCCCGGACATTAAAAACGAGGCACTGAGAACTTTGTAAGTGTACACAACATTTATTAATAAAACAGTTTTGACAAGCAGTACCTTGCTGTAGTTTTGTTGTCGCCGCCATGATGAAAGTCCAAACAAGTCGATTGTACCACCTCTCCTCCTATTCTTCCTGCTGGTTCGTGTTCGTCAATGGACTGGCGTGGACCTTCATCATGGCGCCGACGAGAAACTACAGCAAGGTACTGCTTGTCAAAACTGTTTTATTAATAAATGTTGTGTACACTTTCAAAGTTCTCAGTGCCTCGTTTTTAATGTCAGGGCCGTTGTTGTGCTACTGATGGAGTGTGGAGTTTCTTCAAGCTGTTTTAATGGTTTAATAATAGTGTAATCTTCATGCTTTTTCTAAGGGCACCTACCACTTCCATTGTTAGCCTTCTGGGACAAACGGTAAAAAATAGTTCAGTTCTGAATGCAACAGGCTAACTCAATTTTGCTCCTCAGCAAACATACCAACTCGGTATGATGTTTTAACATGCCCATTTTCATTTTACACCGAAGTTCTCCTTTAAGTATTCTGTATGTGGGCAGTAATTCATACAAACAGATGTGCTGTGTATGTGCTGAATCCTGGACCAGACATATGTATGCACATGCTGAAGAAAACACACACACACACGCACATGCAAACGCAAACACACACACACAGATACATACACACACAGACACACACACACACACACACACACGCGCGAGTACATACGCACACAAACGACAAACACACACACACACGCATGTGTTTATGCTGGCCACAGAATTAGGAGCTCTCCATGCTGGAGGATAAGCCCATTTCACACACACAGGCTGAGAGGCACAGAAGGGGCAGCAGACAGCCTGGCCATACGGTTACCCAGCACACATACACACACACACACTGGAATACAGTTGCTTGTGCGCGAGCGCACACACAGATAGTTCCCCTGGGATATAGCTATTACAGTTTTTCTCAATTGGGTTGGTACATTTCTCACATCAGAATTGAAATTCTCAAAGGTTCTTGTTCAATTGTCACATCATCATGCCATTTGTGCAGATGAAAAAGGCAGTTTCTCATTGCATTAATCAAATTGCAAATGCTTTTGTCCATCCATGCAAATGATTGTGTACAGTTCTCAGTTTTTTCTTACATTATCAATTGCTTTTGTCATGCCAGTCAAAATGCTTTGTTATGGGAATCTATCAAATAGTCTCACTCCCCAAAACATTTAGGCTATAGTTCATCATATAAGTCCTCACATGCAAAATGATTTACCAAGCTGTCATAACATGCCAAGCACATTTCTATACATTTCCATAAGACATTTGTAAATATGATCTAAATTGGTAAATTGCTTGAATCTAGACTTTCTGTAATGAAGAGACCAATGATCAACAGTTTTCTGAATGAGCTCAAGGGAGCATCTCATGAACAATCTACTGGAAAGTGTATAACCAGAGCACAATACAAAGTTACAATGTCTGACAATGGAAGGACAAGAAATTGGACAACAGTGTGATGTGGATGAAAAGTTGTGGGCTGACAGACAGGAATGTGAAGAAGCTGAAGATCAGGATTAGGATTTAGAATTTGGGGAGATGTTCATATTTTTTGTTTACTTACTGTATGACTTATGTTTATATTTTTGACCTATGTTTACTTACTGTATTTTACCTTTGTTCTGTGCAGTGCTGTCTTTTTTTTCTTTATGCACTGCAATGTCAATGTCTGCCAATAAAGACATCATTCTGTAAATGTGAATCTTGTCTTTTGCAATCAATCTCATACATATACATCATATGAGGTCAAATGTATAACACTTGTTATCACACCTAAACCACATTTTACATCAAAATGTCCCTTCGAAGTGCACTATTGAATTGCCAACATGACTAATGAATTTGACTGTCTTATCCATACACACTGACACAATGACTAAACATTCTGATGGCACTGACACGTATATTGACACAAAAACTTGCTTTTGAGGGATGAACTAAGGATTTTGAGCAAGAGACGGGCTTTTGCAGGTGATCCACGGTGTTTTGCTATTTGTCCAAACTGTTTTGAGAAATGCACTTGATCTTATGCAAATTGCAAGAAAGATTCGAAAAATGTACCAAAGCGATAGAGAAAAACTGTAATGGACTCACTCACGCTCACACACA
>CM050219.1:3127500-3130000 GCA_027475355.1 Coilia nasus | reverse complement strand
TGCTGTTGGAGAGAAAGAACATGGAAAAAAGACTGAGGAGTAGAAAAAAGAAAGAAAAAGCACAATCAGAGATGGCAACCTGGTCCCCCTACATGGGCGGACAGACAGACACACACACACACAGACACACAGATGGACAGGGTCATTGCAATACCTGATCTATCCCTCCGCGGACCAGGTAATAATGAATGAAATCAGAGGACAAAGACAAGAGAGTCGAGAGTGTCTGTCCGTGCGGATGTCCAGTTTTACACAGCGCTCATTCTCATTTTAAGATATCAATCCACTGTTTGTATAAAAAAAAACTGAATGGAAAGAATTTGAATAGAACAGCCTCAAAGGATATTACATAGGAATAATGTTAGAACTCTGTTTGGAGCAGCGATTTCATGTCTGCTACATACTGTAACTGTAGAAGAAATCAGAAAATTAATTGTACCTTAAGGTCAGCCTCATGTTATCCTCAATAAGGACTGGACTTTCCTGACCAAAGTCAATAGAGCTTACAGTACATTAAACTATTGGAAAGAACATCATTAATCCGCACTTTATATGAGAACTGGTTATTTAAAGGTCCTGTGGTTTACCCTACTGGGCACTCAATACCTGGCTGTGGTCAGCAGTAATGGGCAGAGAAGAGATTGAGAGAGAGGGAGAGAGACAGAGACAGAGACAGAGACGGAGACAGAGACGGTGACGGAGAGAAATAGAGATAATGGAGAAAAAAAGTGCAAACAGGTCACTGCGAAGGTAATGCTTAACAGAATTGAATGTACTCAGAGTGTGTCTGCCATAGCGATTGAATTGGCGCAGGCGTATATTGAAGATGTCTGTGAGTGTTCAGGGGCTTGAGCCCTTTTGGACTCTTCGACAGCGACCCTCATTTATCTGGCTGTCACTCCAGCTGATCTGGGGTCAGCATGCAGGGGGGGCGGGCCTGCTGGTCCAATAAAACCTGTTAGGCAGACGTGTGCTGAGGTCAGATAGGACTTGCACTGTCAGCACGATGAGTCAGGTTTGTGGGGCTGAGGGAGTGGGGTGGGCAGAAGGAGAAAGAGAGAGACAAACAGAGATAGACAGAGAGAGAGAGAGAGAGAGAGAGAGAGAGAGAGGAGAGGGAGAGAGAGAGAGAAAGAGAGAGAGGGGAGAGAGAGAGAGAGAACGTCACACTCTCTGATCACCATAGTGACCTGACAGCAGTGTTCTATAGCCGGCTAGGCTACTTCATTACTACAGCAACATTCTCCTTCAATAATCTTTCTCTCTCTGTCTCTGCCTCTGTCTGCTCTCTGTCTCTGCCTCTGTCTCTGTCTATGGATTTGAATGTGTTGTATAAACTATACTAAAAACATTGATTGTTTGTTGTCTGCATTTCCATTGAGAAACCATGATCCTTACAACCTGAATTCTGAAGTTATACACCTAACCATGTGTTGGCCATGTTTTTTTATGAGAATAGAAATTGAACAATGTATTACAGGCTAATTTCTCAATAAAAAATAAGTTTACACATTTCTCTCCACTGTGTTTTGTTTTCATTATTTCACCACTGCTAGAAAATAATTCACTCCACCAAGTGTGTCCAGCAGGCATGCTGAGTGCGGGTGGTTGTGGGTGACACAGTGTGAGAAAAAATTCTTCTTCTTCTTTTTTTGCCAAAGAACTGAGATAAGCTTTTGGCTCATGCGAAGGTGCGGAGAGCACAACTTTTAAGCGCAGTAGTAAAACGCGAGTGCATTTTAATTAAAAGTGCGTGACCTTCAGCTGTGTCCAACGCCTCATTTTTAGAGTGATGAAGTGGAGAGCAGTAATGAAGGAAGAGCCTACACATTTTTTGACACACCAACGCTGAACATAATTGTCAGCTCATACGGAGATACTGATTGGTGTTGTGTCCATATAACTGTGTTCTGTACATATACTTCATGTAGTGTGTAATATAAAGGCATTCCGGGGCACTAGGGGCGCTGAGGGTTGATATGTGCTGTACTGAAATAAGTGAAGAAAAAATATGAAGTAAAGTTCGCTCTCTGTTCCTGACTTACGTGTGCGTTAAATGTCTGCTGAGACACCACAATTGGGCAATGGCAAGGTAAATGTTTATGAAAGCCTCTGTGTGTGTGTGTGTGTGTGTGTGTGTGTGTGTGTGTGTGTGTGTGTGTGTGTGTGTGTGTGCATCACAGTGGTCGACTGTTTGTGGTCATGCAGTATATATGTGTACACAAATGTGAGTAGCGTCATGTCGTGATCATTCAAGGATATGTTAGCCAATGTAATTGGATACCTGTATGCAGGTGTGTGTGTGCATGTGTGTGTTTGCATGTGTGTGTGTGTGCGTGTGCATGGCTCCCTATGTGTGAGGTTATAAGTGTGTCCCTTTTTTGTGTGAGTGCACATATACATTGTGTATGGAATTGATATTCATATGCTTGCTCATCTTCTAAGCCTGAGGAGCTAATGCTCAGTATGCCATACTTACATTAGAGTCACGACTACGCAG
>CM050219.1:3115000-3120000 GCA_027475355.1 Coilia nasus | reverse complement strand
TCACTAGTTGGCCAACTGCTACAGCGTCTGCATTGTACTGTATTCTGCATCTGGCCTGTGATAATGCTGATATTGGGGAGTGGGGCAGGGGGGTTGACCTCCCTGAATTGAGTTTCTGCAGGTTGGGAGGTCTGCCAGGCCCAGTCAGGAAGGCCTGTAACATACTGTGGGTGAGAACATGAGTGGCAGCAGGCTGTTATGGAATCAAAATTATTCACTGTCAATGAACAGGAGTAAAATTATACCCTCTTTGTCATAGATTACATACAGTAGATTACATACAGATTACTTTCTCATAGATTACATATAGTAGAAGACTGTCACAGCACTGGATTGAATAAATAAAAAAAAAATGCTGCAATAAGTACAGGTTTGCATTACAATGGATAAAGTATTTCGGCTTTGATGCAATCCATCTTCCTACCATCCACACCTAAAACTAGACCAATGGCTGCTGATACATCTTCACTACAGTATAGGGTGACCAGAACTCTGAGAGGAAAGTCAGGGACATATTTCTGAAAAAAAGGAGGAAGGGAGAGGCCTTATTCTTCAGTCAGAGAAAAAAAATATAAAAAGGGTTAGGGGGGTTAAAAACATCTCTTTTTATGATTTCACAACGCTCTCCAGATTCCCTCTAGTTTCCTCTTTCATCTTGACACATTCGCCAGAGCTCTCCAGACTCATCCTTCCTCAAACATATTGACACAGCCTGAGAAACAGCCTCCAATTTTCACAACCAGGAAAGAGACTGGAGAGACATAAGCAAGAAGATGAATCAAAGGCTGTGAGACTTTTTTTTCCTTCTGTGTCTTAGTGTGTATCTTACTGTGAGATCTGTGTGACTGTGTGTGTGTCATGTATGTGTGTGCATCACAGACTAAGACCACGCATCAGCTGGAGTTTTCAGTCTATATTTTAATGTGCGCCTGTGTGAGAGTCTGACAAGCTTGTGGGAGGAAATGTGTGCGTGCGTGTGTGTGTGTGTGTGTGTGTCTGTGTGCTCATGCACGCTCACAAAAAAACAAAGAGGCCATTCAACCATCCCCATTGCGCCCCCCGTCTCTCTCTTTCTCTGCCTCTTGCTAGCTCCTATTAAAATGGAACTATTTTGGTCTCCCAGTCCGGGCTAATCGCATTAGCAATGCCATAAAGCAGACAGGGCAGAGTACAGCTGCAATGTAACCATTATCTTCTCACCCACTGATGTCATGCCCCTCGCTAACGCTAACGACCAGGTTCCTTTCAACTCTTCGGCAAAAAATAACCAGCCTGAACCCACGAATAAGTTAAGCTGTCACCACATGAGTCGCTTTCTTGGTTGTTATTGTTACAGTCCAACCTATAGATGTGAAAGTATTTCAGTGGCGGTGTGTTGTGTGTGTGTGTTAGAAAGAATGAGAGAGAGACAGAGACAGAGCGAGAACTGTGTAAAACTCTCTGTACACCCAGCATGCCGCAGTGTTGCTGCCAATGCATGTGGTTAGTATTTCTTTTTAACTAGGCCTTGGACATCAATAACAGCCCCTCATAATGTCTTCCATGAAATAATTCATATGGATCAGAGCACAGACCCTGAGATCATGGATGTGCAACATCGAGAGATTTATGCCCAGATGTATGATTTATGTGTGTTAGTGTGTGTGTGTGTGTGTGTGTGTGTGTGTGTGTGTGTGCGTGCGCACATGTGCAAGAGAGACAGATTGAGAAAGGAAATGAAAAAAAAATGAAACAAGTAGTAGTGAAAAAAACACAGTTAAGAAGACACAATAGGAGTTTGTTTTTGGTGTGGTAGGAGTACAAACTTAGCAGTGACATGCTTGGTCACTTATTCTGCTAAGACTACCTGGCAGAAGTGTTCTTTGGGACAAGAACGAGAGCTGGGGAAATATCCAAATATAAAATATTCAAATTCCCAAACACATGCCCAGCTATGCCCACTTCACACCACACCACACCAACGAAGATTAACAGTACGCTTAGCTTCAGTTAGCACTTGTTGCACCTTGTTGTTGCCACTGATAATTGGTACTGTGTGTGCTTTCTGTTAGCTACCTCAATTTTTCAGGTTTTGCAGAGCTCAGGGGTGGCGCATTACTGTCAGTTTTCCTCGTTGCGTGAGACGTCTAGGCCATTAGTGCGGTCACCCACTGGGCAGTCTGCATCTAAAGCATTAACCTTTCAGATGGAGAGGTAAGCATATAGCTGCTGTTATCTAGAGTACTCGCTTGAATTGCTGTGTGTACATGTGCAAGTGTGTGTGTGTGAGTGGCTGTGTGTGAGTGTGTTAGTGTAAGTTTAGGTGAATGTGTTAGTGTCTGTATGGGTGTATATGTGCATGAGTGTGTGTGTATCTGTGTGTGTTTGTGGGTGTATGTGCGAATCTGTGTGTGTGTGTATGTGTGAATGTATTTGTGTGTGTGTGTGTGTGTGTGTGTGTGTGTGTGTGTGTGTGTGTGTGTGTGTGTGTGTGCCTGTCAGATATGGTATGTGTGCTCTCGTCATTATGTTCAGGCACATCACAGAACTAGCTGCCATTCAGTCCAATCAGGTCAAGAGCGTTAGGCATTAGTGGCATCGGACCACTGCAGGCACAGTGCAAATCACCACCCAGAGATGGAAGTAATGACGATGAGAGAGAGAGAGTGAGAGAGAGAGAAAAAGAGAGAGAGAGAGAGAGAGAGATGGATGGATGGATGGTCAAAGACAGACTAATAGAGGGAAAGAGTTAGCGGGATGGAGAGAGAGACAGAGAAAAAGACAAACCGAGGTTGTCAAAGACAGACAGATAAAGAGAAAGAGCTGGAGATGGATAGGGAGAGAGAATGAGAGATGATCCAAGAGAGCCAGAAAGAAAAAGTTAGCGAGACGGAGAGAGAGACATACATGTAGAGATTGGGGGGTTAGAGGACAGAGAAAGGAAGCTAGGAAAGGAAAATGAAAAGAGAGAAAGTGAAGAAAGTGAGAGAGGCGGAGAGAGATGGTAAGTGCTGAATCCCAGTTGCCATGGCAACGCTTTTGACGTGCAGCTGCCATGCAGTCTACCTGCTGCCAACATGGGAACAGAGTTCCACTCCCACTACTTCACTAACTAAAGAGAGAGAGAGAGAGAGACAGAGAGAGAGGGGGGGGGGGGGAGGAATGAAAATAAGACAGTATAATTGTAAGAAATTTAATTTTACAAGCACGAGAGTGTAGTGTATGCATGCAGGTGTGTGTGTGTGTCCTGTGCAGAAGACTTATAACAATTATAATGTCATTTGGGGCCTATGTAAGGACTAGGATTGCCTTCCCTCCAAAAAAAGCAATACTAATAACAATACTACTACTACTACCGCTACTAATAATAATATGGTCGGTCATCATGTTCTGTGTTGTTCCCTGCTTTTCCACATCTGTGTGTGTGTGTGTGTGTGTGTGTGTGTGTGTGTGTGTGCTGTGCAGTATAGTGATAGCATATGTTTGTGCCACAGACAGACTGCTTTGAACATTTGTTTTTACTTGCGTCATTCTGACAGTATTGCATAAGCAAAAGCAATTGCTTCTCAGGTTTATATTTTCATTCCTTTTTTTAACTTTTATTATTATTGAATGACTCTATGAGCCTGGTCTTAGGTTTTGGTATCAGCTTTGCAAACAGGATGTTGGTCTCTCTCAACTCAAGTCTCTCTCTCTACACTTCCTCAGAGGGAATAAATATATATTGATGATTTGGTAAGCACACTTCTTTAGTGGGAACACACTTCTTCAGAAAGAATAAATACAGGGAACTGCTTTAGGTAAGTACACTTTGTTGGAGGAAAGAACCTGCAAAGGTGTCATGTCAGGTGTCAAAAGGTCATGGGTAGAGGCACACATCTACAGAGTATTGCCTCAGTACAAGGAAATGGATGCAGAGAAGCATTTGCTAAGTATACTGCTAACAAATGCAAAGGATGCACCTGCTGAGTATCCTTGTTTAGAGAGAGACCAAGTGCAGTAGAGTGGGGAATATGATTCTCCTCCTAAGTAAGTAGGACTGCATACTGTCAAGCTAAAATGAGCTTATCTAGTGTCATACTGCTATATAGGCTTTCCATAATGGGTTTGTTTCAGATGTTGTTGTGTACCGTATTTCATTCATTTAAACAGACATTTAAATAACTTTGGTATTGCTCTTTTACTCAGTTCCTTGCCTTCGCCTCACTCAAGGGGATCTCAGTTGAAACTGTTCTCTGTTGTTGTCCCTCGGTGGTGGAACAGGCTACCAGTTGCATTGAGAGTAAGGTCATCTCTCTCTACCTTCAAGAAGTAGCTGAAGACCGTTCTTCAATCCTAACAACGTTAGCCTCCACTTACCATCACTGTTCTGCATTTTGTTACTTTGTTTTGCTCTTGTTTACTCTGTTCCTCTCTGCATCTGTAGCTTGATTCATGTCCCCTATTGTAAGTTGCTTTGGATAAAACCGTCTGTTAAGTGTAATGTAGTTCATATTTTAATTTAGGGCATTTTCAGCCCTACTGCTAGTTCTTTTACAGTTTTTCTCAATTGTTAAAGCACAAATATCAATTGGTTGCACAACTTTCTAAATGGCTTGAGCACTTTCTCAGAATTCTTCACTCTTTTGTCAATACCTTGAACAATTTTCACATAGTAGAACACAATTAGCAAAACTCCCTGACTCCTCTTTGCACAACTGTAAACACTGTCAAAATTGGCTGCACCTCATATCAAATGAGTGAACACCATCAATATAAGTCATTTGGGAGCGCAAACAGGTTGTTGGAGATTGCAGCTTCAAAATGCATCGTAGACCAGGAGGACAGGGAGTCAGAATGCGAGGGGAAAGAGGAGGTAGAGTAAGAGGTAGAGTAAGAAGAGGAGGAAGAGGTGGAGGGAGAGGAAGTGGAGGAGAAAGAGGAAGAATACCAATTTCTGATGAAATTAGAGCCATCATTGTGGGCCATGTCCTTGTCCAGTGGGTTGACATTGAGAGAGGCAAGATTAAGGGTTCAACCCA
>CM050219.1:3097500-3112500 GCA_027475355.1 Coilia nasus | reverse complement strand
TTCCCATTTCCCAGATGTCCTCCCTTTTATGCTCCCTCACTCTGACAGAGGGGTTGTACCAGGTGGAGTGTAAAACCAGTGTTTTTTAACAACACTGATGTGACATTTTTGGGTGTGTACAGTGATCTCATATCTGGTGTAGCCACTGTTAGTGATCACAGTGAAAGCTAATTGTTTGCTATGCATGTGCTGGAGCCTGTGCTGAAGACTGTCTGCCTCACCCGGAGTGCTCTTTTTTCAATATGCTGGTGGCAGGTGATGGTCATCAGGACAACACTGTTGGGTTTTTGTTCTCTTCCTTTCTAGTTCCCTTTCGTTTTTTGCAGTTCATCGCACAGTGTCAATAGACAATTAGGCATGTAGAGGATTTGGCCCCTGGAAAGCTAATTAGGGCCAGGCGATTACTCAGAACGTGGCTTAAGCACTCCACAAATGAAAGCATTTACATGGAGAGGGGGAGGTGGCTGCTGCTGGTGCTTCTGGAAGGTTCCATGATGAGGTTTGGGGGGGGGCTGCGACCCATAGCTCATCAGCAGTTTTACTGTCGAGGATGAGTTGCTCCGGCACGTCCAGGAGCTTGGTCAGCTCAGCAGGAGAGGTTGACTCAGGCCTGTTGTAAGTATCTGGCCATACAGTACATCCCCACGGTTTTCCCCAGAAAGCTTGATATACTGTAACTCAGCCAGACATGAAGGAAATGTGCTGTTCTTTGTTTATTATAAAAAGAATACTACCAAACTGCATCGGGATGACATAGTCTGCAATACTTAACCGAATAATACATTTAGGGTCCCTTTACAGTGCAGCAGCATATACACACAAACACCCACCAAAGAGGTTATTATAAACACTAGAGTGCACCTTGGCTTGAAAACATGTTATTCCATGGTGTCGTTATCATTGCCACCAAAACGGGCAGAAGAAGACATTAGAAACCAAAGAACTCATAATAACCTCTTTGTTAAAAACATAATGCCAGACAGTTGGGTTTGTTATGAATGTACAAACAGAAGACTGAAAAAGAATCATGTGTCCTTTCACAAGTAAGGACATTTGTGGACCTACTATTTACTAATTTAGTGGAAAATGTAGGTTGTTACTGCTTGACTAACTTTCACTGCTAATATTTACATTCCAGTTAGCTTGCTAACAGGGACATTAAACATAACTATTCAACATAACTAACTGGCTGACCTTATTAACTTTTAAATATGACTGTTTGAACATCTTGTACTATGTATATTGACATAAGGGTAAATTTTTTACAAGTAGCCTACATTGGTGCCGTTCTGAGAATTAACATGCTTCTGGTGCTTCAAAGATTAGCAATCTTTTAAGATTAGCAATCGTAGTACCCTGAAACAAACCCAGGACCCAGCTCTTTCCACTTTTCTGGTTGCCCCAGACAGCTGCATTAAGCATTTTGCGGCATATAATAACTTTTTTTGGCTAGTGGGTAGTGGGTGCTGCAGCTTCTCTATTTCATTACGTCTTTTTTGCGTTGTTTGGACACCATATTGGATCCTCCATGTTGTCACAATTTAAGACAATGGCCCTGATAGCAAGTGCGCATTCTAGTTGTTATTATGAGTTCTTTAACACACACTCACGCCGTAAGGTGTATCCAGTGAGAGACGAAAGGGGGCCACCAAAAGTGACATCATCTGAGGGCGATCATTACACTGTCCACATGTGCCTCATGCTGTCTCGTCATCTGCTCTTGCAGTGGTCTCACAGAGCAAAGCTCCTCCAGTGAAACCACATTCGGCTCCTACATGTACAACATGCTGCATGAACCTTTTTATGTTGGTTTAAAGTTGGTTAATTAGTACCAATGTAAAACAATTCCATGTATCCACATGCCTTCGTTTATTTCAAGTTGGTTCAAAGCACCTTGTTACAGCGTAATAGACTCCACGTCCTAACTCTAGCTATGCCTTTCTCTGAAATTGGGCAATCATAAATCTCACACAATAAATCTTTATTTAGTTTTGGAAAGTAATAATGAATTTCCCCCCAGTGGCAATCTGGCGTTACTTTAAAGACAAATATAATGCGAACGCAAAGGAGATGAACGGCAGTGGATAATATTGATTTCATGCATAGGATGCCTGCGTGCGGGAGGTAAATTGTAATCCAAGCAGAAACTTATATCGCTCGAACAGCAGATATGGCCCACCAATCACAATTCAGGATATATTGTAGATGGCCATGAGCAGATGGAACTCTCGCGAGCAGGGAAGTAGGAAAGTTATTGTGCACCTTTTCTTTTTGCACGTGCTGAAAGCAGGGTGTTGTCCTTACATGATCTATAATATTGCCGGGTTTTAGCACGCACTGATTAAAATTCACCTCTCGGGTGCATGGATCCTGTGAAATCAATATGCACTCGTGTTCATCTCATTTGTCTTTAAAGTAACGACATAGAAACACCTACAGCCCTGGCAGCAGTGTATCACATTGTCAATTAATATGAAATATACAGTGATTTAGGTCAGCCCAACTCAATCTTTTCATTGCAGACTCTTAATTATTTGTGCTCTCTAGTCCCCTGGTAAGCCTTATTCTGCCTGACTCAAATGACTTTGACAACCTTATGCTAAAACACACTTATTGTGTTCCATCTGCCAAAGCATTGTCTTGTTCCAAAACAACCTAGCACTTAGGTACTATGGGGTTTGAAAGTAATTTTGGCCCAGTTTTGCCCTGTTTAGTGTGGTCCCAGCTCTGCATACAGTCAATCCTCACAGGTCTTTAGTTTACTTTAGTAAGACTCACACCACATCCTCTGCAGTAGAGTGGATCTTCCTTCTTCTGACCTATTGATGTGAGTATGATCTGGCTCTGTGTGGGGCAGTGCTGAGTGGAGCTCAATGGACGTCTGTCTCTTCTCCTTCTGCTCTGGGCCTTATTCTTCTATCAGCTACTCTGGTTGTCTTCCTGTGTTTGTGTGTGTGCGTGTGTGTGTGGGTGAGTGTGTGCATGTTTGTGTGTGTGTGTGTGTCTGTGTGGGTGTTAGTGTGTGTGTTAGTGTGTGTGTGTGTGTGTGTTTGTATGTGTGTGTGTGTTTGTGTGTGTGTGTATGTGTGTGTGTGTGTGTGTGTTGGGACATTAAACTGTGTGTGAGTTGTGCTGTGGGTGAGTGTGTGCATGTTTGTGTGTGGGTGGGTGTTAGTGTGTGTGTGTCTGTGTGGGTGTTACTGTGTGTGTGTGTGTTTGTATGTGTGTGTGTGTTTGTGTGTGTATGTGTGTGTGTGTGTATGTGTGTGTGTGTGTGTTTGTATGTGTGTGTGTGTTTGTGTGTGTGTGTGTGTGTGTATGTGTGTGTGTGTGTATGTGTGTGTGTGTGTATGTGTGTGTTGGGACATTAAAACTTTTCTAAGGTGCATAAGCAGTGTCAAAGTTTCACGTCATTAAAAATCAGAGCTCCTGACTATTCGCAACCCTCCGCATTCAGGCACAGCACTGCGAGAGACGAAGCCATGAGCGAGATCAATGGTTGCAACTTTCTCAGCGGCGCTATCAGCCTGCACCTGGAAGAGAGAGAGAGCACTGAATAAATCATCGCCTGTCTGTTGCCTCCGTGTTCATTTGTTGTCTTGAGGCGGGGGTGATGTTAGAGCTCTGTATCCGACACTGAACTTTGCCTCACAGCAGTCTCCCAATGAAAATAATAAAATAAAATAAAAGCCTGTGTAAAAAAGTTAGCGTAGCAGTCAGCTGGAGCTATGTACCGAACCGCAGCTTGACCAAAACTCAGCGAGCAGTTGAATTAAATATGACCGGTGGGTGGTTAGGCGAGGAGGGGGCTTGGTATGATTCATTCGTTAAGTAGGAAACGTATGAGTTTGAGAGCCTGCGGATGCCATAGAGAGACCAAAACGACAACAACAATAACAACACCAAAACATTGAGTCGGGCTGTAGAAACTTTCCTGATGGCTGTCTTAATTGCCTCCCCCTTGCTTCGTCTCAGCCTTTAGCCGATGTCCCTCATCGGCTGTTTGTTCCTCAGACTTGTGTCGACTTCCAGAGGCAATCAGCAGCAGTTTTAATCAGGGCTAAACTGTGGACTTTATAAACTGTTTTAAAGATGAGTCAGAATCCAATATTTCCCTCAGCACCTTAAAGCACAATAATGTCACTGAAGGCATAAAAAACTGTTTACTTTTTAATAAAACAGAGTTTAAAGAGATGTCTGCAAATGTAATGTAATTGAGGAAGGTCTTGGCAAGATCTTGGCTAGGTAATACAAATGAATACAAAGCCATGACTCAGTCTAGTGAACAGCTGAAAATGAACATTCTAAAATCTTTATTGCTACCAAAAAAGACAGTTATCAAGATGACAAATTCATTGAATGTGTATTTGCATTCTAAAAAATCTTCAGCAAAGTAAAAAAACTTGCTCAGTCTATTGGAGACACCACAGAGATAAGTCAGAGAATTATGAAGCGCCAAAGTATTTTCAGATGACTATGTGCCCAGCAAGAAACAGCAGACAAAGTAGGCTAAGCATTTGACCCTCCCGATGGCCACTTCTGAGGCACTGAGATCCAGCAGGAATGTCTGGAGAAGGCCGATTCTTTCACAGAGTCTTGGCGAAATCAGGCCCTCCTCGAAGAGGGGCTAGTAATCTGCCTTTCACATTCCTGTCACAAGTATCAAACAAGACCTTCTGTAAAGGTGCAGCTTTTTCTACAAGCAGATAAGAGAAAACTGAAGTGAGGCACAAGCTGGAGGAGGATAGGAGGCAAATGCTTCTCACATGGTTTGTCTAAAGACAGGTTGCAGTAAAGACAGCATGTACAATGTACTTGATGATGATAAATCGCTCAGTATGCGTTTCATATGTTCGATTGACGTAGTGGGCACCCCTGATGTACAGTAAGTATTGTCGTGTCTCTAATTTTGTGCATGGGTCAACAGTTGGATAGCTAACTAGCTAATGTTCTCTCCAGTTGATACAGAAAGGCTACTCACAGTCTCCTGAGGCACACGGAATGACACAACAAGAGTCCAAGGATAACGTTGACTGTTTTACTGTGAACTTAACATACAGTACAACAAGGCTGCACATCACCTAGCTCCAACGAGGGCAGCAGTACCTCGTCGGGGCCATCCGGTGTATGTTGTCAGCAGCAATTCAACTGACTAACACTTCCTGTATACAGACATTATATTTGCACACAAGTCAAACGTCATTGGTCAGACACAACACAGCATTAACATTTACTTTTTACAATGATGTAAAGGGGTCAAGGGATGTTAATAAAGGCTGAACTAAAAATAGACATGTATTACACTACCCCCCTCCAAGAGTACTGAGTCCCTTCAGTAAAAAATGCTTAATACAAAATAAGTGTAAACTCACTGTTACTGACACAACACGGTAACCAATGAAACTGCAAAATTTCAATTACTTCCATAGATTAGAAGAATAAACTCATTAATAGAAAAAAACAGCAGTACTCTATTGTTGATAACGAACAGGGGGTCGGACTTGCCGCCCACGGGAGGTGGTAGCCTTCTGTGGAGGTGCTGGAGTGCTGTCGGCCTGGAACAGTGGTGTCCCTTTGGGTGTGGGCAGGTGTGCTTGCCTGCGGGTCTGACGGCGGCGGCGTGTGGCTCTCTGACGTCCTCGTCTCTCATGCTCCACTTGTCCAGTTTCCTGGTCCTCAGAGCTGGAAGATTCCATCCGTTGACTCTGTGGCTCACCACATATCTCTGAGTCAGTGACCCTTTGTGGGGCTTCGTGTCCTTGGAGAATGTGATGCCGTTTTTGTCGGATCCATCCAGGTATGATGTCACAAGTATAGGGCTTCAAACGATCATGGTGCAGGACCTTCTTGTCGCGCCTCCCAGCGACTTCATAGAGCACAGGTCCCAAGCAGGAGACGATGATACAGGGGCCCTTCCACGGTGGCTGCAGCTTGGGACTAAATCCCTTTTTCTTTGTGCTGTCTTTGATGTAGACCAAATCTCCCACAGCATACGGTCTTTCTTTGGCTCGAACATCATAGCTTCGCTTTTGGCATTCTTGTGCAGCTCTTAGGTGCTCCCTCGCAACCTCCTGCGCTTCCTTCAGGCCCTGCTTCAGGTTGTCCAGGAACACGGCAGCCTCACTTTTGTCCCCATTGAGCTCTGCTGCTCTTGACCAGATGTCATGTGGTTGATGTACCTCTCTGCCTAACATTAGTCTGTTTGGACTGAATCCTGTACTGGAATTCTTGGTACTGCGGTAGGCAGCAGTAAGCAATGGGAGGTGTTCGTCCCAGTTCTTTTGAGTCTGGTCAACATAGCAGCGAATCATTTGGAGGAGAGTTCTGTTAAACCTCTCCACCTGACCATTTGAGGAAGGATGGTATGGCGTGGTTCTGGTTTTTGCAATGTCAAGGAGCTGGCATACAGTTCTGAAAAGGGCACTTTCAAAGTTGCGACCTTGATCTGTATGAAGTTCTAAGGGGCAACCAAACCGTGAGATGAAATCATACACCAATCTTTTGGCTGTAGTTTCTGCTCCTTGATCTGGTACTGCATACGCCTCCACCCACCGTGTAAACTGGTCTATTATAACCAGAATATATCTGTTCCCTGCTGCTGATGTTGGGAAGGGACCAAGTATGTCCAGGTGTAGGCGGTCAAGTGGGGCCCCAGCCTGGTAACACTGCAGTGCCGCTTTGTTCATTGGTCCAGCAGACTTGAGGGCCGCGCAGCTCTGACATTTTCGTATGAAGAGCTCCACATCACCTCCCATGCCATACCAATGATAGCTCTGCTTGAGGCGCTGTAGAGTTTTGCAAATTCCGAGATGGCCCCCTTGTGGCGGGTCATGGCATGACCTGAGGATTTCTTCTTGCATTGAAGCAGGTACAAAGAGTAAGTAGTGAGGTTGTTTCCCGTCCGCCTTCTCCCAACGATAGACTAGAATGCCATGGCGCAGTTCAATCTGAGGCCAGCAAAGCCAATACTTACGTACAGCAGGACTTTCCAGGGACACTTCATCTCGTGTGGGAAGTTCTCCCAACTCTATCCACTGATGGAGCCTGGACAGGACAGGATCTTTCCTCTGCTCTGTAGCCAGTTCTTCTTGACTTAAGGACTGAAGCCAGTTTGAAGATGATGTGTCTGCCTGCGTCTCATACATATCTAGTGGCTGCTCCGCTTGAGGCCCCTCTGACCTGGTTGCTGTCGTACGCCTGACTGCAAGGGGAACCACATCATCAACATCATTCACAAACCTGGCCCACTGCTGATGGAGTCGTTGGCAGTGTGCACAGCCATGACAGGGAAGGGTGGCCACATCTACTCCTGCTTGATAGCAGTCACAATTCTCACCATCATCTGTGTCTTTGCGTGACAATGCATCAGCATTTGAGTGTTTCTTCCCAGCTCTGTGCTCTATCTCAAAGTCATACTGGCTCAGCTCTTCCAGCCAGCGAGCTAATTGGCCCTCTGGGTTCTTAAACCTGAAAAGCCATGTCAGACTGTTGTGGTCTGTACGTAGCAGGAACCCTTTGCCAAGCAGGTAATGGCGAAACTGACGGGTGAACCTAACCACAGCAAGTAACTCCCATCTTGTAACGCAGTATCTATACTGAGCCGGGGTTAAGTGGCTGCTAGCGTAGGCAATTACTCTCTCTTTCCCCCACTGACATTGGGAGAGCACAGCTCCAATGCTGTGGTTTGATGCGTCTGTGTCTAAGATGAACTTCCCTTCATTGATGGGGTAAGCGAGAACTGGGGATGTTGTGAGCCTTTCCTTCAGGTGCAGGAAGGCATCCTGTTGTTCTTCCCCCCACTGAAACTGTCTGTCCTTCTTAAGAAGACACGTCAAAGGGCTTGCTAGCTCTGCAAAGGATGGTACAAACTTCCTGTAATAGTTGCAAAGTCCCAGGAAAGCTTGGAGCTCTTGCTTGCTTGTGGGGTTTGGCCAGTCCTGTACATCCTTCACCAGTGCAGAATTAGGGCGTATGCCTTCGCCACTAACATCATGGCCCAGGAACAGGACTTCTTCCTTCAACAGCTGGCATTTTGAAGGTTTAAGCTTTAACCCATAGCTTTGTAGTCGTTCAAACACCTCTGCCAAACGTTCCAAACTCTCTTCGACATCTCTGCCTAGTATAATAATGTCATCTAAATATATCAGTAGTGTGTCCCATTGAAGTCCACGCAGTGCCAGCTCCATGGCCCTCTGAAATATCCCAGGAGCATTGCAAAGCCCAAATGGCATCCTGGTATGTATAGGCCATACCTTGTGATGAATGCTGTCTTGCCACGATCGTTTTCTTGTAGGGCTATCTGCCAGTATCCACTCTGCAGATCAAGTGTGGAAAAGATGTTGGCTCCACCGAGAACATCTAGACACTCTTCAATTTTGGGTAAGGGATAGGCGTCCTTGATAGTCAAACTGTTCAAACGGCGGTAGTCCACACACCAACGATCGCCCCCATCTTTTTTACGGACTAGCACCACAGGTGAGGCCCAATCAGATGACGAAGGAGTGACTACACCTGCTTCCAGCATGGACTCAAGGTGCCTCTCCTCCTCGTCTTGAAACCCCAAAGGGGTTCGCCGTGCTGGTTGACGCACTGGTCTAGACGTTCCTGTGTCAATTTTGTGCGAAACAGCAGAGAAGAAGCCCAGGTCTGTATCAGACGCGGCAAAGAGGGACTGGTGTTTGAGAAGTAACTCAACCAGCTTTTGCTGTTGTTTGTCACTGAGTGTCTCTCCAGATGCAGTGTACAAAGCTTGCACATGTTCAGGTAGGTCTGTGGCTTTGGTAGTGGCTACCCTCCCTATCTTTGGAGCACTATTAAGGTCACTGTCTGAACTGCTTTCACGTTAAAGATCAGGCTGACCAGGTGAGTCATCTTGGAATGCTTCAATCAGAATCCTTAAGCATGCACCTTTACGCAGAGCAGTCTTATCAGCAGAGAGGTTGCACAACCGAACAGGTACACGAGCATCCATTGTTGTTACGACACTTGCAGAGGAGACATTCTCTGTTATACTAGTAGGCTCCAACACTGCAGAGATTCCAGGTCTGGGATGGTCGACCTCTCCCCACACCACACACTCACACTCTGGGGGCAAAGTTACATCTTTCTCCAACAGTACACGAGCAACAAAGTAGTCTGGCCCTTCACCCCCTATGATTTTTGCAGGGATTGGTTCTTCATCGATGAACACACGGCCACTCGCCTGAATAGTGACGTTGGCAGCTCTCAGAAAATCAAGGCCCAAGAGGAGAGAGTCATGAATTGGCGCAACATATACATCCCATTCAAAAGTATGAGTTCCTATTTCAAAAATCACTTGAACTCCACTCATTGCCATCATTTCATTATTTGATTCAGCATTATGAAGAACTGCTTTCTTAAGTGTTGCCTGGTTAGCCCCATGCAGCTGCTTGTAGAGCCCCTCAGACAAAATTGTTGCTTCAGCCCCAGTGTCCACTAGCCTGGCTATCGCGACTTGTCAATGCTCTGCGAGCATTGGTCTGGCCAAGCTGTGTTGTAAACCCATTTCTCAGAAGGCGGGCTTAACCCGCCTCTTTCAAATGCCTGTTTGCTACTGGACGAAGCTTCAGTCAATCACAACCCTCTGCCCTCTGACGTATACCCCAGCAGAAGAAACTGCTTGATCCAAACAAAAAGTAGTAGTAGCCAGTGGTCATATAGAAATGGCGTTAAATGATTTTTGTCGGACTTGTGAGGTGAACATGAGAGTGGCTGGTGTTGGCCATTTAATATTGATATTCGAAAAACGAATCAGTGCGATCAAAGGCGAAATGACCACAACTACAGCGTCCTCGCAAAGCCCAATGGACTTGGCTACCAGCGGGGCTAACTGATAAATTAAACTTTTACTGAAGCCGGTCGGTAGCATTGCAAAAACGCCCTTTCCCGCAACAAATGCTTCAAGGGCTGCCCTTTGCTCTATTTTCATATAGAACTTCCCTTTGAATTCGTCCTAAACAGCAGCTACAGATGCATTGAAATCTTGCGTTTGCTCCACGTTCGCCATGTACACAGTGACTGAGATAGATTTCCGATTGCCAAACTACCACGTCATTGCCTTTTGAAATGCTCGATTTTCATTGGCCCCCTATCTGAGGACTGAGCAGAAATGGTTTAGATAGGCAGCTTGGCCAGACTGACTTGCTCGCGAAATGTAAATGCAGCGTCAAAGGCAGTATGGGCACACCCAGGCTAAGTGTCCACCACAGCTTGGACTGGAATGTTATTGACTTTCAGGGCTATGTGAAGACTTGGCCCTCGGTTAGTGGCACGACTAATAGTCAATGTTGTGGACTTAGCTTTGTCATGGGCTGTTTCTCGTTCGCCTGCTGTTTTGTTCAGAGAGACTGGGCTGGGTGACCTGGAACATTCCCGCCTAAAATGTCCTTCCTCCCCACACTGGTAGCAAAGCCCTTTAGCAGCTCTGAGGGGGCTTGAGGAGTGAGCCCGCATCCTGATCTCAGGCTGGGTGGACTGCTGCAGCTGTCTTCGTCCTTGGTCATGACGTGGACTATGCACTCGGCCTGGGGGGCGTACTGAGTACCTTTGCTCTCTCCTGTCACTCATCATAGGTTGCAAATGGTTAAGAGTCATCTGCATCTGTTCCACTTTCTCCATAAGCCCTTTAAACTGGTCAGTCGTGACATAAGTAGGACTTTGAATACGACAAGACAAGGGCACCATGTCATCATCTTCATCTGCCCAGGATACACGTCTTGCTCTGCTCTTGAAGTCTGTCTCACGCCCCACAGTGGCCAGTGGTCATGTGTCTCCACTAACTTTTGAGCCTCTGCCAGCGAGCATGGATCCTTGTTCATCACCTCATAGGCCAGTTTCTGATTTTTCAATCCCTTCAGAAAAGCATCTGCAGCTAATTGGTCTTGCAGTGACAACTCCACACCAGGGTAGGCCAAGGTGATGAGGCGACGTACCTCCTCTGCAAACTCAGCAGATGACTCCTTTGATTGCCGTAGCTCTCTAAGTTTCCTGCGCACTGTCGCTGGCGGATCATGTTGACCAAAACGTTGAGTTAAATGTTCTTTAAGTAGAGTGTAATCTTCTCTGATGTGTTCAGGAAGTGAGCATACATAACGCATGGCAGCACCACGAAGGCATTCATGGAGCCTATCCACTCTTTCTGCCCCATTCCACCCATATTTCCGAGCCAATCGCTCAAATGGCAACAAGAATGACTCCCAGTCCTCTTTCCCATCATATATAGCCATTTTTGTTCTAGGACAATCGTATGTGGTGGAGCGAACAGCATCTGGGTGTGCAGAGCTGGGGCCATACACTCGGGGAATCGTGGCTGCAAAGCGCTGTCCTCTCTCCATGCCCCTGCCCCTCTCATCTGGCCCTGAATCCGATGACAGCCTTGGTGGGCCTGCAGTCCGAGCCCTTTGCTGAATGACTTCGAGCTCAGCCATAAATGGACTTGCGGTGCCACCTGTATCTGGTGTATCCATTAGTGTAGCACGCGATGCTGGCATATGGTGAGCTCTATGGGGCTCTTGCAATCCATGGCGCATAAAGCCTCCTTGTCCAACCTCAGATGTGTGGCTTTGCGTAGCAGGGTTTTGGGTTTCACTTCGTGCAGCCACTGCTGAGGTTGCAACAGGCTGTGGAGGTGTGCCATTGCCTACATGAAGATGTGGACCTAGCGAAGTCAGAAAGTTTTGCATTTGCTTAGCCTGTTGCTCCAACATCAACTGAAGCCACGGAGGGGGCTCTGTTGGCTCTGAGGCTACAGCACCACTCTGCTGTTCTTCGGACATTTTTTTTTTTTTTTTTGGATCATGCTCCTTTTCAATTAGTTTTACTCCCATTAGCTGGGTCTCTTCTCCGTACGAAATTATACAATGTTGCAAGCTCACACAACTGCGCGGGCTGGGAACCCTTTCTCTGTCTCAGTCGTTGCTAAGCAGCAGCTAGTTTGCTCTAGTTCGGTGCAGTGGAAAACTTTCGCCAGCTCACACAACTGCGCGGGCTGGGAACCCTTTCTCTGTCTCAGTCGTTGCTAAGCAGCAGCTAGCAGCTAGTTTCCTCTAGTTCGGTGCAGTGAAAAACTTTCGCCAGTTAGATTTGAATTGTTCTCCTTATTTTGATGTTATGGTGGTAACTAGTCCCGCTTCTGACACCAGTTGTCGTGTCTCTAATTTTGTGCATGGGTCAACAGTTGGATAGCTAACTAGCTAATGTTCTCTCCAGTTGATACAGAAAGGCTACAGTCTCCTGAGGCACACGGAATGACACGACAAGAGTCCAAGGATAACGTTGACTGTTTTACTGTGAACTTAACATACAGTACAACAAAGCTGCACATCACCTAGCTCCAACGAGGGCAGCAGTACCTCGTCGGGGCCATCCGGTGTATGTTGTCAGCAGCAATTCAACTGACTAACACTTCCTGTATACATACATTATATTTGCACACAAGTCAAACGTCATTGGTTAGACACAACACAGCATTAACATTTACCTTTTACAATGATGTAAAGGGGTCAAGGGATGTTAATAAAGGCTGAACTAAAAATAGACATGTATTACAGTATCATATCAACAGCTGCCCTCTAGCCTTAGCAAACATTAAGCCTCATCTTTTATCTTCCTTGATTTTTTTCTGGCACCTTAGGTGTGCTCCATGCTTACTTCTGTCTAACTGACTGCTCTTTGATCACTTTCATAACAGCTGAAGTTGTGTTTTAAGCAGAGGGAGGCCTTAACTCTTTGAGGAGTGAATGATTGTTCCCTGTTCTTCTAGAATTCCACACGAACATTCTTTAGCGCTCATAGAACTTTATGTTAAAAATCCCTCTGAGTATTCGTTACATCATAGTGGGAACTCTTCATTTTTCAAATGTTCTAATCTCACATGTGTAACCGTCCTTTAAGGGAAGAGGGATCGATGTCACAACCCTTTCAGTCCTCATGGGAGCAGCAGCAGCCAGCAAGGCAGAAAACTCCTGAAGCAGTGAGGGGGCAGTCAGGAAACTGCACCTCCGGGAGAGAATGGACGAGAACGTACATAATACATCACATATTTTACATGAACATTAAACTTTAAATTGTTTTATTTATGCTGCATCTTGTTGGTATTGCTTTTGAGGGTGTGCGTCACAAAAAAGAGAATATTGCATTCGGGTTTAGGGACTGCACCAAGTAGTCATATTTTACTGACACTTGTACTAGTCTACAAGGGCATTACCATGATACTACAACAATGCAATGGCAGTGGATCATCCCAGGCAGGACATCCCCCAAGCACACAACACATTAGAGGTCTAACTGATCAGAACTTTTCAGATCAATCGTCTGACTCGAGCCATCCACTGGGTATTTAAGGGGATTTTCTTTTAGGTTGCCGCAAAAGCCTTCAAAGTTGGACAGATATTAGAAAGGAAAAAAAATGGTAAAAGGGCACTTGCAAAGTGCTCTTTTATTCAAAGAGTGCAGCCAAATGGCTGCAATTATCTTCACTATATTCAGGGCAGAGTCTGTGGAAAATGGTCGTACACTTGCATTGCGGCTACCACTTCAGCTGCCAGGATATCGATGTGTCATCCTCACGGCATGATCTGCCGACCTGATGGTTGAAGGCTCTGTGTTGGGTGCCACACTCAGGATAAACATACACACACACACTCTCTCTCTCTCTCTCTCTATCTCTTTCACACACACACACACACACACACACACACACACACACACACACACACACACACACACACACACACACACACACACACACTCAGTCATTCACTCACATGTCAGGGGCCTTTGAATCGTGAGTCTTCTGATTGCAGTGCTAAGGCGTAGTAGTTTTGACTGATCTGGCGGATGACTACTTGCAGAATCCTGCATCTTGTTTCTCATACAAAGTTTCTGACTAAGGGAGGGGTGAATGTTTGCCTCTCGCTATAAGCATTTCTAATCAAATCAGTACAGTTTCATGATCAGTATTTCATCCCAGTCAGTTAAATTCACTCAGGGAGACTGATGACACATGCAATGGTAATCATTTTTTTCCTAAGTTGCTCATTTTTATACACGCATGATTACTCACATACAGAGCTGTGTGCAAATCCTGGTGATCCATAGGAAAGCCTTGCAAACACAAGCCACATTTCTTCAGAAATGTGTTGCTGCAGTATCTCACAATAATAGGAGCATGTATCAACTTCAAAGTAATGTTCCCACTAGACTTCCATTTATCTTGAAGGACAGAGGTAATGTGTCCACTTATCTGCCATCAATAGAAGAGAGGCAGAGAGAGAGAGAGAGAGAGAGAGAGAGAGAGAGAGAGAGAGAGAGAGAGAGAGAGAGAGAGAGAGAGAGAGAGAGAGAGAGCGAGCGAAGATACAAAATACAGCAATTCAGATAAGCACTAAGGTTCCCAATGCAGTGACACCTCTAAGGGCACTGATCAATGCTAGTGGACAAAGTAATCAATATGACATCGAGCACGGAGGGACAACATTTCCTCTTTTTCAGGTACTTCGCTTACACATTGCTAATAGGTCTTTCTCTATAATGCTAATGCACACCCTCCTCTCGAAGACAAATAATGCTTGTGACCAGATGCTCTACATTGCACAAGTCTTGGAAAGCAACACTTAACAGTTAGGAGAAAATTAAATATTAGCAAAAGCAGATAGATTTTTTCCATAATCCCCAGAAACAGGAGCCTATTGATTTAACTTACTACTGCAACATACAGGCATGTAGGGGCACCTTACTCCACACATGTGACAGGCATGTAGGAGCACCTTACTCCACACATGTGAATTTCAATATTAGCCTTACTACAATGCTTATATAACATTTTCTTTCAATACTAACATTTCTATGTTTTACCATATGATGTTTATTATAAGTAATTATTACTTTTACATGGACAACACATGCATCTACATACAAACATTAAGAATGCTTGTCTGTCGGTCTGTTTTTGCAGGTGTGTCCCACTGTTGACAAAGACAG
>CM050219.1:3052500-3090000 GCA_027475355.1 Coilia nasus | reverse complement strand
TTGTATACATTAACTTGAAGTTATTCTGGTGAAGATATAGTGGTGTGTGTGTGTGTGTGTGTGTGTGTGTGTGTGTGTGTGTGTTGTGGGCATATATATGGGCATCTTATCTTAGCCCATTTCTCTACCCCAATGGCTTTTATCACATACGGTGAAGGTTTACATTCCTAAAACCCCATTTATCTCAGCCATCGCACACACGCACACACACACACACACACACACACACACACACACACACACACACACGTGCACACACACAAACTCTCTCAAACACACACACCAAACTTACATCAGTCTTCTCACTGAGTCTGACTTCATCCTTTGCGACCTGGTTTAACAGCTGATGTTTCATCACAAACAGATTCTCTGGGTGCTGCTAAAAGTGTGTGTGTGTATGTGTCTGTGTCTGTGTGTGTGTGGCCTGTGTGTGTTCTGAGGCAAGTCTCGGCGGAGAGTGATTAATATCTGGTCTGGGGTCAGTAGAGGACTCTGACTGCTCTATCCCCAGCCGTCATGAGACCTAATCTCCATGTCAGTGTGGGGAAACATCTGCTCATCTGCATAATACACAAAACACACACACACACACACACACACACAAACACAGAAGAGAGAACACCTATGTGTAGTACAACAGTGCACGTTTTCTCATACAAACACATACACACACACCACACGCACACACATTATAGAGAAACACAGTGCATTAACTGATTGCAGGAGCAGAATAAAGACTGAGGAGCCTTTCATTCTCACTCACCTCTCCTCACCTCCTTCCCTCTCTCTCTCTGAGCCTGTCCACACCCCTCACTCCCTCTCCTCTCCTCTCCTCTCCTCTCCCTTTCTCCCTTTCTCTCTTTCTGAGCCTGTCCACACACCTCACCCCCTCTCCTCCCCTCACTCCTTCTCCTTCTCTGGGTCTGTCCACACATCTCACTACCTCTCCTCATCTCCCTCTCTGTCTCTCTCTCTGCATAGGAATGTTTTCAGGTCAAAACAGCAAATTATTTTATCGTTCTGAGCCTAGCCTTTAATCCACATGCCACCAGCGTTTTGAGTGCCCTGAGAAGATTTTTTTAGAACGGGTTCCAGAGTGGAAAAATCTGAGAATGCCACCTTTGCATTGTCATGTGGACAAGCAAATCACTTCTTTTTGTTAATGATGACGTCGCTAGCCTAATGTAAGCTGGTTGTATGCAATTGTTTCTATCGTTTGCCATTAAACTATACAGGGTGTTTTTAATATTGCTAGTATGGTTGTTTTTACAGTTTTTCTTAGTTGTTTATACACATTTTCTGAAAGCATGCCTCATACTGTCAGAA
Organism: Coilia nasus; assembly: GCA_027475355.1. Taxonomy (NCBI): domain Eukaryota; kingdom Metazoa; phylum Chordata; class Actinopteri; order Clupeiformes; family Engraulidae; genus Coilia; species Coilia nasus. The sequence goes on along the minus strand of CM050219.1, from coordinate 3,088,674 downwards.
CTCTACACACAATAAAAAACACACACACAAGGGGCAAAACCCCTCAATTCTCCTGCAGAATGAAACTTTATATTCAAAACAATGTTATTTCTTCTCAAAATGCTATTTTGTTGTCAAACCACATATGAATAGACATTTATAACAGCCAGTGGAACCCTCATATGCTTAATGTAAAACACTATGATAAATAGAAAACACTTATTTTCTATTCATCATAATGACTTAGACCTTTTTTGTTCAGTGTTACACTTACTACAGACAGTACATACAGAAGTGTATGTTGTAAAATATTTTAGAATATTGTTGTTATACTCAGAACACACAAATACACGGTAACAAATATATTTTATTTTTCCCACAAAAACAATGTATACACTGTGCATCCCAACCAACACAAAGCTGCACCTACAGTGGTCTACATACAGTTTTTCTCAATTGCTTAAACACATTTTCTGAAAACATGCCTCATACTCTCAGAACTCTACACACAAGTCAAAAAAACACACACACAATGGGCTAAACCCCTCACTTCTCCTGCAAAATGAAACTTTGTATTTAAAACAGTATTATTTCTTCTCAAAATGCTATTTTGTTGTCAAATGATACACACAAACCATCATATGAATAGACATTTATAACAACCAGTTGAACCCTGATGTGCTTAATGATACATAATGATACATGGAAAACACTTCCACTTCCAATCATCATAATGATTTAGGCCTTTTTTGTTTAGTGTTACACTTGCTATATACAGTACATACATAAGTGTGTTATATTTTAGAATATTGTTTTTATACTCAGAACGCACATATACATCGATACAAATATATTTTATTTTTCCCACAAAAACAGTGTACACACTGTGCATCCCAATCAACACAAAGCTGCACCTACAGTGGTCTACATAAAACACAACAGAAGAATTTACTGTAGCCTATACAGTTACAAAAAAAAATTACGCTGCACCCTTTCTTCTATTTTTGTGTGGCCACAGCACCTCATCCACATCACATGCAATGTTTTTTCCTGGCCTAGCAGTGAATCCATTCATGAAAAGCATCAATTGCTATATTTCCACATGCGTCTTCCATAGCTTAGAGAAAGGGTACATGAATTTGTGTCATACACTTTCATCTCCAGTCAAAAAAAATCCTCAATTGGGTTAAGGATTACAGAATATGGAGAGAGATATGTAAACAACTAAACAACTACTGTAAAATAACTTTGTTGACCAAATGGTTAACCAAAATGGCTCTGATCTCATCAGAGATTACGGTCCTTTCTCGTCCTCGTCTGTGTCCTCCCCGTCCTCCTCCTCTTACTCTCACTCCTCTAGCTGTGGCTCTGCCTCTTTCAAAGCTCTGATAGCTAATTGTAAAGCTGTGTGACAGGTGTTTGCCAATGTGATGAGTCAGTGTGCATAGTGGGGCAATTGACTTTAGAATTTTGAATCACTGTGTGTTCCTTGTGAAAACGAGATTTTTGTCATGAAAATTGTGCCAAACGCAGAGAATTGTCTATAGTGTTTTGAAAAAAGTGCGGTTTAGAACTGCAATTTGAGTGTAAAGCAGGAATTGTGTTTATAGTTTAGCAGAATCGGTTCATGGGGTTGGTGCATGAGTTACAAGTTGTGGTCATTGTGTCTGAAGTACAAGGAATTGCAGCATGGCGAATAGCATGGCGAATCCATCCATGAAAAGCATCAATTGCCACATGCGTCTTACATAGCTTGGAGAAGGGGTACATGGATGTGTGGATTTCGGTCATACACTTTCATCTCCAGGCAGAAAAAAAGTCCTCATTTTGGTTGAGGAATGTGGAAAATGGAGGGAGATAAACAACTAAACAACTAAATAATTTGGTTGACCACATGGTCATCCAAAGTGGTTCGGATCTCATCAGGGATTATGGTCCTTTGCCATCCTCATCCTCCACGTCTTCCTCCTTTTAGGCTCACTCCGCTAGCTCTGGCTCTTCCTCTGTTCCAAAGGTTCTGATTGGTAATTGTAAAACTGTGTGACAGGGTTCCCAGTGTATGGGATGAGTCGCCCTGCATCCGAAACCTTAGTAGGCACTGCGTTCTATGCAGTGCTTACCACTCGACCGTTACAGTAGTAGCTTCTACGTAGAAAACTAGCCAGTAGCAGGTACAATTCGGACGTACTACGACATCGCCATCTTGCCCGTCCTCTGACCCGGATGTTTACATTAACGTCATGATTTTGCCAGCTTATAGTAAACGGTTAGCTGCATTTTATCAGATAACCTCAACATTTATGTGCATTTGTGACGTGAACTATTTACATGGCTTTTATTTACTGAAGTGCACATTTGTACACTGTCAGACAAGCGACCGGAGTCTCCGCCATCTTGGTTACTTTTAATGAGCGGGAAGTTTTTGGTTCTTCTTCTACGGTTTTCAACCTCCCGGTGACTTTTGGGATAGCGTAGTGTAGTTCGCTTGCACACTGCAAAATACTACCAGAAATAGCAAGCCATCCGGGTACTTTTAGCCCGGCTTCGCCTACTACTGAAAGCTTACTAAGGTATTCGGATATTCTAGGTCGTGGCTTCCTCATTTTTGGCTACTATGCAGGCGCCTAGTAAGGGTATTCGGATGCATGGTCGGTGTGCATAGTAGGGCAACTGACTTTAGAATTTTGAATGACAGTGTGTTCCTTGTGAAAACAAGACATTTTCTTCATGAAAATTGTGCCAAATGCAGAGAATTGTGTGTAGTGTTTTGAAAAAAGTGTGTTTTAGAAATGCAAATTGAGTGGTAAGCAGCAGTGCTTGTAGTTCAGCAGAATTGGTTCAGCGGGTTGGTGCATGAGTTACAAGTTGTGGCCATTGTGTCTTAAGTACAAGGATTTGTGTTTAAACAATTGAGAATAACTGTAACAAAGACTACCATAAAGAATCATTATGCTTATTTACAGTTTTTATGATTGCTTAAACTCAATTTAAAAAACTAGGCCCATTTTGTCAAAACACTACACACAGTTAGGACAACCATACACCAAATGAACAGAACACCCCAGATCTATTGCAAAATGTTATTCTTCTTTCAAAACTATACACTTACTGTCACGGTGTTGCTCAGGGCGTTGGATTTTTTTCTTGTTTATTTTTCGCTGTTACCCACCTGTTAGTCAATTAGGTTCACTCCCCGTACTGTCTGCTTGTTCACTGCACCTGTACTCCCTTGTTTAGACCCTCATTAGATTATCCTTTTCACTCGCCCTTCTCGCCTCACGATCGCTGTAATCATCCGTCTCACCTGCACTTCCTGGTTTGTGACAATCACGAGTTTATTCAATCATTCTACTCACCTGCACTCCTCGTTCACGCTCGTTTAGTTCCCGGGGTTTCCACTACTTATACTCGCCTCTCTCACTCACTCTTTGTCAGTCCGTCTGCGAACCCACGGTGTTTCCTCGGCAAGCTTTTGACTCCTGGCTCTTCTTTTGTCTGCGTAGCAGTTCTCCCGGTGTCTGTCTGTTCCCTGTTTGTTCCTGTTTTCCCTGCATGTTTTTCTCCAGTCTTTGGTTGCCGACTCCTGCCTGTCCCTGGCTCTTCCTGGCTCTCCAGTCCTCCGGTACCGACCTCAGCCTGTCCCTGGTTCTGCTCTACGCTCCAGCCCTCCGGTGTCGATCTCTGCCTGTCCCTGGTTCTGCTCTATGCTCCAGCCCTCCGGTGCCGACCTCTGCCTGTCCCTGGTTCTGCTCTTCGCTTCAGCCCCGGTGAACGACTCCTGCCTGTCCTCGACACTGCTCCACGCTCCAGCCCCGGTGAACGACTTCTGCCCGTCCTCGACACTGCTCCATGCTCCAGCCCTGGTGAACGACTCCTGCCCGTCCTCGACACTGCCCCACGCTCCAGCCCTGGTCTCGACCTTCGCCTGTTCTCGATCCAGCTCTACTTTCCTGCCCCTGGTACCGACCACCGCCTGCCCACGACCCTGCTGTTCGTCTGCCCCCGGGTGCGAGTCTCCACTGCCCGCCTGCCTGGGTGTCTCGACGCTCCGCTGGTGGATACTTACCTGCTCTCCGGAGCCTTTGACTTTGTCCCACTTCCCCCAACCCTTTAATAAACTACTCTTGAGGTTACACATTTGGGTCTATCTGTCTGTCTGTCCGGAACCCGTGACACTTGTAAAACTCTTGTAGTATTTGTAAAAATGCTATTTTGTTGCCAAATCGCACACACACGATTCATATGATCTGTTTGTGTTTGCGTGACTTACACACAATGGTAATCTTTCCTAAACACTTCTGTAACATTCTGACTTTTCTAATGACACAATTTTTCAGAAATATTGACAAATGACATAAATACATTCACGAAACACAACACATGACTAATACTAAATATATTTCAACTGATAAAAAATTGTACTTGCAATGCAAACTCAGTGTGGTCAAGTGTTTGATTGCATATGGTTGCATATTGAAAATTGAAACACAACCATTTTTACAAAGAACAATGTATGTAGTAAACAACATAAAAATACTGTGGAAAAAAGCTAGTAGGCATCATCTCTTTCCATTTTCAAGGGATGTCTCAACCTACTGTTTTCAAGGCAGTCAACCAATGTCAATTGCATGTGATAAATTTAGTCCTCATCTTTTTTGTTCATGTTCTGCTACACGTGTACCTTACAGTAACAGTATTTACCTCTTTCTCTTGCTACCCCTCTTCCTCTTCAAGCTCACTTTCATCTTCACTGTCCCCCTTTCTCTCTCTTATGCTACAACACTGCCTTACATTTCTATTCAAGTCTGAAAGTGGGTAGCTCCCCTGAGTTTCGCATTTTGATCCTTAGTGTTCTGGCACCTGACGATTGTGTTTAACCAGTTGGCTGCAAAGTTGTGGTCAATTGATAGCTAGTTTTTAGAAATTGAAAGAATGTGACATTACAATATAATCACGTGTGTAAGGCATATAAGTGTGTTTAATGTTTTGCAAATCACTGTGTGTAGTATTTTGGAAAAAGTGTGAAGCTGAAAATGTGTTTAGAGTGGTGCCAATCTGAGCCGATGTTTTGTTATTTGAGTGTTAGGTTTCATTAACAGTGGGAAACTTTACACTTTAGTGTGTAAGCAAACATAAAAAACTGTAGTAAAACAGTTGCTTCCAAATTCCTTAAATAACAGCACACATCAACAAATCAACATAAACACATTAACATCTCTTAAGCGAATCATTGCACAGTTGCTTCAGAGGTTTCTTTGCAGCCCCTTATATTTTATTCCTTTTCTGCTCCATAGCCTATCGCTTGTGGATGGGTCAGATGTGGGTAAAGATGTGACTGCACCAAACCTATTTTTAAAAGCACATTGTTTCTACATTCTGCCAAAGAACTACAGGCTGTTTTTTTACTTATTTAACAGAAGAGGCCCACCTAAATAACCACAGACATTGCTAAACATTATTGTGTCAGACCAGTCGTAATTTGTTCCCATCTGTACATGAATAGTTATTGATCCGATATTTGTGTGGATGGAAATTTTTTTCAACCCACAAAAGAAAAAACACACAAGCGTTGTCATGTGTACACTTTACCTACCCTCTTTATCTCTCCCCCCCCTTATTTTCTTTCTTTCTCTCTCTTTCCCTTTTTCTCTTTCCCTGTTTTTCTCTTTCTCTCTCTCTTTCTCTCTCTTTCACACTTGCACACACACTTTTTCTATCACAGACACACATACAGTACTCACAGTCAGCAAGACTGACAGTCTTAGCTCCAAAAGAAGCTCAAACCCACTGGAGCTCTACCCTCCATCCTCTGTCCCCTCCCCTGCCCACACCAACCCACCTCCCTCCTCCACACACACACACACACACACACACACACACACACTTCCTTTCTCTGCCCTGGCTTCTCCCGCTAATCCGGAATGACAGGCTGTGACACCGGCGTATGATTAATGGGCGCCCGCGATGCGACCGGACGCATTTAATGTCATCCGGAGCGCCAGCCGAATGAGACCCCGCAGACATAATAAATCCGACCCGCGGCGCATCACCCCTTTCCATTAGGCCCCATTTGTTATGTGTGTGCCCTCACTGGCACGCCGGGCCCCCTGGAGTGTGTGTGAATTACAGGGTGTGTGTGCATGTGTGTGTGTGTGCGTGGGTGTGTGTATACGTATTTGTGTTTGTGTGTGTGTTTGTGTGCATGTGTGTGTGAGTGTGTATTTGTGTTTGTGTGCATGTGTGTGTGTGTGTGTGTCTGTGTGTGTGTCATGTGTGTCGCTCACTAACATGGCGGGACCATTGGATGCTTTATTTATGTTATGTTTTCCCCTCTCACACCCCCACCCTGCACGTTCCACCCTGCACTCCCCATCCCATCCCTCCCTTCTCCTGCGGCATCTATAAATCACCTGTGGGGGAAGCCTGAGGGGGCTCATCTCTGTTTTTGACTCATCAGTAGAACAAAAGGCAGATGGGAACCAAACAACTCATCTCACCTGACCTCCTCTCCTTGGTTCTTGTAAATAAATCCTGAGCATCTCATACACTACCCTTGCCTCTGCTTTTAAAGCAGCACTATGCAACTTTTTCAAGTTAATTAATCATCTTCACAAGTCGCTATAAGTCAAATGAGTCATTACCAGTTGATGAAGACTTTCTTGACCGCCTCCACTGACAGTGGACAGAATAACAGGCTTGCAATATCTGAGTGTCTGTCCCGGCACCTCAGTCTCTTGAATATTGCAAGAAGCAGGATCACGTTAAATTCTGAAGAATTCTGACTTTCCACACCTCAGTGGACATGACTACTTTTTTATGCACCGGTTACTCTGATCAGTTGAGTTGAAAACAGATGCACATGTCCATTTTTAAGAGAGTATCCATTTACTTGGAGACACTAGGAGGAGCTCTGTTAAGGAAAAGCACAACGGGACACAAAATATGATCGGGATATTAAGTATCCTTGCTTTGCATTTGCACATTTACACAGTAAAACTTTTGACAAATTCAGTATCCCGAATAAGCCCTTATTCCAGTTTCTGAGAAATCGGGATATGCTAGGTGGAGTATTCCAAAAGAAACCAGGATACTGTGGCATGTAAACACCATATCCTGAATACTGAAGCTTCTGACAGCAATGTCTGTGTAACAAGAAATCGGGATACTAGTGTTTTTCATGTAAACGGGGATATTTATAACCCGACTACTTCTTTCGCTGAACATGACCAAAAATGTAAATTGCATATTGCTGATACAGCCTTTCAAGACAAAAATGGTTAGTGGAGCACATGTCATCAGCGCCACAAATACTTGAGAAGCATCCAGACCAAAACACCTCAAATGGTCCTCTTGAGAGAGCGTGTCTTAGGGCAAGGCTGCCCTTGCAGGTTGTGCCGTATTTTCACATTGCACATAATGGGATTTTGCCTGTATCATCCTCTCTACATCTGACAATATAACCTGCAACAGCAGCAGATACAAACTGATGCTTGTGCAGATTTACATTCCTTTCTCTTCATTGCATTTCATTTGGGGGGGATGGTGGTGGATGTTGTTTTTTTTCCCTCCTAGCCTTCCAGCCTTGCCTAAGAAACATGCTGTCACAAGGGCCATTTGAGGTATTTTTGTCTGGATGCTTGTCAAGTATTTGTGGCGCTGACGATATGTCAGAAAAATCTGACATATCATGTCCCAAAATGATGGAAATTTGCACAAGCATTACTTTGTATCTGCTGCTCTTGCAGGTTGTATTTTCAGATACAGAGAGGATGATGCAGGCAAATCCCATACTGTGTGTGTGTGTTTGTGTGTGTATGCTTGTGTGTATGCCTGTCTTGTGTGTGTGTATGTGTGTTTGTGTGTGTTTGTGTTTGTGTGTGTGTGTGTGTGTATGTGTGTGTGTGTGTGTGTGTGTGTGTGTGTGTGTGTGTGTGTGTATGTGTGTGTAATGTACTGTGTCAGCATTTGTCCGCAGCTCCCTCAGGCTGTGGCGTATTGGCGTGTTCCTGCCCTGGACACACTCCCCATTCACCAGAAGCGCTCCCTCAGGCCAGGAAAACCACATGTGCACGTGTCCCCCGCTTCTGCCAGAATGACAAGTGACACGGCCGGGCCATCCAGCGTCCCGCTCATTATCCCTCTCTAATTGTGCAAAAGCAGCACAGCACGCAATGGTGTGTGGGCCTGACAGTGGATAATCAAATACCCGACTGATGTTGGTTTGGAGAGGGAGATGAAGTTTGTTAAACCAACCAGGACTGGTGTGGTGTCGCTGTGTCAGCTGCTAGGCATGACACCATTGCTGGGGGGGGGGTTGGGTATCGGGTGGAGTGAAGGTGGGGGGCTTGGGGCGACGTGTGGGATCGGTTCCTATGTTCCACGCCGTCACACAGCATAATCAAAACAGAAGGCTTCGATTTTAACCACCCCTCAACACACACGTGTAAACACGCACACACACACACACACACACACACAGAAACACACACACACAAACACACATGGAAACACACACACACACACACATAAAAACACAGATGACCTTGTCCATGAAACGTGTCCTACCGGCAGCATGGTGGAGGGCCGATTAGTTTACAGATGTAGCACTTAAGCGAGAGTAATCAGGCAGCTTAAGCGTAGCATAGCGAGATAGACGGTTGGTGCTTAGCGAGTGACTGAGCCACAGCACAGCAATAGCATTCAGCAGTTATTATGCTTTGGACATTTCCATTAGGCTCCTTTTATTTGGTCTTTTGTTGTTTAATTTTAGTTTATTTTCATGAGTGCGTTGATGGATTGTTTTTTATTGTTTTCTATTTAAGAAATCGCTAGTTTCAGTTTGGCTTAAATTTTGGTTTAGTGTTTGAGCTATTTTGGGGGTATATAGAAAGTCTTACATTTCTAGAAGAAGTAGGATGAAAGAGGACCTAAAATTTTTTTTTTTTTCAAATTTTGCAGTAGTCTTTCAGTCTTTCAGGAGATTAAACAGGACAGGACAAAGTATTTACATCTCGCCACAGCAAGGCATGTCAGTGGAGACAAAAATGAAAAAAAGTTCTGATTATACTGTCCATTATAGTTGTGTTATTGCTGTTGTTTCTGACAGCTAAAATGTGATTTTTGTAGTAATTCTACTTTTTATAAATGTTAATAACCCTGGCATTTGTAAAGTGTAGCTATGAAGAGGACAGGGAAAAAGAAAGCTGGAAATCAGAAAGCATTCATGGTGAAATGTGTTATTTCTCCAACATGCATACAATACATAGAAGGTCATCTGATATGTCAAGGTATTGAGAACACAAATAATATACTTATATAAATAATATACTTATATAAATAATATACTTCCAGAGGACATGTTTTTTTAACGTTCACGTGTTTGGCTGCCTGTCACATGAATACAAAAGAGGTAAGAAGGTCACAGCCAAGCTTAAATAACTCCTCAAACAACAGACAACAGACAACATGCAACAAGCAAGCAATACAAGAAATCCAGCTGAATACAGACAAGTCACAAGAAATAATTTAGTTGGACTACCGTGGACAAACACGTCTGCTTTTTCTCGCCATAAGGGATCAAGCTCTTGTGTCCTAGCAAAAATGGACTAGTGTGTGAAATTAAATTCAGCCTGCATGTGTGGAACCGCTGGACCTGAAGAAGGAGAAGTGCTTGCGGAAGCCTTACTGTAAGTCTTACTTACTTACCTACCACTGCACCCATCTCCACACTTCTGAGCCGGGTACTTTTGTGAGAGGAATTGAAATGGCTCAACCTTATACCCGCAGAGAGCACTGCTGACAGGGTAAAAATAGTTTCTTAGAACAAAAAGGAAAGTTTTGTTTTGGGTTCAAGATTTTTCAACCCCAAAACAGATGTTTGAGAAAAAGTTCAGTTCAACTCAGAGTGAGCACTCACTTAAGGGTCCGTCCTTGCATACATTTGGGATTTTAGTTGAAAATGTTACAGTAACCTTAAACCTGAAACCTACCATAAAATACCTTTTAGGCTAACTACGCATTCATTACTAATTTTATTAATTAGAAGCAATTCCAGCAGATGGTTTATTTATAGCCCCAACACCTGTAGGCAGTCAACAGGACCATCTATAGGACTATGCAGATAAAGTGTGATGCAGTTCTGCTATCCTAGGGTGCTTTCACACTGACAGCATTTGGTGCGCACCAAACGTCCCATTCGAACCAAACGTTCTTAGTACGGTTCGTTTTCGTTGGTGTGAATGCAATCTCGGTACTTTGGTGCGCACCAAATCAACCGGTCCGAGACCGCTAAAAAAGGGGTGGTCTCGGACCGCTTTATCTGCCCTATTTTGGTACGGTTCCTCTGGTGTGAAAGCAACCAAACCAAATTGGACGGAACAGTAGAGTTTAGTGCATTATTATTATCGAAAGTGGCACGTTTTAGTCCGGTTGCGGTGGCGATGATCTTCGCTGTCTATTTTGGTTAGTTTAGAACTATGCATATGTGAAAGCCAACCGTACCCACGTCTGTTTGCTACATTGTAACATTTTTCTGACTAGTGTGGACCAAAGCAATCGAACTATAAGTCTGAAAGCGCCCCTAGTGTTGTCCAAAGCTCTTTATCCACGATGCTGGAGCTAAAAGCCACATCAGTTATGAACACAAACATGACCATTACGTGCTTCCCCTCAACAGGGCAGGTTTCCTAATTACTCCCCATAATATTGCCCTACAAACTACATATTTAGACTGGAAATTGACTCTATAACACCACTTTTGTCTGGTAGCTAAATCTTGTGCTTCTTCCTATTAAGAAAGTACATTAAAGCATCACCACTATTATATGTACAACATGTTTGACAGGGCAGTATGACAACTTTGATTCAATGTAGTTTGTAGGGCAGAACACATACACAACATTTGAATCCAAAATTATAGGACATGTGTGATGGCTAAAGCAGATATTGCTAAAACACAATGTATCCAGCAGTATCCTTATTTGCAGGGGTATGGATGTGTGTAAGCCCCAGCTAAGAGTCCTGCACATCCTATAGTCTTACAGGATAAATCCCCTCATTGTGGCTTAGCCGCCTTCTGGGTGCAGTCTCAGTCTCACTAGAGATGGTGGTGCTTCCTCTTAAAAGTAGTGATCAATAAAACATAGTTGTTTAAATATCCTAAATCCATTTACAGAAAGCAATTAACATACAATATACAAATAAATGTATATGCATGAACCACTGAACGAAACTGCAAAGAGGGAAACATGTAATTTTAAAAGAGCGTTTAGTAATACCTGCCCTACCTGAAAGACAAGTGAAGCCTGGGGTAATTCAACACAGTTCAAAAACTTTGACAGAGGGCTTGGATAATCAGTGACATGAGGGTCTGGATCAGCTGGATATGTTTCCTATGGTCACACCATGTAGGGGAGCACTGAAAGCACAGTAGAGCAAGGAGTGGGGTTGTCGTCAGGGGGAATCATTTTATAAGTCCACAGTAGGCTATATGGGAAAAGGAAAGCTGCTTAGCAGAGAGTAAAGATTAGACTTTCTTTTCTCTCTTACTTTCTTACTTGCAGACATTTCTGTGTGTGCGCGTGTGTGTGTGCGTGCATGCGTGTGTGTGTGTGTGGGTGTGTGTGTGCGTGCTCAGGAGAAATGACTCAAAAGGAGAAAGTATGAGAGAAGATTTGAGAAAGTATGTGTGAACACACTCCACTGTGTGCAGATGGCTGGGTGGGTGGGTGTGAGAGAGATTTCTGTTCTGGCTGTGTGTACATGTGTTACCTATTGTGAGTGTGTGTATGTGTGTGTATGCGCGTGAGTGTGTGCGTATGTGTGTGTGTGAGTGCACTGTGATCAGTTGTCTGTGCTTGCCCTTTATCACTAGCATGCCTGTACTGTAGCTGGGACATCTGCGGGGTGCCCCAAAGACTGATGGGAAATGTCAGCACCAAACCTCACTGGACACTTGGCACTAAGGTAAAATGTCAGGGACCTGCACACACCCACACACACACACACACACACACAAAGAACACATTAGAAGACACAATCTTACACATAGGTGACACTATCTGGCGAAAGGAGTAATACACACACGCACACACATACACACACACACACACACAGATAAACATCAATGTTATGTCCAGTTCAGCGTTCTGTTTAGACCAATTGTGCTGAGAGCATTGTGTTACAGTATGCCTGACCTATAGTACGTTGACTGTTTCGATTGTTTGGGTCTGCCTGAGAAGGAAGTTCTAGTAAACAGTATGAGTTAACGTTACCATGCATGTCGGCCCCCCGACTCACAAAAATGGTAATCAACTGGACTTAATCCTGACTAAAAACTGCAAGGCTGACGATGTAATGGTCACACCATTACATACATCAGACCACTTTTTCATCCGCTTCATGGTTTCCCTCTCGGAATTACCCTCCACTCCCCCACCCATAGTAACCTTCCGTCGCAACCTTCGCAACTTGTCTACTACTCACTTTGCCTCTGCTGTTGCCTCTGCCTTACCTCCTCCCAACACCTTCTCTCCACTAGAGGTCGATGCTGCCACAGAATCCCTCTGCTCTACACTGACCTCCTGCCTGGATACCCTGTGTCCCCTTTCCACCAAACCCGCACGCTCTACCCAGCCCCGCCCCTGGCTGACAGATACCATCCGCTCCTTGCGCACCACCCTCAGAGCTGCGGAACGAAAATGGCACAAATCCAGCGATCTGGAAGACCTAGAGACCTTCCAATCTCTTCTAGCATCATTCTCCTCCTCGGTTACGACTGCTAAAACAGCTTACTACAACAATAAAATCAGCAACACCACTGACACCCAGAAACTCTTCTGTGCCTTCAAATCGCTGCTCAACCCCCCTCCCCCGCCTCCTGCCACCAATCTAACTGCTAATACTTTTGCCTCCTTCTTTACAGAAAAAGTAGCGGCTATCAGCAATCAATTCTGCGACCCACCCGGCCTCAACCTGCAACCTCCCACGATCTACGATGCAACACTCTCCTCATTCACCCCTCTCTCAGAAAGCGACGTCTTCAAACTCATCACTGGAAGCCGTCCTACCACCTGCCCACTAGACCCCGTCCCCTCGAATCTGCTGCAAGCCATCGCCCCAACAGTAGTCCCATCGATCACGTCCATGATGAATGCTTCGCTATCATCAGGTATAGTACCAGCCGCCTTCAAACAGGCTAGGGTCACACCACTGCTCAAAAAGACCACACTCAACCCCGCCCAGGTGGAGACCTATCGGCCGGTCTCACTGCTTCCCTTCCTCTCGAAAGCCATCGAGAGGGCGGTCTCTAAGCAGGTAGTTAATTTCCTCACCCAGAATGACCTACTTGACCCGAAGCAGTCTGGCTTTAGAAGCGGCCACTCCACTGAAACAGCACTGCTTTCCGTCACAGAAGCCCTCAGAGTAGCCAGAACTGAAGGTCAGTCATCAGTACTTATCCTACTCGACTTATCGGCAGCCTTCGATACAGTCAACCACAGCATACTGCTAACTACACTCTCACACATAGGCATCACAGGCATAGCACACTCCTGGTTTACATCCTACCTCACTGGACGCTCCTTTGAAGTGTCTTGGCAAGGACAACTGTCATCAACTCACACTCTCTCCACAGGTGTTCCCCAAGGGTCGGTGCTGGGCCCCCTTCTCTTCGCTATCTACACCACCTCGCTGGGCCGCATCATCCGCTCACACGGCTTCTCCTATCACTGCTATGCTGATGATACACAGCTGTACTTGTCGTTTCGACCAGATGACACCACAGTCTCTGCACGCATCTCTGCCTGTCTCTCCGCACTCTCCGCATGGATGAAGGAACACCACCTCCAGCTCAATCTGTCTAAGACTGAACTCCTGGTGATCCCAGCCCAGGAGTCAATCCACCATGATATCAGCCTGAATATGGACACTGTCACGATTGCTCCGAACAAGGTTGCTAAAAACCTCGGCGTCGTGATTGATGACCGGCTATCTTTTTCTGACCACATTGCCTCCGTAGCGCGGTCGTGCCGTTATGCGCTATACAACATTAGAAAAATCAGACCGTACCTGACCCAATATGCTACTCAGCTTTTGTAAGTCGCTTTGGATAAAAGCGTCTGCTAAGTGTAATGTAATGTAATGTAATGTAATGTTTCATTTTATAAATCCCCTTTTCTAAACACTACATTGGCGACGAGGGTGACTGATATAAATCTACCACCACCCGCCCCATTCCTTGCACTACCCGCTGAACCGCCAGTCCATTGGACCTGCTGGTTGCAGTCTTTTGAGACTTTTCTCCTGGCAGTGGGACTGATTGATGCGTCTTCTGCACGAAAAAAGACGCTGCTGCTGCATTGCTTAGGAGCCGAAGGTCAACATGTGCTTGGAGCACTCGAGTCAGGTACTGACAGTAATTACACAACAGCTGTGGAACTTCTGACTGCCCATTTTGCAGCTTAACAGAGTGCTCTTTTGCGACGTTTTCTGTTTTATCAAAGACGTCATTTGTCTGGTGAGACCGTGCAGCAGTATGTGGCAAACTTACATGCATTGGCCAGCACATGTAAGTTCGTTGCACTGCAAGAGGAGGTGATTCGTGACCAGCTATTTGAGCACACCAATAATGCAAAAGTGCGTGAGACTTTGCTGCTGGAAAACAATGATCTAACGCTGGCCCGAGCTTTGACTCTCGCGTTACAGAGTGCAGCAGAGAGTGCAGCTGCATACACAGCGTTGACGAACCCACAAGCAATCGCAGCCGCCCCCGCCCCCGTCCTCTCACCCATGCCTGTACCGTTACTGCAGCCTAGCCAGGGTGATACGCTAGAAGCAGCCGACCCCCCCGCAGTTCAACTACTACAGCCATGGCCACCGCCTTCCCCCTCACAGCTCTGCAATAACTGTGGATCTTCCTCTCACCAGTCCAGAGCTCAGAACTCCCCTGCTCGTGGCCAAATGTGCTGAAACTGTGGTAAACGCAATCACTTTGCCGCTCTGCCCCAGCTGAATCAGGCCAAGCCACAGTTTCACATGCACCTACCATCATTCACCATATCCACTCTGGCCGTACCCCATTTAAAACATGCTCAGTGTGCCTAAATGATGTGTGCATTCTACTGCTCTTAGACACTGGTGCAAGCGTGTCCCTCCTGAACATGTACATATACAGTTCCTTCTTCTGTGTGCTGCCCCTGTCTGCACCAACTGCCTCCCTTGCAGGTTACGGGGATGCAAAAATCGATCTAGTGGGGACAATTGAACTGACTGTTGGGTATGGCAGTAAGGTTGTACCAAGTTTCCGCTTTCACATTTCCCGTCGTGGAGCTAACCTAATGGGTTTAGACCTTTTCTCAGCCCTGGGATTCTCCCTGGTGGACACAAAGGGAACTGCGATTCTGACAGTCACCACATCTTGGCAGCAAAAGTGGCCGTCCCTGCTTGGGCTGCCTCACCATTTTTACCCACCAATCTCTGTTTAACCCCGCCATCAAACCAGTCATCCTGCCCCTCCGGCGCATCCCGCTGGCTCTCCGTGATGGTGTCTCAACTGAGCTCAAGCAGCTGCTGGATCCTAGTGGTGGCGAAGAAGAAGTCTGGGGGCTTGCGTGTGTGTGTTGATCTGCGTGCAGTGAATAAGGCAATTATTCCAGATATGTTTTCAATTCCTACCTCAGAAGAGCTCACTGCTCAGTTTCATGGCTGAATTGTGTTCTCAAAACTTGACCTCAGACAAGGCTACCTACAGGTACCTCTCCACCCTAGCTGCAGGAACCTCACAGCCTTCGTGACTCACATTGGGGTGTTTTGCTACACCCGCATGCCCTTTGGACTTAGCTCCGCCCCCAGTTGTTTCCAAAAGATCATGTCATCAGTCTTGGCTGGCATACCAGGTGTGGCCATTTACCTAGATGATGTCATGATACATGGGGCCACCCCCGAGGGCCATGACGAGCGCCTCCACAGAGTCTTTACAGCCCTCAGTGAACACAGACTTACCCTCAACACTGAAAAGTGTGTCTTTTCTGTACCAGCAATCGAGTATGTAGGTTTTTTTGGGTGTCAGCCCTGAGCCTAACTCAGCTAGTCACCTTGCCTCTTTTTTGGGTATGACGGGCTACTACCTAAAGTTCCTCCCGCACTACTCCACTACCACTGCTCCACTGCGGCAACTGTTGCATAAGGAGGAGCCATGGGTGTGGTGACAGGAGTGCTCTGATGCCGTGTGCACACTCAAAACTCATCTCACCACAGCCCCAGTGCTAGCCCGATATTTCGATATTGCCTACCCCACTTTGGTCACCTGTGACGCATTGTCCACAACCATCAGAGCAGTACTAGCACAGGTGCAAAAAGGTGTGGAGAAGCCGATCGCCTTTGCCTCACGGGCACTCAGTCCTACTGAGCAGCGGTACTCAGTGGGTGAGCGCGAAGCATTGGCCTGCATGTTCACCCTGAGAATGGATCACCAGGCTCTAACTGCTTTACTCTCCACATCAGGAGACAGGCCACAGACCGCTGAGGCTACATCGCTGGTCTGACCGTCTGCGCCAGTATAACTTTGACCTTAGGCTCACCCCTGGCAGAGACAATGTTGTGGCAGATATGCTGTCCCGCTCCACCAACCCCACCACACCACCTATCACATACACACACACTGACTCAGATGTTGTTGAACAGGACATGGTCCAGATGCTATACACACCACTACAGACCACGATATCACTACAAGAGTTAAAGGAGGTATCCAAGCTCGATCCTGTCCTCTCCCAGCTTCCTGTCTACATTCAGATGGCCTCACAAGGTCCCTGAGGACCTGGCTGCATTTTCCAGAGTTGCAGAGCTGTCTTGTTGGAATGGCCTCTGCACAGTCTGCGGGCATGTGTTTAGCCATGGCTCATGAGGGCCATCTGGGCATTGTAAAGTTGAAGCAGCGCTGCAGAGACCTGGTCTGGTGGCCAGGGATAGACAGGGAAATCGAGGCCCTCGTTAAAGACGGCTCTGCCTGCCTTTTGAGTGGCAAGACAGGTCACCAGCCGCCCCCACTCCTACAACCACTGGGTTGGCCAACTCAGCCCTGGGACCATCTGCAGCTGGATATTTGTGGAGAAATACAGGGTGTCCCTCAACACCAGCACTTTCTGGTCTTTGTGTATGACCTCCACTCAAAATGGCCCGAGCTCATCGCCACTGGTTCAGTGACCTCTCAAGTCACCTCTTTGCCCGCTGGGCTCCCAAACACTATCACTACTGACAATGGCCCGCAGCTGATCTCGGCCGAATTCACCACATACCTCAAAGCTAAAGGCATCCGTCACTACCACCCTCAAGCTAATGGGGGTGTTGAACGCTTCCACCTGTCCCTGAAAAACAGCCTCAGAGCACACTTGGGTCCAGGGCTGGACCTTTTCACAGGCCCTTTGTCACACACTGCTCCATTACAGGGTCACCCACTACTCTACCACAGGGGTTTCTCCAGCGCTCCTCATGCTTGGCCGTGAGCTTTGCCTCCCCCTGGACAGGCTCAGCGCCAGATTGCCCCAGAGACCACCACCCAGGGTGAGGACCTCTGTCACCCACCAGCAGAGGTGGATAAAGCAGACATTCGACCACTCAGCACGCACCAAGTCCCCAGACATCAAAACCATGGAGTGGGTCATGGTCTGCAGGCTCCACAGAGGCAACAAACTGGCCTCATATTGGTCCATCCCTCTCCAAGTCTCGCCAGCTAGGTTCTGCCACGTTCCTGCTCAGTGACAGCAGTCGGTGGCACGCAAGTCGTCTCCGCAAAGTGGCACCTTCAGCGCGTACAACCTGTGTGACACCTCGTGCCACACCCCTAGCTGGACAGGATACCTCAACTCCTCAGCCGGCACCTCAGATAGTCCCTGAACAGAGCCCAGACACACCTGTCAGCCTGCCACTGGAAATGGGTGCCTGCCCATCACATACTCAGGCCTGTGCTTCCCCACGGCCCGTTCGCACTCGTTCCCGTCTGCCCGAGAAGGAAGTTCTAGTAAACAGTATGAGGTAACGTTTCTATGCGTGTCGGTGTGTTTAATTTTATAAATCCCCTTTTCTAAACACTACAATCAACACTTGCACATACACAAAAAGTGTAGGGAAATTTCTGAATATTGACAGTATTTTACGAGGGGATATCAAAAAGTTTTGAGCCTCACACAGAAAGACCAAGATAATCAGAGATGCATTGCTTTATTTTTCAACATAGTCACCACACTCCACACACTTGTTCCATCTAGTTTTCCAGTCACTGATACCCATTTAGTACACCTCAACATCTTGCACCTGCTTAAATAGGTTAGTGTAATAGTCTCCATTCATTGTGGTTCCAAGGGGCAGGTAGTCAATGTGAACCACCCCTTTGCTGTCCCAAAAAATTGTCGCCATAACCTCCTTGGGGGACCTGATGGCTTTCAACTTCTTTGTCTTTGGAGATGAGGCGTGTTTCCATTACAATCGATTCCTGTTTACTGTCCGGCTCATAATGATAAAGCCAGGTTACAACCCTGAAATGAAAATCATCTGGGTTGGCATTGTACTGAGTTAGCGAAGCTCCACTGATGGTGACCCTCAATTGGTTCATGTCATCTGAAAGCATTCTCAGGACACATCTTGCGCACACCTTGGATATGTGGAATATGTCATGAAGTATGCCATGAATTGATCCATATAAAAGCCCTGTGGCTTCCTCTAACTCATGGAGAGTGATACAGCGGTTTTTCATCACTAGTCTGTGAACTGTCTCGATGTTTTCCTCGGTGGTACTGGTTAATTGCCGTCCTGACCGGGGGTCATCTTCTAAACTCTCTCTGCCACACTGGAATTCCTTTACCCAGCATTTGATAGTTGCAGCAGGAGGGGAAGACTCTTGGTAAATGGCAGTCAATTGCTCTTCAGTCTGTTTGGCAGATTGACCCTCCAGTACCATCACTGCTCTATACTCAGCTTTGTCCATTTTTGCCAACTGACGGGGGGTATGCCCCTTTCCGCATGGTGTTCTGACTGAACAATAGCAGTCAGCACAATGATCCCACATGAAATCAGTAGCTAATACAATGGTGTACATCAGATGCAGGTGCATTGTACTATCTGACTGGGAAAAATGTGGGAGGCTCAAAACTTTTTGATATCCCCTCGTATGTTAAAAAAAGTTCTTATTTATTACCATGCGTGACTTGCCTAGGCTGCATGTGGGACTTCTAAATGACATTTTGTATACTGCATAAGGAGGGTAGCCTGGTAATACAGCTCCTCGTACTTCCTTTTATTTTGTGCAGACGGTCTGGCAGTGCTGTCATTGACATTTCTGTTTTTTGGGTAGAAATTTTGCTTAGCCAATTAGTGTAAGTTTATTTACTTTATTGATCCCTTAAGGGAAATTGGTTCTCTACATTTATCCCAATTACTAAATTTGTGAATTACACTGAAGCACACTAACCCAGAGCAGTGGGCTGCCTGCCTGCAGCGGTGCCTGGGGAGCGGTGTGGGGTTAGGTGCCTTGCTCAAGGGAATGTCAGCCATGCTCTAGTCAGGGATCGAACCCACAACCCTGCCACAACCCTAGGCAGGCTAATTGTATCCGTGACAACCAGACGTTAGTGATTGGGTAAAGGCAGATCCACTTCTTTTAAACTTCAGCAGAGTCCACACCTCCAGGAAGAAATTGTTTCTCAATATAGCACTGCCAGACCCTCGGTACAAAATTAAATGAAGTACGAGGGGATGGTTTACCAGGCTAAGTGGAGGGTCCAAGCAGTCACAAATTCCCAGAGATCTTTAATCCACTTGAAGTAGTTTCTTAAGCTAAAGATCTCTGGGACTTTGTTTAAATGATTTCATGTATTTCATCTTCATGCCATTCCCAAGTTAGGACTGTGATGCTGCACCAATTCATGCATTTGCATAGCCCTGTTAGCCTCAGATGGGATGGAGTGGTCCTTGAGGGTTTTTTATGGGGGGGAAGTGGTCCTCGCTCTGACAAACTTTGAGAAACACTGCTTTAAGGCCGCAGTATCCAATGGCAGTGCACAGTGAGTTTAGCAGCCCAGCAGCATATAAAAAACTCATATATATAAAACATATAGAAAAATTAATGACACATGTATACACTCTCTCTCTCTCTGTCTGTCTCTCCCTTCCTCTCTCGCTCTCTCTCTCTCTCTCTCTCTCTCTCTCTCCCTATCTCTCTCTCTCTCTTATAGGTTCAGCATTTTTGTATTTCCTTGTTTGGCATTATGTAGTATTCATATTCATATATTCCCAAGTGCATTCAGAAGAGAAGACCTACGACTCTTGCGGGTCAGTCTCTGGCAGTCTTTATGGCCTCTCTGGCCTGGAGGAGGAGCTGTGCCAAGCTGTACTGTAACTCTAAAGTTCGCCTGTCTGGAAACAGCCTATTGAGAGATATATACAGTAGGGCAGCACTGCGGGTGACCTAGAGTTGCATTCTGGGAATATAGCCTTGAAATATGGTGTCGGTGGGAGGGGGGAGGGATTTCATCACACACATGCACAGACACACAACACCATTTACATCATAATCATCATTTTCACATGCAAGTACAGATCTGCCACATATGTACACAATCTGAAACACAAACAGATACACATTCACACATTTGCTTGTTATTGTGCATATTCACATACACATACCATACTCGCGCACACACTACCACACATATAGCTGTCCCTTTCAACATGCCAGTACACACAGCTACCATTCCACATTTGCATAATTACACATGTTGGAAAACACGAATATGAATATAAATATCTGACTCATTGGCCAAGTATATTTACTTACACATGGAATTTGGCTTCTGCCGTTAACTCATTTGGCCTATTTTAACCCAGCACACACACACACACACACACACATACACACGCACACATCCACACACACACACACACACACACACACACAAACACACACACACACACACACACACATCCACACACAGACAGACACACACACACACACACACACATCCCCACACACACACACACATCCCCACACACACACACACTCTTAACTCACTACCGTGTCCTCCCTCTTCCACAGCTAATGCTCCCTGAGCCATATTGATTTCTGTCCCCTTCCACTGACAGCTGAGGTTGTCTCCCTCTCCTCTCCTTTCCTCTCCTCTCCTCTCCTCTCCTCGCCTCTCTTCTCGTCTCCTCTCCTCGCCTCGCCTCGCCTCTCTTCTCGTCTCCTCTCCTCTCCGTCGCTGCCTCCCCTCTGACATCCTGAAGACAGCCGCTGACCCAACAGCATGAGAAACTGCATTACCCACCTCACCTGTTAGGCCACTGAACCACAACCTCCCCCTTCCATCACGCTGGGCCTCATGGGAGTTGTTGTTCTTTGTGACACTGAACTGATAGGCAGCACAGAGATGCAAGATGCAGATGAGCTGGGGGAGCCAGGAAAGGTAGATACACACACACGCACACACACAGCCACACACACATGTACACACACACAGCCATGCACACACACACAAACTATGTGTTCTTCTATTGAAAAAAAAAATTAACACATACTTTACATCTGGCAATGATTTCTAAGAGGATTAAAAAAATGAAACCTCAGGCAGTCTGTGCGTGTCTGTGTGTGTCTGTCTCAAGCAGTCTGTGTCTGTGTGTATGTGTGTGTGTGTGTGTGTGTGTGTGTGTGTGTCTGTCTGTATGTCTGTCAGGCATTCTGTGTGTATGTGTGTGTGTGTGTGTGTGTGTGTGTGTGTGTGTGTGTGTGTGTGTATGTCTGTCTCAGGCTGTCTATGTGTGTCTGCTTGTGTGTGTGTGTGTGTGTGTGTGTGTGTGTGTGTGTGTGTGTGTGTGTGTGTGTATGTGTGTGTCTGTTTCAGGCAGTCTGTATGTGTGTGTGTGTGTGTGTTTTTGTCTCAGGCAGTCTGTGTGTGCGTGTGTGTGTGTGTGTGTGTGTCTGTCTGTCTCAGGCAGTCTGCGTCCGTGCATAAGCGGAGGCTAAAGTCCCGACGGAGACGGGCAGCGGCGAAGTGATACAATGGTGGTGTCTTGCGGCCGAGGCGTCCCAGCAGGCGGTGCGTGCGGCTAATGAGGGGGAGACTGAGCGGAATGTGTTTTTAATTAAAAACCATAAAGTGCCAGAGTTACAGCACACCGTAGAGAGTGGACACACACCGAAGATGGAGAGGGATTCAAACACAAGGGCCGTGGCCGGATAGGAAATACACACACACTTACACACACACATACACTTACACACACACATGCACACGTGTACTGTACACGCACACACACACACACACACACACATACACTTACACACACACATGCACACGTGTACTGTACACGTACACACACACACACACATACACTTACACACACACATGCACACGTGTACTGTACACGTACACACACACACACACACACACACACACACATACACTTACACACACACATGCACACGTGTACTGTACATGTACACACACACACACACACACACACTCACACACACATAAACACACACACAGCTTATTTCTCCTTATGGAAGTGTAGATGAGGCCAAGAAAAATGCATAACAAATGAGAATGAGCCATTGAACCCCACTGAATAAGTTGTAGTGAATCATGAGCAGGCAAACTTAGGATATAGGATAGCTAAGTCAACATCTTCGTTTAATCATGGTAATGTGGTTATTGTAGGACAGGTGAATTTTTTGACAGTAGTCAGTCCTCACCTGCTTTCCTGACGCTCTGCTAAGTGCTAACTTCACTTGGACATGATTAATAGAGTTATGAAGGATTTGCTGGAACTTTTAAGACTTAGCTGATTTTGAGTAACTTTGTTCGCTTAACCATTGGATTCCTACCTGAAACATGAGGAGGTTAAGAAATGTTATGACTGACGACATCACCACAAATACACTGGATGAATTACTTGATGTCAGAGTGGGTGCATGTAGGCTGTTTTTAAATCTCTGAATGAGAGACCTTCTCTGAAACAACCCTGCAGAGTTATTCGAGCCATCTTCACCCCCAGTTACCTCCCTCATAGAGTTCTAAACTGCCCAGCTCAGCAGGATAGACTCATGAATTTAAGACTCAGTTTGTATATTTATTTCCCCAAAGTCACCATTTTAGGGTATTTTTGGTCGACAGTTTCTCCCGGGGGACCATGCTTCTAGACCTCTGAGCGGGTCTGGCTTCACAATTTTGTTCTTACCACTATGATTTCCCCCCCCCCCCCCCCTCTTCCACTGAGGTGCACAATTGGTCTCCCACCATGTGCACTGTCGTCACTGTCATATCTGCCCAAAACAATAAAATCCACCATCCCCCCTGATTTTTTTACAACTAGGCTACTGACTATATGCACAGCATTGTAAATGCAAGCATTGTAAATTCTAGTCTGTAATTCAGAAGGTGTATAAATATTTTTTTTGTGTGTTTACCATCTTCTACATCACTGTTAACAGCAACAGAACCAGGTGTGCACACTGACATTTGCTGCAGGTGGGTTTGTTGAATGGAAATGCGGTGGATGTATGATTGATTGTTTTTGTTCTGGTCAACAACAAACAGACTACTATGGATGACTCTCCTGAATACCAATGTGTGGAGGAAGAGAAATCACATGATAAAATATAATATTATGTGTTTCCACCAAGGACTAGAAAACATAGCCACAATAGAGAAAAAACCTTACAGCACTACAAGGCATCTTAATTTAATATACACTTTAAACAAGTGCTCTTATATTGAGTATGCATTTAAGGAAAAGAAAGAGAGAAGCACACATTGTTGGATAGGTAAAAATGTATGAAAAATCTTTTAATAAAGCACGGCGAATGATTAAAAGCACATAGTCATAATAAATTGCAATATATTGTGCTTATGTCCTAATCACTTTAAATGTTCCACATGATGATTCAGCGATATTGTTACACATACATAATGCAGTTTACATCCAGTTAAGTAATGAGTCTTTGGTAAGGCTGCAACCTTCCCACTCAATGCTCATACAACATGTTAATGTCTCATACAGTAGTTTGTTTTCGCGTAACAGCCTGTTTGACCTTAGCCTGGATAGGAAGGGCACATTCCCACTGCATGCAGACACCGTGCCCATGTAAGTTTGTGCCTATAGCATGGCCATGTCTTTATTTGGTGACACTTTATTTTATTGTCCCTGTCCCTTAAATTAAAAATAGGTACAGTGTAACAAAGTGTCTAACAACATGTAATATGTACTTACACTGTACCATAGGATTAGGGTTAGGGTCATTATGTACTTACACTGTACCATAGGGTTAGGGTTAGTGTTAGATATGTACAGTGTAAGTACATAATATTACGTGTTACATGTACATAAACTAAAAAAGGAACTATAAAATATAGTATTTCCCTGTATTCATTTGGGTTCTGGGGATGACAGTCTGGACCGAAACATCAGCGAGAAGAAAATGGAGTGAGAGAAAAGTGAGAGAGAGAGGAAGGAAGAAAATGAAATAGGTGTAAACATGTCAGTAAGAAAGTAAAACACTGACACTGATGTTTTGTGAAAAATGGTTCTGCTCAGCAAAGCCAGTGTTTACATGCATACATACATTTCTCAATTTGTAAGCTTGCCAGGATCTGGGGTGCGTTTCCCAAAACCGTCGTTGCTAACTTCCTTAGCAACTTCGTAGGTTTGAACGATGGTCTTACCACACTGCTGTTTCCCAACACCATCGTCCAGACTTAGCAACCAACGATGTTTACAACTACAGTAGTCCGATGGATCGTTCAACGACGCAAGTGTTTCCCAACAACAAAGTCTGGACGAACCATCGGAAGTTCCATCGTGAAGCTGTGCAGTTGGAACGATTAGCATGGACCTGTCGTGAGACCGTCGTGTTTGTTCACGTGACGTCTTGCTCGTCACCTTTGGCCCTTTTGTGGCGGATTACGCGGCTGTCTGTGCGTTGCTGCCACCATCTGCATAAATTATGTTACTCCCAATTCACTTAATTATCGGTATTGCATTGCCAGATCATGTAAAAAGAAGGTAGAAAACACACCCGATAGCACACAAAAAGCTGGTGCAAAATGTGGTTGGATAAAAGTTAATGTGCGTCAGTGATGTTAATGAGCACTTTTGTAAAATTGTGATGTATGTGCACTGATTACTGACCCACAAGCACGGTTATTCCATTGCCCCGTAGATCATTTACACCTGTTACAAATTGATTACTCTTCGGCAGGAGTCGAACCCATATCTCACCGAAAAAGACAACACTTCCTTTGACAGACCGACGAGCTAACCACTCATCCACCTCACCACTTAGGCTACCTACAGGGAGGGAGTGGTTATATTTATAGCTGTTGCTCTATGCAGTATAAATTAAATATATAGACATATGATACAAACTGACAGTCGGTTGTTACTTTTAATGAGTAGGGCACATGGTTGTGTTTACGGAGATACCCCAGAGTTTCTACAGCTGTCATACCGGCTTAAATGAAATGAGACTACGTTTATGTCCTTATGTAGATCAATCGTTTCTGTCGTTATCCGCAACGAATGCATCCGAATACTCTCCGAGCACTTCCGAAACATCTGGGTACTTTGCAGTTTGAACCACCTAAGTCCAAACTAACAACAGTTCAGACTTCCATCGTACTTTGGTGGTTGGAGATTTTCGGGAAACAGTCGGTTGTGGCGTGCTGAGTAGTTTGAACCTACGTTGTACAACGGTGGTTTAATGCTAACCTCCGTCGTTGTTTGGGAAACGCACCCCTGGGTGGCAGGCACCACGGATGGAAACCTACGTTAGCACAATAAAAGCATTCCTCAGGGTGGCCACAGTGACAAAAGCGGGTTCTCTCACAAATTCAAAACATACACTGAAAACAAGAATAAGCCCAGCTCACGTGAAAGGTTGGTGGAAACTTGTTGCCTTTAATGAGTTAAGAGTTAAGTCAAGATGGCACCGCAGATGGCAGCCTCGGTGCATCTACCCAACAAAATAGTTGAGCTGCTTCTCCTGAATAAGATAAACAAGGACTTCGCCCGGTCTGCTGCCCTCTGCTTCACTGAAACATGGCTCAGTGAACTCATTCCAGACAATGGATTACATCTTCCAGGGTTCGGCTTGCATCGCGCCGATCGGCAGAAAGAGCTATCGGGAAAGACGAAGGGTGGTGGAATATGCTTTTACATTAACGAGGGTTGGTGCACAGATGTTACGGTTCTCAGCAAACAGTGCTGCCCAAACCTCGAATCACTTTTTTTGAACTGTAAACCCTTCTACTCACCACGGGAGTTCTCCTCATTCATTCTAGCCGGTGTTTACATTCCACCTCAGGCTGATGTGAGTGAAGCTCTGCAAACTCTCGCTGACCAGGTTAACTCATCAGAACAAACTTATCCCGACTCACTGCTTATCATTGTAGGGGATTTTAATCAAGCTAACCTAAAAAACGAACTTCCAAAATTCAGACAGCACATCAACAGTCCTACCAGGGGCAATAACATATTGGATCACTGCTACACTTCTCTCAAGGATGCATATCACTCTGTCTCCGTGCGGCACTAGGCCGCTCAGACCATTGCCTGGTTCATCTTATTCCTACCTACAAACAAAAGTTAAAAACAGCTAAACCTGTGATCAGGGGTGCGTTTCCCAAAAGCGTCGTTGCTAACTTCCTTAGCAACTTCGTAGGTTTGAACGATGGTCTTACCACACTGCTGTTTCCCAACACCATCGTCCAGACTTAGCAACCAACGATGTTTACAACTACAGTAGTCCGATGGATCGTTCAACGACGCAAGTGTTTCCCAACAACAAAGTCTGGACGAACCATCAGAAGTTCCATCGTGAAGCTGTGCAGTTGGAACGATTAGCATGGACCTGTCGTGAGACCGTCGTGTTTGTTCACGTGACGTCTTGCTCGTCACCTTTGGCCTTTTTGTGGCGGATTAGGCGGCTGTCTGTGCGTTACTGCCACCAGCTGCATAAATGATGTTACTCCCAATTCACTTAATTATCGGTATTGCATTGCCAGATCATGTAAAAAGAAGGTAGAAAACACACCCGATAACACACAAAAAGCTGTTGCAAAATGTGGTTGGATAAAAGTTAATGTGCGTCAGTGATGTTAATGAGCACTTTTGTAAAATTGTGATGTATGTGCACTGATTACTGACCCACAAGCACGGTTATTCCATTGTCCCGTAGATCATTTACACCTGTTACAAATTGATTACTCTTCGGCAGGATTCGAACCCATATCTCACCGAAAAAGACAACACTTCCTTTGACAGACTGACGAGCTAACCACTCAACCACCTCACCACTTACCTACATGGAGGGAGTGGTTATAGTTATAGCTGTTGCTCCATGTAGTATAAATTAAATACACAGACATATGATACAAACTGACAGTCAGTTGTTACTTTTAATGAGTAGGGCACATAGTTGTGTTTACGGAGATATCCCAGAGTTTCTACAGCTGTCATACTGGCTTAAATGAAATGAGACTACGTTTATGTCCTTATGTAGCCTAGATCAATCATTTCTGTCGTTATCCGCAACGAATGCACCCGAATACTCTCCGAGCACTCCCGAAACATCTGGGTACTTTGCAGTTTGAACCACCTAAGTCCAAACTAACAACAGTTCAGACTTCCATCGTACTTTGGTGGTTGGAGATTTTCGGGAAACAGTCGGTTGTGGGGTGCTGAGTAGTTTGAACCTACGTTGTACAACGGTGGTTTAATGCTAACCTCCGTCGTTGTTTGGGAAACGCACCCCAGGTCAACAAAGAAGTGGACGGAGGAGGCAAAGGAAGAACTACAGGATTGTTTTGACTGTTTTGACTGACTGGAGTGTCTTCGAGGAGGCCACAGCTGACCTGGACGAATTGACAGATACCGTCACCTCATATATTAGTTTCTGTGAGGAAGTTTGCGTGCCAACAAAAACTTTCCGTATATTTAATAACAACAAACCATGGTTCACCCCGAATCTCCGTCAGCTCCGCCAAGCCAAGGAGGAGGCCTACAGAAATGGAGATAAGCCTCTCTTCAAGTCACTCAGAAACTTACTCACAGAAGAGATCAGAGTAGCTAAAAGGAGCTACTCTGAAAAGCTGAAAAAACAGTTTTCAGCTAACGACTCCACGGCACTATGGAGAGGGCTTCAGGACATCACAAATTACAAAAGACCACCCCCCACTGCTGAGGCCAGCAACGGCCTTGCTGATGACCTGAACGCCTTCTACTGCAGATTGGAGAAGGAGGCATTCACACCCCTCCCCCCGCCAGATCAACTGCAGACCCCACCACCCACCTGGCTTCACCCCCCCAATCCACCACCCGCCCCCCAATCCACACTCATCATTTGCGAAGAGGACGTCCGTCGCCTCTTTGAGAGGCAAAATGTCCGGAAGGCTCCAGGTCCAGATGGAGTAACACCCTCCTGTCTCAGGGCCTGTGACATCCAGCTGGCACCAATTTTTACTCAGATCTTCAACAGATCACTGGAGCTATGCGAAGTTCCCTCATGCTTCAAAAGCTCTACCATCATCCAAGTCCCCAAGAAACCCTCCATCTCTGGACTAAATGACTACAGACCTGTGGCCCTGACCTCAGTTGTCATGAAGTCCTTCGAACGCCTTGTGTTGTCCCACCTCAAAAAGATCACAGGCTCCCAGCTTGACCCCATGCAGTTTGCTTACAGGGCAAATAGGTCAGTGGACGATGCAGTGAATATGGGACTGCACTTCATCCTGCAACACCTTGACCAACGAAGGGCCTACGCCAGGATTTTGTTTGTGGACTTCAGCTCGGCGTTCAACACCATTATCCCAGATATCCTCACCACCAAACTCTCCCAGCTAACTGTGTCTCCTGCCATCTATCAGTGGATCTCCAACTTCCTGACCGACAGGAGCCAGCACAGCATGTGCGGCTCGGAGGTGTCACATCCGGTACACGGACTATCAGCACTGGTGCTCCCCAAGGCTGTGTCCTCTCACCGCTGCTCTTTTCTCTCTACACAAACGACTGCACCTCCAACGACCCAGGGGTCAAGCTCCTTAAATTTGCAGACGATACCACTGTCATTGGGCTTATCCAGGATGGTGATGAGTCTGCATACAGACAGGAGGTTGACAAGCTGGTGCTCTGGTGCAGCCAACACAATCTACAACTTAACACACTGAAGACTGTCGAGATGGTTGTGGACTTCAGGCAGCACCCCTCACTGCTGCACCCCCTCACAATATCCCACAGCCCAGTATCAAATGTGGACTCTTTCAAGTTTCTGGGATCCATCATCTCTCAGGACCTGAAGTGGGAGTCCAACATCAACGCCACCCTCAAAAAGGCTCAGCAGAGGATGTACTTCCTACGCCAGCTGCGGAAGCATGGCCTACCACAAGAACTGTTGGTGACCTTCTACACAGCTGTAGTAGAATCCATCCTCTGCTCGTCCATCACAGTCTGGTTTGGAGCAGCCACACAACATGACAAACACAGACTACAGCGCACAATTCGGACTGCAGAAAAAATCATCGGTGCCCCCCTGCCCTCCCTCCAGGACTTGTACATTGGGAGGACCAGGAAGCGGGCAGAGAACATAATCAAAGACCCCTCTCACCCTGCACACACCCTCTTCGACCTCCTTCCCTCTGGTAGACGCTACAGATCCCTGCACACCAAAACTACCAGACACAAAAACAGCTTCTTCCCAACTGCCATCACCCTACTGAACAGCTGAACTACACATGCATACTGTACATACATACATGCACATAGGTGTATATGCTTACTGTTATGCCCTTGTATTCCCCCCCTCCCAGCGCTTCTCTTGCACATGACACAAGTAAAGACTTGCCTAGGTTTCCCCTGCCCAGCAACTCAAGACTGTTTTTTTTTACCGGTTGTTTAACCCACTGTGACACCATGTGCCTACTTGTACATTATTGCCCATATTGGGTGCCTGTATGTATATTGTATATTGTTGTCCCTACTGTGCAATACAACTACACATACTTGTTTAGTCTATTGTATTTATTGTATTGTATTATGTTCTGTGTTATGTGTATAGAGAGCTAACATCTGCCGGAGTCAAATTCCTTGTATACGTAAGTATACTTGGCCAATAAAGCTGATTCTGATTCTGATTCTGATTCTGATAAGTAAATGCAACTATTCTTTTTATAAGTTGTGTTAACTTTTGTCTCCACATAACTTGAAATAGAATTCATTTACTTAACTCCACAACTGTGGCATGTGTTTCGTATGCACCACTGATAAGCTGGTAAGGACACAGCCCTTGCAGCCCCCAGGTCATGCCCCCTCACCCCCTCTTCTCACACACAGCCCTAACATCTCGCCCCTGCCGCCCCCCCTTGCTCCCCATGTCATGCCCCCCCCCCCCCCCCCCCCCCCCCCACACACACACACACACACAACACAGCCCTCATGCCCTCGTGGCTCAAGCCCCCCCCCCCCCCCCCCCACACACGCACACAGCAAATAGCTTTTGCTAGCCCCTCCCCCCTCACACACACAATCCATCATCATCCACTACAGCCAGTCCTCCCTCCCAACCCCAACTGCACTTTATGCACTTTATCCAACCCCCCATCACCTATTCTACCTCTGCCCATTATCTGTTAGCCATCCCCCCGACTGCATTCTATGCACTTTTCACTGCATGTCCTACTCTACCCAGTATGTCTATGCACGTGACAAATAAATATCCTTGTACCCTTGTATCTTTGTAAGATGTGGCATGGAACGTTTTTGCTTAAACTGATTCTGTTTTTCCTGCAGAGCATTCAAAGATAAAAGCTAGAATTGTGTATTATCTGGTTCCATTAATTCAAAAGATTATCATTCATTGTGATTAAATTATCTTGATGTTAATTATGCAAATGCATGCCACAGTACAAACTGTATGAATTAACATAACTCAACAGGACTAATTGTTACAATTGCATTTAGCCGAGCTGGAATCTAAGCCAAAGATTTATTCTCTAAAATGACAATTACATTACATGGGATGACTGTGAAATGAGCCAAGAAAATCCATAAACAACCGCCTGAAAAAAAAAAAAGAAAACAACAATAAATGAAACAACAGAACCAAAGTAGAAAAATACAAAGAAAGAGATGCAAACTAAATCAATGGCCAATGGAACACTGGACTCAATAGATATAAAATAAACATCAGTTTTAGTATTTGCTAAGCAAGACATTGTGTAATGTGTGTGTGTGTGTGTGTGTGTGTGTGTTATGGAGAGCACCATGTTTGTATTCACATAGCACATTGGGCTTTGGCTCTTTGTGTGTGTGTAAGATCCTGTAGAGGCACAACAACAGGCGGAGAGAAAGAAAGAAGCAGTGCCCCACAAGCAGGATCTAAAGCAGATAATCCCAGGTGTGTGTGTGTGTGTGTGTGTGTGTGTGTGTGTGTGTGTGTGCGTGTGTGTGCGTGTGTGTGTGTGTGTGTGTGCATGAGGTCCCAAATATCGACCTTTTTTTGGTGACACAGAAACACACACTCTTACCTCACCGCCAAACACCATAAAGCAAAACACACAACACACACACACACTCATGCACACACAACACACACATGCACACGCACACACACACAAGCAAAAATCACATACACAGACACATACAATCACATTTGTTTGCCCAAAATGTGGAAATATTTAGCCGTATCGGGCAATTTGGCGTATCACTTCATCTTAATGTAGTTTGAGGCTAAACAGTACCCCAGTACCTCATTATGAGCTAAACACTCGTAACATCACTCACATACACACACACACACACACATGACAGACAGACACACACACACACACACACACACACACACACACACACACACACACACAGGAAAGACAACGGCTCAGGCAGCCTCTATTACTCACATTGTCTCAGTAGGCTTGTCACGTGGGATACACACTCAACACGCTCTGGGCTAACATGTTCGCCCATTTGTCTCACACACACACACGCCGCAGCACATCAGCACATGGGCACACTCGTGCATCTACAGACACACACATACATGCAGACATACACACACACACTTGTATGAAAATGTATCGTGTAGCACGAGCACAGTCCTCAGAGGACTTGTATACGTGACATTGCTGGAAGCTC
The DNA here is from genome assembly GCA_027475355.1 of Coilia nasus. Lineage (NCBI taxonomy): Eukaryota > Metazoa > Chordata > Actinopteri > Clupeiformes > Engraulidae > Coilia > Coilia nasus. Next base: position 3,056,520 of record CM050219.1, on the reverse strand, counting down.
AATTTTATCGCCTAATTTAATATATTCTCTCTGGTACCCTGAGCTGTTTGCTCTTTGGGTGTAACATCTGAGACAAACTCTCTCTCTCTCTCTCTCTCTCCCTCTCTCTCTCTCTCTTTCTCTGTCTTTTTTCTTCTAGCTTTCTCCCTCATTAGCACATACACACACACACACATGCACGCACACACTTTAAATGTTTAATTTAGATTACACATGCATGCAGTGGAAAGAATGGCAGTACCATCCTATCTAAGCATACAAACTCCACTGTTACCAAGTTCAGTAAAAGAAACAGCCTACAGAGCTAAATGTACACAGTGTATACTGTATACACCGCTGTGCATATCGACTAACAATATTACTTTTTTGTGTAACCTGATTTATCCAGTTGTTCCACCAGAGATTTTAGGTCTGATGATATATAATTCATGTGAACTGTCGTTCAAAATTATTGAGTCGTTAAAGTTTTCCCTCATAAATGTATAATAAACTTGAAATTTTGATACTGTGAGCAGACAGAATAGTGACGCTGAGAATGTTAAACAAAAACAAGCGCAGGTCTAAAAAGTCCCCAACTTGACTGGAACTGAAACATACATCCAAAAAAAAAAAAAAAAAAAAAAACATCCCAGAAATTCTGCTCTGCAGTGGATTCTGCTTCCACACCTGGTGTAGCTTAACGGTAAGGTCTGTTAGTCATGGCAGATTCGCAAAATGACTCCAAAGAATTTACTGTAAATCTTTTTGATGTGGCACCTCATTGGTATGTGCACACACTTACCTTTTGTCCCTGCGAATCATTGCAGCATGCTAGCTCTCATGCTAAGGCCCAGAACACACTTGGTTTTTGGCCAAGTTTAGGCATATTCCAAAACCTTGGTTATATACTGTGCACGAATTACACATGCTGTTGGAGGCTTCCACTAGAGGGCAGACATGGGATTCTGACCCAAACCCAACGATGGTCCAAGGACTTGGGTTAAACACTGGGGGGGGATAGTCATTAATATTTCTTTATTCTTTGCAATGATGTGATTATTTGGGTGTGTTATATTGACTGGATCTGATTTTTTGCTGGGGTCATGACCCCCATAACTGTAGCAAATGGTGTTGCGAATTATCCATCCCCCTCTCCTTACTCCTCAATTGAACTGGCTCTACTCTCACTGTCCTCTATATCCATAAGAGGTGCAAGCGGACATCGTCCCGTACAATCTCTGCTTCAGTCGTTGCAGGACCAAGGCCAGCTACCAAGCCAAACCCGCACAGTTAACATCAAGCAGTCATACAGACGAACTAGTGAAGAAGGAGTTGATTACGTCTCATTACACTACAATGATTTCCATCTCAATAACTATTTCTGGCTGAGTATATTATGAAATAAGAATCTGTTTACACAACTTTCTCATTCACATTCACTAATCAGATATTGCAAATTACCTGATATTTAAGTCTCCAAATTTAGTTGGTGGAAATACACTGACCGGTTGGCAATGAACCTCTACGTTTATTACAGCAGTAACACCATGTGTGTGTTTTTTCGGTGTCACTATGGTGATGTTTCACATAAAGGCACACTTCGAAACAAGACACAGAACCACACTCCTGTGACACATAGTCCAAGCGTTCCTCAGCAAAACAAATGCCCTCTCTGAAAGGAAGATACACACTGAGATTTAGGGATACTTTCAATCAAGAAACAGTGTCATGGCACACTCAGAATGTCAATATGGTTTCATGTATTCGACCATGGGTGTAACATCTGACACAGACTCTTTTTCTTTCTTCCTCATTAGCACACACGCGCGCACACACACACACACACACACACACACACACACACACACACACACACACACACACACACACACACACACACACACACACACACACACACACACACACACAGAAAGAGAGACACTGAGTCCTCTGCAGCTTGACTGACAGGAGAATGATGAAAAACTGCCAGTCATTCCTCATCTCGTGTCACACTCACACAGATTGCTAAATGCACACACACACACACACACACACACGCACACACATGCACACCCGTGCACACACACACGCAGACAAGGATTAACTGTTCTTCTCTGACAAAAACACACTTGCGTGACTAAGCTGCATCCGCACAATCATAACACACACACGTACACACACACGCGCACACACACACTCACAGTTGATGGATGGTTTAGATATGTACGTAGGTACACTGCGAAAAAGTGACTGGCACTCAAGTGCATGGAAAAATAGACTGGCTCTCTTTTACTCATTTATGAACATGCAGGAGATATCACACTGATACACAATCACACACACTCAAACTGACATAAAAATGACATGTACATGGACAAAGACGCACACACATTTAAAAAGACACAAATCAAATTAAAGCTTTTACAATTACATGCATCTATACAAGTAAACGCTTTATGTGTTAATATGTGCACATGCATGCACATTTAACATGACATAAATCACGTAAAAGTGCTCACAATTATATGCACATACGCATTTGTGCACTCCAAACATTAAGACACAAACACGCACGCACACACACACACACACACACACACACACACACACACACACACACACACACAGGGCCTTTGACCCCTCTATCGGCTGCTCGCTCTCAACAAAAGCAATTTGGCCTCCCCGAGCTCCAGACGGCCTCTCCTGTGGGCTGAACTCTCACCCTCCATTCCAGCGCTGGTGATTAGTCGTCTTCACCACTGCTTGAGTGCAAGCAGATATCTTCATACGAGAGCTGTGTGTGTGGGATTGTGTGTGTGTGCGTGTGTGTGTGTGTCTGTGTGACAGACAGACAGACAGACAGAGAGAGAGAGAGATTTTATACATATAGTGTTTGTGTGTGTGTGTAAGAGAAAGTTCAAAGGTGCTTCTGCAGGTGTGAGCATATTAGATTATCATGTTTTTTTCTAGATCAGTGTTTTTATTGTGTGTGTGTGTGCGTGCGTGTTTTGTATTTGGATTCATGTGTGTATATATGTCACTTTCCTTGTGTGTGTGAACTTAAATGTGTATGCTTATGTGTGTGTGTCTGTGTGTGTGTGTGTGTGTGTGTCAATGACAACAGGCACGTGACTAGCAGGGTCAGAGTTCATGGGTGTTAACTTCTGTGACCACACACTGACCTTCCATTGCTTACCCACAAAGCCAATGAGACATAGATCCCTAAAGCTGCTCATTACTACAGAGGTAAGTGCATTCAGACGTCATGTCAAACATTCATATTAAGTGCAGCAAACAGGCATATGGAGACACACGCGTGGAAATAATACTTAAAACACACTCCTAGGGGCTATGTACATACACAAAAGTATGCATTTATTTGTGCACAGTTGAGCTTACACACACACGGGGGAAAGGAAAATCTAAAGTGAGCTAAAAAGACTGTTATGCACTGACTGAATGTGTACACAGTTACACTGGCACACACACACCAAAATAACAACAAACATGAAATCCCCGCTTCCCTGCCCTCTGCACTCCACGGCAACTACAAATGACACAAAAACATTGCCTTACAGAGAGTAAGAGAGAGTAACACAAAAAGATTGCCCGGCTTATGGAGAACCAGAGGCTCATTGGGGAATAGTCCACCTTGCACACGGTTTGCTAATGAGTTACTTTTGTTTGTGTGTATGTCTGCGTCTGTGTGTGTTTGTGTTTCTGTGTTGCCTTTGTGATTGTGAAAAACAAGAACGCAACTGCACTTGCAACTGTGTGTGTGTGTGTGTGTGTGTGTGTGTGTGTGTGTCTGTCTGTCTGTGTGCCCAGGTTGACATGCATGTACATATTAGATTAGATTAGATTAGATTAGATTCAACTTTATTGTCATTACACATGTATAAATACAGGTAACGAAATGTCGTTTAGCATCTAATCAGAAGTGCAAGAGCAGCAAGTGCGATATGTACAGTATATACAATATAGACAGTAGTGAATTATGTACAATAAGTAGGGCAATATGAACAGGTGGAAGTACTTTGT
>CM050219.1:3025000-3047500 GCA_027475355.1 Coilia nasus | reverse complement strand
TGGGTCACATATCTCTGTGCTTTACTAATAGAATGACACACGATGGCTTGTGTGTGGGTGGTACAGGTGGCTGACAGATTTAATTTTTCAAGGCTGACAAGTGTGACATATGCTAATTAACCTAATTAATACAGAACGGTTAGTCTTCAGTGACTTAAAAAAATGTGAGAAGTTGCAGTGTAATGATATTCACCTATGTGTGATGAAACTTTTTTCAATGCTATTTACTCAAGTGCATGACAAATGGCTGTTTTTTAAACTACTTGTTTTGTCTTTCTTTTTGTTAACATGTTTGAATATTATATGCCCTCAATTGTTAACATGGCACAAGTAGGACATTTATTTTGTATTATAAGAAGAGCCAATCATGTGCATTGTAAGGTCACGTGATATGAAGGTATAAAACCGTGTGTGTGTGTGACAATAAATTTTTCTTTCTTTTCCTGAGCAATAGTATACATTTCCTTAGTTCAGTTATCCCTGAGTATACACGAGTTCTCCGTGCAGTAAGCTACTTGGCTAACACTTTTCCTCAGTAATCTCATTCTACTGGAGTTTTATACTAACATCTGCTAAATGACAACTTCAGCACTGTTAATGAACTGAATTTAGTTAGGAAAAACATGTACTTAGGGTGGTAGTGTGGGGTCTGGGGTTGTCAATAAGGCCTTGTATTAAATTATTGATTGGTGATGTCATTTATTTATTTATTTAGTAATATCAGCACAACAGATTGCCATGCAGAAATGTTACCTGCACAAACTAAGATCAAAACTCGAAAATCACTCAAGGAAACAGCAATAGCTAACCTTGACGACTTCAAATGTTATTTCAAAAAGATACTCACAAGTCATATCTGTTTAGAACATTTTCTTGACAGGGTTTCAAATGTTATCTGCCCATTAGGCATTTTGTTGTGCACAATTGTTGCTCATATTACGTAAGAGACCAGAGACCAGACCTTCCATTTGATCCCTATGAATATGGCACCTGGCACGGCATACTCCTATTCTCCAGAACATTTTGCAATAAGCCCCTTTCAAAGTCAACAGTCAAATGGATGCCTTACAGCAGTTCATTTCCATTTATGTGTTTTACAGCCAGTGCAACAATTCTAACCTATACTTTAGATTTCTAAAACAAAATGCTCTTTTCCATTACAAAACATCCTCCCCGCCCCCCGGACCCAACGTGAAAAAGGATCATAGGAGCCTTATTTGCAAGCTGTTGTTTTTCCTATGTTCCCTCTAAAAGCCAAGGAACTTTGACCTCTGACACAGCTCCCCCATTCTCAGCAACATACCTAACCAATGCTGCCATGCCTCCTTCACAGCAGCAAGTTCTGCAATGCAAAAGGCCTCACACTGCTGTGAAACACTAACTGATCCAATAACTGTTATGCTGTGTCACTTCATATGGGCATTTCCAGGCTGAGGGCTCCAAAGTCTGATCTGAAATCAGTGTCTGAGGGATTTAGGGAAATGGCACTTTGGGAGTCTTTATTGGGCCATAGTGTTGTAGTAGCCATCACTTGCTTCCCGTATGCACAGCATGGCTTGCATATATATATATATATATGTGCAGCAAGCAGTTGGTAAGACATAAACAGGGTTGATGGGCTCTGAATCCATTTTCTCAAAAGCAGTGGGAACACTTGAGCGTGGACATTAAAAGACAGTTATGTAGATGCAACTTGGAATGGCTTTCTCCGAGGACATACAGTGTACCACATGCATTTTTCTCTCGCTGTTAATGTGTGTGTATGCATGTTTGTTTGTTTGCGCCTGTGTGTGTGTGAGATAGATAGATAGATAGAGAGAGAGAGAGAGAGAGAGAGAGAGAGAGAGAGAGAGAGAGAGAGAGAGAGAGAGAGACTCCTTAAGAGTTTCCTGTCCGTTGTATCCTTTCCCTTTTCATTTGCATATGATTGCAGCATTGGTATCAGTAGGTATGTGTGCTTTTACGTGCATATGTGCATGTCTTGAAGCTGTGCACATGTTGTATTCATATATGTATCAGCATACTACAGAACAGGACTTTGGTTGAAGAGTAATATCAGCTTCTGAGGACATGTTGTTTGTGCACATAGATGTCAACATTTGCCATGCTGTGGATGTGAGGTTGCGTATGTGTGTATTCACATGTTTGTGTGTGTGTGTATGTGTGTGTGTGTGCGTGTGTGTGTGTGTGTGTGTGTGTGTGTGTGTGTGTGTGTGTGTGTGTGTGCGTGCGTGTGTGTGCATGTATAGACTTATGTACTTGTACCCGTGCCTGTGCATGAGGTTTCTATGTTTAAGTAATTAAGCATGCCTGTGCATCAACACACACATCCCCCCACGCTTTGTGTTTGTGCCTTGTGTGTGTGTGTGTGTGTGTGTGTGTGTGTGTGTGTGTTTATCTTTATATTTTCAGTCGTGTTTGACTCACCTCTCACGGGAGTTTATCGCTGGAAGACAGGTGTGCCTTGATTCCCTTCTCCTCTTCCTCCTCCTCCTCTTCCTCCTCTTCCTTCCCCTCCTCTTCCCCCGTTCTTCCTCCTCCTCATCGTCTTCCTCCTCCTCTTCCTCCTCCCCCTCCTCCTCCCCCTGTCCTCCTCCAATGTCCCCTCCTCTTCCCATGCTTCTCTTCCTCCCACTCCTCCTCCTCTTCCTCCTCCTACCCCTCCTCCCCTGTTCTCTTCCTCTTACTTCTCCTCCTCTTCCCATGTTTCCCATGCTGCTCTGCATTGCCTGTCGCCCTGCAGCTCTCCCTGCTTTTACCAAAATTAAAGCACCTTCATGATTGACATGAGAACGAGCATGTTTGCCCTACTGTCACCGGTCCAAAAACACAAACAAATGAGAGAGAGAGAAGGGGAAAAGCAAACAACCATTAGACAACCTATTCCACACACACACATACACACACACACACACACACACACCTACACACACACACACACACACACACACACACAAACAACCATTACATCCTAATCCACAGGACATAACTCATCTCTCCCACCATCATGTTTTCACAGACTGAGACAGAGAGAAAAAGAGAGCGAGAGAGAGAGAGAGAGAGAGAGAGAGAGAGAAAGAAAGAAAGAAAGAAAGAAAGAAAGAAAGAAAGAAAGAAAGAAAGAAAGAAAGAACGAACGAAATAAAGAAAGAAAGAAAGAAAGAAAGAAAGAAAGAAAGAAAGAAAGAAAGAAAGAAAGAGAGACAAAGAGAGACAAAGAGCGAAATAGAAAAAGAGGGAGAGAGAGAAAGAAAGAGAGAGCTGTCATGTGGAAAGTTAAAACACACACTTAGGCAGAGGATGGATGATGCAGCTCATAGTATAGCAAGCTAAAGCTAAAGGACATTTGATCTACAGTACACATACATGTTCCAGGGCCCCTCTGAGTGATGCTGGTTCATAGATATAGTATTCTATATCCATGTGCTGGTCCCCACAAGCCTCACCTCTCATATGGCCCTATGGAGATCTTTACTAACATACAGTAGCTTACGTAATAGTTTCAGCTAACAAGTGCAAAATGCTTACAGAAACCTGTGCTCACTCTGAAATGGTCGTTTATACATCTCTGGGGATGGTCAATCAGCGGGCAGGCCTTAAAAGTTTGTGAGGTGGATGACCGTCGCTATAAAACAGCTCAGTTAACTCATTGTGAGGTGTGTTGGAGCCAGTGGAGACTGAGAGAGCAGGTCTGGCCTATAAAAGAAGCACTGCTGGGTAAAGTCTCGCCAGGAGGTTCTCACAGGGATTTGTTTATTTATTTGTTGATACATTTTTTTCTTTAATCTATCTATCTATCTATCTATCTATCTATCTATCTATCTATCTATCTATCTATCTATCTATCTATCTATCTATCTATCTATCTATCTATCTATCTATCTATCTATCTATCTATCTATCTATCTATCTATCTATCTATCTATCTATCTATCTGTCTGTCTGTCTTTCTTTAGTGGGGTTTTCATTGCAGCTGCATGTCCACCTTTGTGCTGTGCTTCTGTTGCATCAGCGGTGGTGGGGAATGGAAGGGGTGTCTGTGCATTTTGATTCTGGATCAGTTCCCTCCCCTGTGTGGCACCAGTCTGAAATGGTCTGCCAGCTGACTTGGAGCTTGTTTAATTATCTGGCTTAAATTAATAATTAGCAAGTACTAATGTATATCAAATAGAGATGTTTGTTTTGCTTCTTGCTTATTGTTTGCATTTAATGCACAACCACACACACAGGCAGACATCAAGATAAGGTTTTCTCATGTGCAATATCCAACATCTTACAGTTTTTCTCTATTGCTTTGGTACATTTTTCAAATCTTTCTTGCAATTTGCAGAAGATCGAGTGCATTTCTCAAAACAGTTTGGACAGATAGCAAAACACCATGGATCACCTGCAAAAGCCAGTCTCTTGCTCAAAATCCTTAGTATATCCCTCAAAAGCAAGTTTTTGTGTCAATATACGTGTCAGTGCCATCAGAATGTTTAGTCATTGTGTCATTGTTTACGGATAAGACAAATTCATTTGTCATGTTGGCAATTGAATAGTGCACTTCAAAGGGACATTTTGATGTAAAATGTGGTTTGGGTGTGATGACAAGTACATTTGACGTCATATAATGTATATGTGTGAGATTGATTGCAAAAGACAAGATTCACATTTATAGAATGACTTCTTTATTGGCAGACATTGACATTGCAGTGCGTGAAGAAAAAAAAAAGACAGCACTGCACAGAACAAAGGTAAAACACAGTAAGTAAACATAGGTCAAACATATAAACATAGATCATACAGTAAGTAAACAAAAAATATGAACATCTCCCCAAATTCTAAATCCTAATCCTGATCTTCAGCTTCTTCACGTTCCTGTCTGTCAGGCCACAAATTTTCATCCATGTCACACCAGATGTCCTCCCGTGCAAGGCAGCGTGGATAGTATCTTCTGGAGTGCCTAATCCATGCTCTGCAGGAATCTGCTGTTATGTCTTGGCATGCTGCATCCATTGCAGCCAGAAGGGTTACTTGTGTGTGTGGCTCACAGTCACACACCTTCCACCTCCAGGCTTGACATGTTATGATAGCTTGGTAAATCATTTTGCATGTGAAGACTTATATGATGAACTATAGCCTAAATGTTTTGGGGAGTGAGACTATTTGATAGATTCCCTTAAGAAAGCATTTTGATTAGCATGACAAAAGCAATTGATAATGTACGAAAAAACTGAGAATTGAACACAAACAGTTGTATGGATGGACAAAAGCATTTGCAATTTGTTTAATGCAATGAGAAACTGCCTTTTTCATCTGCACAAATGGCATGATGATGTGACAGTTGAAAAACAACTTTTGAGAATTTCAATTCTGATGTGAGAAATGTACCAAACCAATTGAGAAAAACTGTAATATATCACATACTGTCACAGTGGGCAACTGTAGAGCACTCACGGTATCAGTTAGATGACTGGCAGTAAGTAGTTGAGGTCCAGTGCCTGGTTCAGAGATGCCTGATACTTTAGTGAGTGCGTTTTCATGCGCTGCAGTATCCCGAATAAGACGCTTATCCCAATTTTGATCATATTTGGGATAATGTGTTTACATAAACTTGGAGAAATCATATTACTGTAATATCTTTGTCTACATGACAAATACTAGTTTCCTGATGTCTTCTTAACCACTGTTATCATTTATTAAAACATTGAATGTCAGAATTGTAGCCAATTGTCAGAATTTGAGATGTGGTGTATGCATGCTACAGTACCTTTCCCAGTATTCCAGGTAGAATGTCCTGAATTTTCTGACTAAATGGCAGGTCTGAGCAAATTATTACAGGGAGACTTTCAGCCTGAAACCGATACCAGACATTCAGTCATGTATCATTTCCTTGTACATAATTTAAAACAAACTGTTTGAGAACCTGTACAAGAACCGGATCATACCTGGGCGTCACTGAAAAGAATGTTTTACTCCTTTATTTACTAAGTAACTATGAAATATTAATAAGAACTTGACTTTTTATTCCAATGCTTCTGTCTTGACCTTCATTTGCTAGAAATTCTTGTGACCATAATTGGCCAGGAGTGTGATGGATGATATTACTGACAATCAGACTACCAGTTCAGAGTTAAAGCTCATGTTATTAAATATAGTATATCATGAGCCAAAGGGAGACCATGAAAGCTTGATGTGTTTCTCTGCGGCTAATTAGATCTGTGCTCTCTCTCTCTCTGTCTCTCAGTGACGTTCTCAAGAGAAACACGATGGCGTAATGCAATCTGCAGCTGCCAGCGCCACTGACAGATCCCATGCTGTATTTGGCCATGTAGAAAAACAGTGTGGAAAGGCACTTGATTGGTGAGGCAAGAAGCAGAGCCCTCATGGGTGACTGGGCTGGTGTGACAGAACAAAGTGATGCCAACCAAAATGCTTCCTGAAAATATACACCCTTAGGCTCCATCCTAGGCTGCCACTGGAAAGTCACAGATTTACAGCAACACTAAGTAGTTTTTTCAACCTTAAAATAATGTTTCCAAAAGGGTTTCAGTTGTTCATCAACTTGTGACAGGGTGAAAAGAGCTTTTTTTGGCATTCGCTTTGCCGTCCTCCATGGGCTATAACTGCACTAAGCAAATTTGGAGGAACAGTGTGCCTTTGTAGTTCTCTATGACAGACAATTCCGCTTCCAACCTGTAGGGCAAGCGAAGATGAAAACTACTTAGTATAACTTTAGCATATTGTACATTTTACACCATATTTTGTAAGATGCCATATACAACTGAGATATCTATCTATCTATCTATCTATCTATCTATCTATCTATCTATCTATCTATCTATCTATCTATCTATCTATCTATCTATCTGTCTGTCTGTCTGTCTGTCTGTCTGTCTGTCTGTCTGTCTGTCTGTCTGTCTAACCAGCTTAATAACAGTGTAATAACAAGCTATGCACATAATGAAGTCAAAGTTAATGGTAAATCCGTTTTGTCCACCTTTTTAAAGTATGTCTTTTGGCTTTCTCTAGGCGCTCTTTGGACAGAACCGTAGAGAGAGAGAGCCAGGAGGTGAGTGGCAGAGTGATGAAGAATAGAACCAGCGCATGACAGATGGTCAGGTTTGAACCCAGGACCCTGCAGGCTCCCAGGCAGTGGGAGGCCAGGGCCACACACACACCACTTCTTGCCTCAGTACTCTTCCCCAAAACGTTTTGTTTTTGCCAGTTTTAAAATACACACATTTACCTCACTTCTTTAGTTATAACAACAATAACAAAAAAGGAGTCCTGCATGCTGTAGCTATAAGGTTTTTTAGTTTTTGTTTTTTCCGTGGGACAGGGAAATGGAGAGATTGCAAGACTTTCACACAAGGTCCCTCCTCCTCCCACTAGGGTTGGACTGTGGATGTGTGTGTGGTCAGGTGGGGGTTGGGGATCGGGGGACGATGAGGGTTGGGTGATGGTTGGCATGATGTATCTCGATGCTACGACATGGCCCCCCTTCCCACTGGGGGGGCGCTGTATGTGTGCGCAAGTGTTTGTGTCTGTGTGTGTGTTGGGGGGGTGGGTTATTAGTTGTTACAGGGGGAGTGGTGATGCATCTCGGTGCTACGTTGTGGGTGCCATCTGTCACTTCCTCTCTGAGACTAACGAGGTGGTTTGTGCTGATCTGCCTGTCAGCGTCACGCTGTCAAGCCCTAGTGACAACGCCACTGCTCTCACACACTCCCAAGACACACATTCACACACACCACACACACCACACACACGTGCAGACACACACATGCCATGAAAGAAAGTAAGACATCGGCTCTGACATCAGCAGCAGGAGGGACACCTGGATTCATGCATGCCCGCCCACCAACACACAGACACACATACAGGTACACACATACACACACACACACAAGGAGGTCCACACTCCTCACCGTCAGCTGTCACCGCTCCCTCGACAGCTCATTTACCCTCAGACAGGACAGGAGAGGAGTGGAGAAGAGAGGAAAGAAGGGGAGGGGAGGGGAGAGGAGAGGAGGGGAGAGGAGAGATGTAGGGAGACATGGTAGAGAAAAGGGGAGGAGGATGGAAGATGGAAGGAAAGCCAACAGATGATAGAATTCAGAGGAGGAGAGAGATGGATGGTGGAGAGAAGAGATGGAAGTGGAAAGGAGAGGAGGAAAGAGGGAGGAAGATAAGACATTAGAAGGTAGCATTCGTGGGAGGAGGGCGGCTGAACAGTAGAGAGGAAGTGAACGGGAGAGGAGGATAGAGAGGTGAAGGAAAGACAATAGAAGAGAAGGGGAGAGATGAATGTTGGAAAGGAGGAGCTGGAGAATAGCAGGTTGGCCCCTTTTGGATTATCTGTCTCATCTCCTTTAAAGTAATACAAAGTAGTTTTCGTGTGGTCACCCTAGAGATTGTTCAAACTACAAAGACATGGCCCGCTTCTCCAAACTTGCTTAGTGCTGTTATAGCCCACGGAAGGTGCCAAAGCGAATTCAAAAGTGCCTTTCACCCTGTTACAAGTTGATGAACTACTGAAATGATTTTGGAAACATTATTTTAAGGTTGAAAAAAATACTCAGTGTTGCTTTAAGTACTGTATCTCATTTACCTTTACTCATTGGAACACGTCAAGGGCACACAGGAAGATCAAACGGTTTTTATAAGGACTTAGGAAAGGATAACTGTAAATTTAGGACTATGGGACGTCTTTTATCAGCTTTCACTTCAAAGTGACCACCTGTGCACTCAATGCTAAAGGTGCTTTTAAAAGGAAGCACTGAGGCATCTTCCATAAGCATTTGGGAAATCAGAATCGCCCTTAGAACTACATTTATACATAAGATAAGAACTTTCCTAAGAAAAAAACAGAATTTGAAAGCAGGTGTTGAGAGGCTCCAAGAAGGGCACTTCAAAAGAAACAGGGAGGAAAAAAGAGATAAGAGGTGACTATAAGATAGCAAATGTTTTAACATGGCAGACCGATATAATTATTATAACAAGGGGAAGGGCAGAGAATCCTGTTGGCCACACCACTAACTGGGGAGGAGTTTAAAGGACTGAGCATGTGTGTTACCATGGTTACCCCATGCAGTTGGAATTAATTACTTTACTCTGAGCTGTTAAATAATTACATTTGGTTAGATACCATTTAGCTGACGTTCTTGTGCAGAGCAGCTTAGAGTGAACTAGGTTAGGGGACGGCAAATGCTTTTCACAAAGCATTTCAGCCGTGGAGATTGCTAGTGTGCAGGAGATTGCTATTATTCCCTCCCCCCACCCACATGTTTTTTCTGCGTGTAAGAAATTAAAGACCACAGCAAAGTAAGAGTAAGATGTAGATGGAGTGTAAACCCTACACATCATGAACACGACACACTCTAAACTCCTGCCTCAACAGATGGCCTGTTAGCCTAACTGCTCACATTATGGTTCCATCACGGCGCATGAATCACACACTTTGTTTTAACAGCTTTCATTATGGGGACATATTGGACTAAGAGTGATTGGACACATAGCCAGATTTCCTTCAATCTTCTACCTCAGTAGTGATCTAAAAGACTAAAAGAAAGAAAGGACTATGCCAGAAGCATCAACAATGTTTCCTGTTATATTATACTATACTACACTATACTATACTGTACTGTACTGTACTGTACTGTATTGTACTATCCTACCCTATACCACACTACACTACACTACACCACACTACACTACACCACACCACACTACACCACACTACACTACACTACACTACACTACACTACACTGTACTATACCACACTATACTATGCTACACTGCACTATACTGACAGAGGCAACTAAGGAATGGTCATATATGTGAGGGCCAACAGGAGGGAGAGAGGTGTATGCAAGAATCCATAACAGGCTAGAACACAGTCAACTTTCACCTGCTAAATAAGTTAGCCTGGTAGCTTTCCACAGACATAGACATGTAACCCAGGGGCACTACTATCAGTATGAAACTCATACTATATGCTGTTTTATAACCTCTCTTTTCTCATCTGTCAGTCAAATCTGACTGCTGTGGGCAAATGGAGTCTGTTCAGCTTCCCATGAAAAATTAAAAGGTGGGTGATTTTAAAGCGTGGTGTGTTTAATCCCTTATGTCTACCTGTGAAGTATATCGCCTGAAGTAAGCAGAGGTGTGAGGCTTTGTAAGTTTCTGTGGATTTTTTTTTCTGTTTGACAAGCTCTGTAGCGCTGTAGAACGCCCACCCCTCTGAGGCAGCGGTGTGGGGGATAATTATCAGCACGAGTGCAGAAAAACTCTTCGGAGGTTGGTTGCCACGTGGAGCAGAAAGACATGTTCACAATCACAGGCAGCTAAATTGCTTTTTCCTGGTTAAGAATAAAAGGGTGCAAAAAAGCCTGTGATATTGTCCTGCCAGGGCTATACAGGTCTATTGTGGGCTCTGTCTCTTTACGGCTGTCTAAGAAACCATAGACCCACACTAAGCTTAAATAGGTCTAGGATACACTATAATAGAGATGATGTCAATTACACCTCTGAAAGAAAAAAAAACACATTTATAATGCTTTCTTCATGATGAATAAACTGGCAACAGTGACACAAGGAGGCCTTGTGCACTTACAGCACTGAACACTTACTGCAAATATATTCAGCACTCGAAGAACCTTTTGTGTGTTTTGCACTCTTGATTGGCAAGTCTAATTCGTATGCAGATGAACATGGATGGGAGGAAGGAAGGAAGGAAGGAGACAGATGAGGAGTGAAAAAATCACTGGCCTGTCACATTATGGCACAACTAACATGCTCTAGTGTTACGCATGCTGGCTGCCTTAATGGAAAATGTCAGTTAGCAAAACAAACATACCCACACATGTACAGACATACACACACATGCACGCATGCATGCACACACACACACACACGCACACACACACAAACACACACACACACACACACACACACACACACACACACACACACACACACACACACACACACACACACACACACACACACACACACACACACACCTGAAGCTACCACAGCTAAATCACCCAGCTAAAAACCCAAATCAGATAATACCAGCAGATCAGGAACAATAAGCAGGGGCAGGTTCAGAGTATTCAGTAAAAACACCAATCAAACAAACAAACACACAAATAAACAAGCAATTTTCTGTTTAAATAAACACTGCCTGAAATGTCTCCCTCGAGAGAAAAGGGGTAAGTATGGCAAGCCTTCTAAATGCATCAGTCAAACCAGCGATGGGTGACCACTGGGCTTAATCCCACATTGAGCTTCAGTTTCCAGTCTGCCAGATCACTTCACGTTTACTCTCCATCACGGCCCAGGACACACCTGAGGGGTTTCTGCAGGATGGGGGATTAGGGCCAAAGTCTGGCTACGTTCACCCACAGTATGCGCCTTCTAACAGAGAAGCTGGTAACACTTGATTTTACAGTTCCTTTTGTGGTGTATTTACATGTAACAACATGTACTATTATGTACTTACACTGTACATATACAGCCAGCCAGCATATGTTGATAGATGAATTGCTGATGATAAAAAATGTAAATTTAATGGTTAATAAATGCATAATACATGTTACAGACTAGTGATTATGAAGTGTTGCCAGTCTTTCTTTTGTAACATTATAGTGTTCTTCATTTCTGCACCTGCTGCAGTCTTTTTCTCACATTAAAAAAGGGTAATTTTAGGTAACAGCGTTGTCTGTCACTGATGATTGGGGGTCAGGAGTGAGCTTCTAGCTGTCTCATTGGATTACGGTAAATACCTGGGTGTTTGGGTCTGGAGCATTATGATGGGAGGGCCCCATGAGGGGGTGGAGGTGGTCACGGACCCCAGATGCCCCTGTCTCGACCGCATGATCCGAAGACTGGAACAAGAACTGCAACAGAGTAAAACTGACTCAATATCAAAACTGAGCGAGTGTTTGGGTGTCTGTGTGCATGTGTGTGAGAGAGAGATGAAACAGTTGTTTATTGAGCTAATGTAAAAAATAACATTACAGTTTTTACCAATCATTTTCACGCATGTCTTGATACCATGTCTACTTTTTCAAAACTCTTAACACTTTTGCATAAACCACAGACTATGGGAGCCAAACACTGTTCTCTTTCGCTTTGCTTTGACATAATTGCGTTCAATCACCACTTCAACCAAAATTCATTAGTACTTCTCTCAGTTGGTTTACAACCAACAAAATTAGCATCCACAGCTAATTTTTGTAGACATTTGGATACTCTTACCAAAACAGTTAACTTCAGGGTCAAAACCTAAAACAAATCAAAGACAATGTTACAAAACACAACATTTTGCATTTTGTTACACAACTGAAATAATGTAGGTGACACAATCTTCTTTTAGCCAAATAATTATTACAGTAATAATTAGCGCTTCCATACTTACTTGTCCATTTCTTTATAGTATTTTGAATTGTTACAGTATAGCTTGTTATCACATATACAAAGAGTTGTGTTGTTTTTTGGAAAACCATTACCATGTAAAAAGTTGATATTGCTGTGTGTTCCATCACCAGTATGTACTGTAAGGCATGGCCTATCCACACAACAGCAGCACCATAGATCAGCATTACAGTAGGGCCACAACCAACTTCTACAGACAACAAATATCTTTACATACATTTACATGGATTTCCTTTTGTAGTATGACATACTGTAGTTTCAGGAACTCTGGTGTGTTTCTGGAGTGATTTGTTTTCTTTTTCCATGATTGTGCATATTTGATTGATACAATTTACAGTTTTTGCCAATCATTTTCACGCGTACCATGTCTACTTTTTCAAAACTCTTAATACAATGTTTGTCACATATTACTGATATGTAATGTAAATACACACTTTATCAAACTATATAAGTGACATTTTTATGTATTTATGCACCTTTGACAATAGATGAATAAGTGTAAAGGCGTATACAGTGGACAAATGGATGATTCTTTGTACCTGGGTAAAGTGCCATACATATTAGAAAATATTAAAGCTAATTACAAAAACCAAGTGTTTTTCAGTGTTTTTTCTATTTCATATTCTATAACTGCAGTATGTATTTCAGAACTGAAGATAAACTGTATCAATCAAATATGCACAATCATGGAAAAAGAAAAAAATCACTCCAGAAACAAACCAGGATGAACCGTACCATGTGTTACCTTCACACTGTGCTTACATAGGCCTATATTACATTGTGTTCCACAGCAGAAAAGTGCAGATCCCATTACCGGCATCACTTAGAGTTCCTAAAAGTACAGTATGTTATACTACAAAAGGAAATCCATGTAAATGTATGTAAAGATAGTTATTGTCTGTAGAAGTTGGTTGTGGCCCTACCTATTGCAATGCTGATCTATGGTTCCGCTGCATTTTGGATAGGCCATGACTTACAGTATATACTGGTAATGGAACACAATATCAACTTTTTACATGGTAATTTGTTATGTGTAATATGTAATGTAATCTCTTTGTATACCTGGTAACAAGCTATACTGTAACAATTCTATAGAAACAGATAAGTAAGTATAAAAGTGCTAATTATTACTGTAATAATTATTTGGCTAAAAGATTATTGTCTCAACTAAATTATTTCTGTTTTATGACAAAATGCAAAATGTTGTGTTTTGTAACATTTTTTACAATTTGTTTTAGGTTTAAATAAATAAATACAAAGGCATAAATACATAAATAATGTCACTTATATAGTTTGATACAGTGTGTATTTACATTACTTATCAGTAAAATGTGACAAACTGTATGAGAAGGCTACATTTTAAGTGATTTGTTTCAAGTTGTTTTTGTGTTTTTTAGCTTATTGGACATTGACTGCCACTGTTGTCTTGCCAATGACAGCGTGTGTTATAGTTACGGCAGCAGTAGTGATTTTGGGTGAAATGTGAAGAGTTTTGGTAGCTGTAGTGCATTTTGCAGCAAATGTTAATTGATGTGCTCAGATGGATGTTGGTAAAGCACATTGTGTTAAGAGTTTTGAAAAAGTGGACATGGCAAAAACTAATACATCTTTAAAACACATAATGCATTAGTAGAATTAGTGCCCAAGTAAAGTTTCATTTCCTTAAAATAACAAAAACACAAGAGTGCCCTGGCATCAGAGAGAGAGAGAGAGTGACAGAGAAGATTAACAGTGGCAGATGCCAACACACCTACTTACTTTTTTGGCTTAATTAAATTAGCTCATACGGCAATACTTTCTCAAGATTCTTTTATTTTTGGCAAGTAAACATGCTTTTAAAGAAAATCTACAGAGCATAACTCAATGGAAGACAATTATCACGTCAACTGTTAATGTGGGCTAATCACCAGCACTGACAGAAACTGGGTTTTCATTCAAGTTGTAATGCACATTTAAAGAGATATTTTGCTACTTTGAGTGCTTTTTCTCAACGGAGCTCCCCCTAGTTTCTCCAAGTAAATGGACACGTGCTTGGACATGTGTTTTTTAACTGAACTGATCATAGTAACCGCTGAATATGAAATTACTCATGTCCACTGGGGTAAGTAAAGTCAGAATTTCTTCAGAATTTCACGTGATCCTGCTTCTTGCGATATTCTAGACTGTGAGTCTGAGGGTGCTGGGACAGCCACCAAGATATTGCAGGGGTGGTATTCTGTCCACAGACAGCGGGGGCAGCCTGGTAATGACTAATTTAAGCATCTACTGACTTATGAAGATGATCAGCTTGAAAAAGCCGGTTGCTTTAAGTTGTACGAATAACAAATCCTCTGATGAAAAAATTCTAATTGCTTCAGAGAGGTGGATTAACTCTTAATGTGCATAGTACATAATGTGAAGAAAGTTGATGGATGAGGAGGACGTCCATTTTTTCAAGTAGCCTATGTCTAATTAGATTAACGGATGATGGAAATGGTTGCTGATGTGCATTTGGTTAAGCTGAATTATTATAAATGTACACTACTGATGTGATTCAGTTGGATGGAAGCCCGACTAGTGACAGTGGCCTGGCCTGGTGCGAGTGCCCTGGTGTAGGTGTGACAGGGTGTGAGCAAGGGTATAGGTGGTGCAGTGCATGGTGGATAATGGCATGGGATGTGTTGTAGCTGGCATAAGTGCTGTTATTACTGAGCTGGCATTCACAGCACAGCACTAGCAGTGTACATACTGCTTATGCTGGCCGGGACAGTGGGCATTTAGAGAATAAGTGCAGAGTGCATATACACATCACTGTGTAGCAGAACTCTTATGGGAGGATGGCGAGGTGGTGGTGTGTGTATGCGTGTGTGTGTCTGTCTGTTTGTCTGTGTATGTGAGAGAGATAGAGATAGAGAAAGACAGAGACAGAGTAGCCAGAGCTGTGCCAGATGTGGTTCGGATCAACACCAGATCCACAACAACTCCAGACACTACCAGGCCTAGTGAGACAAATGCTGCCAGCTTCCTTCACTCCCCATAGCAGCAGCAGGCCCTGCAATCATGTACTTGGGGCTCCAGGATGGCCTATTATGTCTGAACAGATGACCAAACAGCAGCAGTTGATCTTTTCAAATGCACAACCAAAACTGCATAAAAACCTTTAGCCCACACACAATTGCTAGCGGTACTGATGGCAAAAACATTACCGGCGTCATTAGCTCTAAAAAAACAGAGCAAGCGATTAAAATGTTTCACTCAAAGCCTCAAAAAGGCCTCACATTTTTCTTTGAAGGACTACATGACAGTAACTTCAATGAGTTCCCACTTTATGAGTGAGTCCTCTTGTGACTGCCTGTTTCTGTTTCCTGAAACCTGATTAAGGCTACGGTGGAACTACATTATGACTGAAGCTAGCCTGAACCTTGCAGCGCATGCTAAATCTGATAACATGCTAATGCCTTGTCTCTATGGGCAACCAAGGTGATTTATCCAATAGATACAGTCTACGCAGCAGTATCGCTCTGCACAGCCAGGTACACACACACACACAGTCTCTCACACACACATACCCGCACACATGCACAAACACACACACACACACATGCACATACACACACACACACACACACACACACACACACACACACACACACACACACACACACACACACACACACCTATGCCTGCATAGACACACACACATGCAGATGCATCCCAATACACGCATAAACACACACACACTAATGGGCTGACTAATTAATTATCTAAGCACCTGGGCCTAGCTGTGTAGCAAACTTATGAATATTTATGGTGGCCCTTGTCTGCCCCTTGGTCCACAATTGCCTCAGAGGGGACAAATCACATTACACACTGAGTGTCTGCAGCTGCCATTCCCTTGTGTGTGTGTGTGCGTGTGCGTGTGCGTGTGCGTGTGCGTGTGCGTGTGCGTGTGTGTGTGTGTGTGCGTGTGTTTGTAAGGGAGGAAACGGATGATGTGATTTTGGTGACTGAGCAGCTGCTCAGGAGTATAAAGGGGCCCAAACATTAGCTGCAAACACAAGAAGTGAGAGAGATACTGACAGAGAGGGCTAGAGAGGAATGGAGAGAGAGAGAGAGAGAGAGGGAGAGTTAGAGACAGTAACAGAAAGAGAGAAAAAGACAGAGTGAAAGACAGGAAGTTAGAGACATTTACAGAAAGACAGAGAGGTAGAGACAGTCACCGAAAGAGAGAAAGAGAGAGTTACAGAAAAAAACAGAGGGAAAAAAAAGGTATTGAAATATGTGCATCGTTATGAGTCTGGTTTGATGCACTAAAGTGCATGCGTTGTATGTCCTCAGAAATAAACATACCAGAATGAGAACTATAGCACTTAGTCATGTTCACATGTGCTTTGTCTAAAAAGTGTGGGTGTTTGAGGACATTTCCTGTCTATGCTTTTACACCATCAACTCCCTCACTATCTGTGTATGTACCAACATATTCCGTAGATGTCTCTTTTGAGCTGTAACTAAACAGAATGTATTATAAAGACATTCAGAGCTCACCTGTGTAATTTCCAAAGAAGTTCAGGAACTTCAGTGTAAGGTTGGTATTTGTACTGTATGTTTAACCAAAACCAATGTAACAAAATGTATGTCTTTTTTCATACCCTCTTTCTGAATAAAAAGAAGTAAAAAAAAAGAAGTTCAGGAATTTCAACTGGATATTAGGAAGACACTCTTTGGGATTAGGACTTTGATAGCTTTCCTAAAAAAATAGGATCTACTCTTTTTCAAAAAAAAAATACTATTTTAATTTAGATGGCTATTTTATGTTTGGAAAAAGTTATGTTGTGCACTCTGCATTTAAAATGGACTAAAAAGCAATCCATGCATAGACGTCAACCTGTAATCAGTGGTGCTGGTGGTGAGGTGGTCTTTTAGGAGCCTTGAGGCAGTGCCTGCTGTGTGCTTACGTAACACATCAGGGAGTTCAAAGCAGGAACCGTTTTTATTTGGCAACTTCTCTAAATGTCAAGCTTTTGAAAGATGAATATGATTGCTTAAATGTTTTTCAGTTTAGAAATAACAATAAGCTGCTTTCAGAATAGCGTTCGATGAATGCTGGGCTTCATCAGAGTTATCTAGATCTCTTATGATGTTGAGAGCCTGTATTTGTAAAAAAACATTCTAGTGTCATAGATTGTTGATGACTGATGAGTAAGTGTTGTTAAAAGCAAAAAAGTACTTTTTTGTAATGCACAATCTTTGGTTGGTACACTGAATGTAGGCATAACCCCTTAGGTCCCCTTTCAAAAATACATGCTGTCACACTTCAGTCACCTTCTCCTTTGACACTTTGTACTCACAGCGGTACAACTGCGTAGTCAAATATGCAAAGAAGAGTGTCAAAAAAGGTTGTTGTTTGCAACTCGAAGAAATTCCACATCCCTGCTGTATTGTCAAAGATTACTGGGCCCCATCTGTACAGATCAAACACATCATTAGAGATGCAACCTTGGGTTTGACTGCAAAATATAATCCTTTCTCTTATTAGTCTGAGTGTCTGTGGCTTTGGGTGTTACAATGTAGCGCTGTCCCAAGCCAAACCCAATCTCCCTGGCTCTATTTTTTTTGTACCAGATTACTGAAAATCAACAACAGCCTGATAACTGTGTATTTATCTGCTACTGGAATATTTGAGTCAGGAAAATACTACTATTTGCAGTGTATACTACGTATTTAAATACAACTATATGTGATGATTAACCTATTTGTTATGTTATATCGCAATATTAATTGTTATGTACAAATTTAACAGGACATTAGATATCAGATACTGACATACTCTAGACATAGTCTTTTTAGACTATGTAAATTCAGATTATACAAACATACAGTACAAAAATGCAGAACAAACAGCTAAAAAAAAGATTTAAAAGGTGCAAGTATGGTCTCTGTGCTTGCATACGTATGTAGTGAACTCAGTGGACACATACTGTACGTCAACTAGTGGTTGCCTGAAAGGTTGCTTTAAATAGTGCATTCTTCAGATCTTTGGGTGATACACTGAGTGACTGTGCATGAGCTGAAGGCTGGG
Source organism: Coilia nasus (assembly GCA_027475355.1). Taxonomy (NCBI): domain Eukaryota; kingdom Metazoa; phylum Chordata; class Actinopteri; order Clupeiformes; family Engraulidae; genus Coilia; species Coilia nasus. Next base: position 3,029,015 of record CM050219.1, on the reverse strand, counting down.
TTATGAGCTAGATAGAGGTATTATAGAGGGTACTGCAAGGTAGCTTGTGTTGAGCAGCCTGGTAGCCTGTAGGTAGAAACAGTTCTACAGCCCGCTGATTTCGCCTCTAATGCTGCGGTATCTGTTCCTTGATGACAGGAGTATGAACGCTGCATGAGAGGGGTGGGAGGGACTTTGTACAATGCCACAGGACTTGCGGGTGTCACGCGTAGAGAATAGGTCTTCCGGAGCAAGGGAAAGGTGCCCTAATGATGTTCCCCTCTCTCCCCATCACTCTCTGCAACCGCATGCGGTCTGACCTACACTATTGCAATCACTGTCCCAGACCATAATCCAACTGGTCAGAATGCTCTCAATGGTCCCTGTAGAATGTGGTGAGGATGGGATGAGGGAGGCTGGCATGTATTTATGTGAGTTTGAGCATTATTGAGTGACAATGATTGATTGAACATGATTGAGAAATATTAACATAAAGTAGGTAAGGCTAAATCCAAAACAAGGATCAGTGTTTTTCCTTCTTAAATGTATAATGCATACCTTGGTGTGATATAACAGTACAAATCACCAGATGCTATAAGCTCTGAAATGTATATTAGCTATAATGTATATTAGCTATATTGATGTAGAAAAACAGTGTTGAGGTGTAGCTTAAAATCTGTGTCAGTGATGTGACAGTCACTTCTTTTCTGTTTGCGTTTCAGACAATCTGAAGCAGAACAGAACCAGCATGTGCCTATGCAATCAGAACCAGCACGTGCCTATGGATCGGAGTTTCCTTCTTCTGGTTTTGGAGGCTGTCTTTGTTTTGGTTTGTTTGAAGCTCCCAGAACCTGGGATCTCTTAAGGGGGCCTTAGTAGCTGGATTTATACAGTGTAGTTGAAGGGTGTGCAGCAATGGGGAGGTGTTTGCTCAATGTGACAAAAATGTTTTAGACATAAATTTACATCTTTAACAGTGGTCCAGATCAGCTTTATAAAGATTTTCCGTGATAAAGGTGTCATTCCGTGACAAACTGTTTAGTACTTGCTCTTTTTGAAATACGATACGTCACTCCAAGTTGCATGTGGATGCTGCACGTGAAAATGTTCTTCTAACCCGATTGCCTTCATTAGTCAATGAAAGAAAATAGGCAGAAAACGAGCGAATAGGTAAACAAAGTGACATAAGTTTGTTAATTAGAAAAAGCCATACCACTGTTATGATTACCGAAGGAGTCTTGTTTCAGCACACATTTACTTAGCAAAATATAGGTAAGTTGGTGTGTTTGTTTTGAACGTTTAAATCTTCTGTTTCGTGTGCTATGACCAAATGGGCTTTGAATGATTGTAGCCTGTGACTAGCATAGCTGAGAAACTGTCATTCTCCCTGCTCCACCAAACTAGAATAGCCTTTAACACGAGCAGTAAAGCATTTTTTTTTTCACCAAAACCGGCTCACAAAGCATTCATTAATACTAGAGACCATCACAAAATTAATGGGGAAAAAAACTATGCAATGACACCTTTAAGGTATTAAGTAGCTAAGACCGTTTCAGGGAACACCTGATGAAGTGACAGGGTAGCTATAGGTATGACATACAAATACAGAATACTTTGGGAAACAGCCTCAACTATTCCTTTTGTACACCTCTATTTATTTATTTATTTTCATGACTTCCATTTTTATCATGTCTGTTACATCTACGCTTGGGGATGCTCTTCATTAAAAATAAACAACACTGTGTTTGTGTTCATCGATCAGTGAAATACATGCGTTTGTCTCTGTTTTAATGCCATGACCTTCAACAAATCAGCTTTTGATTGGTGAAGTCTCCTGAGTTATCACTCTATGTTTCCACTTATTTTTTCCATTGCCATGCTTTTTGTTTTATTTATTTTTACCATTATTGTTACTTGGGACTGCTCTCTTTGAACGATACATGTTAGTTTTTCATTATGAATGATGACTGGTGATTGACAATTTTGAAACATCGGTCTGTTTTGAATGTGCCATGACTATTTCAATCAATTCAGTTTTAAAATAATCAGATCACTTGATAATTTATCACTATTTTCCAATTCACGTCCATTTCATCCCTTTATGTTTTTAACACATGTATGTCTTTTTATTCTATTCATTATTTTTAATCATACTCTTACTCATACTATTGTGTTTGTATCTACATTGATTAAACCATGCTGTGACACCATGTTCATGGCAGCCCAGAATGATCAAACCACAACATTAGGAGTATATAGAGGGCCTGTTGTATTTAGAATATATGGCATCTGCCTGTATGATGCTGAAGTACTCACATGTAGGTATTTTATGTGTGCTTGTAGGCTTACACTTTGTGTGTGTTTGCAAATGGCACTATGTTTGACATCCTCAAGTGCTTTTTCTCAAGTGTGTGCATGAGTGCTTATGGTTGTGTGTGAGTGTGTTTGTGAGTGCATGACTGTCTATGTGTGTATGAGTGCGGGCTCAGGTGGAACTGTGTGTACAAGGATACAAGGATACAAGGAGTTTTATTTGTCACATACATAGACATACTGGGTAGTAGGACATGCAGTGAAACTGTTGATTGTGAGTCTAGACTGTGCATGGGGAGTGGGGAGTAAAGTGTGTAGAATGCATTTGGGGGGGGATGACTACCATAAGAAGGGCAGAGGTAGAAAAAAGGTGAAGGGGGGTGGGATAAAGTGCATAAAGTGCAGTTATGGTTGGGAGGAAGGACTGGCTGTGGTGGCAGATGACGGGCTGTGTGGGGGGTGGCACTGCGTGTGCAGCTGACAGCGCTGAGGTGGGGTTGGACAAACGTGTGTGAAGAGGGCTGGGGAGCAAAGATATGTGCTGTGTGCGTGTGGGAGGGGGGCTTGAGCCGTGAGGGCTGTGACTTCTGTGCTGTGTGTGTGGGGGGGTGGAGGGAGGTGGCATGAGGCGGGCAGCAAGACTATATAGTGTGTGCTGTATGTGTGCGGGGGTCGGGGGGGGCTGTGAGTGAGGGGGGGCAGTGAGGGTGACGCAAGCTCCGTGTGTGGTGGGTGGGGGCTTGAGCTGCGAGGGCTGTCCTGTGTGTATGTGTGTGTGGCTGTGTCTTGTGTACTGTGTGTGTGGGGAGGTGGAGGGAGGTGGCAGGAGGTGGGCAGCAAGGCTATATGCTGTGTGCAGTGTGTGATGGGGGGGCAGTAAGGGTGGCGCAAGCACCGTGGGGGGGGGGGGGGGTGCAAGGGCTGTGTGCGTGTGTGTGTGTGGGGGGGGGCTGTTTGTGAGGGGGGCATGAGTTGGGGGCGTAAGGGCTGTATTCTGCATGCTTAGTGTGTGTGTGTGTGTGTGTGTGTGTGTGGGGTGAGTGGGCCTTGAGCCGTGAGGGCTGAGTCCTATGTGCTGTATGTGTGTGTGCGGGGGGGGGTGGGTGGGGTTGGTGTGAGGGCTGTGTGTGAGGGAGGCGACGTAGGACCGTGTCTTACATGCTACTTGCATGCTACTTGTGTATGTGTGTTAGGTGGGGGTGGGGGGCTGTGTTGTGTGTGTGGTGGGGGGGGGGGGGGGGGGGGGGGGCTGGGGTTGGCTGTGTGTCCTCTGTATGTATTTGGTGTGTGTGTGTGTGTGTGTGTGTGTGTGTGTGTGTGTGTGTGCACGGCGGGGGGAGTGTATGTGCGTGTACTATACGCCTGAAGTGTGTGCCCCTTCTTTTGTATGTGGGCGAGGAAGCGAGACAACAGGCTGCTGTGCTCTGTGGTATGGGGCGGAAGAATAAACATGAACGCTACTGTAGACTGAATCCAGGCGTGGCCGTTAGAGGCCTTATTCAGACACGCAGCGCAGTACTGCCCGCAGGGTGATGGACAGCCAGAGATGCTCAAAGACACGGCAGAGCGAAGCCAGCCTGCTGGGCCAATGAGAAAGAAGAGGGAGAGCTAAGCCAGAGAGCAAGACAGCAAGAAAGACCGTGAAGAAGCTAGCCTGCAGGGCCAATGAGCGAGAGGAGAGAGAGAGAGAAAGGGGGAGGGGGGGGGGGGGGCAGTGGGGAGG
>CM050219.1:2920000-3022500 GCA_027475355.1 Coilia nasus | reverse complement strand
CTGTCTGTTTCACACACAGTTCCCTATTAACCTTATCCCCACACCCCTTCCTTCCTACCTGAAATAATTTTCACTTAACCAACTCAATTAATCTCCTCCATGCACTTTCACACACACACACACACAAAGTCCCCCTCTCCCATCCATTTAACCCCCCCGCCTCCGCCTCTGTCCCCTCTCCCTTGTCCCTTTCACTCAATCACCCATTCACCATTCTCTTATCCAGCTTCCTGTCTTCTTGTCTCCTCTCCTCTCTCCTCTCCCATGTGAGCCACTCCAGTGGTTGAATCAGTGGCGTTAACAAGCTGCCTCATTAGTGATTCAGCGCTAGTGTGAGGTCCTTGCTGTTGTTGGGGCACTGCTGCACACAATGCTAATACAGTAGGTGGAGGTCAGAGGAGGAGTGTGATAACACCCTTCAACATCCCCACACCACACCCGCCTGTCTCTCCGCCTGAGATGGCTGACCAGAAGTTCATCTCCTCTGCTGCAGCCCAAGGTGCTGATGCTGTTACCTCATCTGATCTGATTGTGCTCTGCCCAACTGGCATAGGTGTAGTGGCACACACACACACACACACACACACACACACACACACACACACACACACACACACACACACACACACACAAACACACACACACACACACACACAGTTGCATGCAGGCAAACACACACACACACACACACACACACACACACACACACACACACACACACACACACACACACACACACACACACACACACACACACACACACACACACACAGTTGCATGCAGGCAAACACACACACACACACACCACACACCCACACACATGCACGCACACACATGCACGCACATACATACTCACCTGCACGCACATACATACACACCTGCGCGCACACACATACACATGCCCACACACATGTGCGCGCACACACATGCACACATACACACACACACACACACAAACTCAACATGGACACCCCTACAATACACTGCAGTGAGACATGCTCCCTCACACACACACACACACACACACACACAAACTAAACATGCACACTCCTGCAATACACTGGGGAGAGAAGAAAGACATCGAGGGAATTGTTCCCTCCCTAATCTGATATGCAAATCACAAGAGCTATTTTTACATAACAGAACACAATTTAAGAGTTGTTGGCAGAACAAGCCTAACCCTCATCTGAACCCTATCAAGCGATGCTTAATAAGAAAGCAAACCTGTGCTAAAAAGGCCCTTGGCTCTCGCATGAGTGGCTGCGATTCATCTGGCAGACACGGGGGACATTGCAGCGGCCGTGCTGTGGTTGAGTCACTCTCACTGCCGTGACGCTAGCATAGTTTTGGGACTCGGAGTGCCCCCGGTCACACCGCACCCAATGAGGCGAGTCTCTGCTGCCTGTATAATAATCCGCCAGGTCCTCTCTCCCTAATGGAAGCATTGCCCACATTGTATTTTGTTTTTGGCTTTACAGCATGCTGATGGCATGCATGTGTCTCTTTGTCATGACTAGACATGACATCATGACTTTTAAAGAGGGCTAGTTTTGCGTTCTATCAGCTTTTGTAATTGGCTTGTAGTTGGTTGCTATTTACGTTTCTGTTTCCTGATGCAGGCAGGAAAATCACATGAGCTGCACAATGCACAGACTTGTTTGTGTTCTTTTAATTTTCTCACTCCACTGGTATTGTTGTTGGTCATGGGCCTCATTACTTTAATCACTGAGATGTGTTTTTTTATAGGTTTGTCTATCTGTAAATCTGTCTATTTACCTACCTATCTATGTACACATTCATCAATCCAGTACTAAGACAAAAGTCAAATTCAATATTGACAAACATTGACAGAGACAAAAAGATGTGTGTAGTAGTCTGGTGTTGGCTTCACAGCTTCCTAAAAATCATTGATAGAAGACAGTTCACTGATTGCCTTCCTCATCACTGTCCAACAGTATTCAGTTACAGTGGTGGCCTTGTGGTTCAAATATCGGACTTGTGACCGCAGGTTCGAATCATTGATAGAAGACAGTTCACTGATTGCCTTCCTCATCACTGTCCAACAGTATTCAGTTGCAGTGGTGGCCTTGCGGTTCAAATATCGGACTTGTGACCGCAGGTTCGAATCCACCAGTAGTAGTCCACCAGTAGTGCCACTGAGGTACCCTTAGCATGGTATCGTCCCCACACACTGCTCCCCGGGCACTGTTGCCATGCCTGCCCCCTGCCCACGTGTGAGATGGGTTAAATGCAGAGTCAGTTTTGTTGTGTACACTGTGTGTTGTGCTGTGGTGTGCTGTGTAATCACAATGACACTGGGTGCTGTTGTTTCGTTTGTTTTTGTTTGTTGGGTTTAGAACTGAGGATGACAGAGGCCATAACTCAGAAGCTGAATATCACTGTCACACAGCCAGCTTTTCACAGACTTTGCAATGTGCTATGGAGCCCTCCTAAGAAGTCAAGACACAAGAAGTTTCATCCGGCCAGAACTGAAGAAGCCTTTTGAATGATAGGTGAAATGTCTTCAAGCTCCAAAAAGAGGTCCAGTTGCTTAGAACTTAGGTCCTGTGACTACCATGACGAGTAAATGGATCCTCACAGACACACAAGCATTTTTTTTTTTTCATCGAATTTACAGTTTGTTCTAGGTTCAAAATTCAGAAGACTGCCATTTCAGAAGAGAGCCGTTCTCTTGTTAATACTTTTGGACATAACTGTAATTTCTACATTGCCCCTAAAGAATTCATGTGTGCACACATGGGTACAAATAGATAGAGAGATCAGCATATTTGACTTGATGAAGTAATCAGAAGCACAGATCGTCTGGTAGCGTGTTTAACTTGCATCCGCCCCACCCTCCTGTCCACTGGCCCACCCGTACATTCCCTGTGCCATCTCGTTTGCACAGCGACAGTAATTGCGCTGGATGTGTGGTGATTAATGACGAGCACTGCGCCGCCGGCTAAATTATGCAGAAGCTGCCTTGCCTTGCCCGCTCACCCATCAGCTCACATCCATAACGCCGTTTAGAGCGCCTGATAAACAGCTGCCACAGTGACATCTGTATCATCAACGTGCAGCAAACCCTCATCAGAGTGCTGTCTCTATCTGCAAAAAAAACAAAAAAAAAAACAAAAAGGAGACTGCTTCCTGTCACTGTATCATTTAATTCGACAATTGGGGGTGCGAGCATGAAAGCACAGCTAGTGAAATTCTAAAGTGTTTCGTTGTCAGAACCACAGGGCTATGTGATTAGCTTGCTGACACCTCTTGGTTAGAAATGATGTGCGTATTCCATCTTGTGTGGACATGGAATGATTTTGCATGCAAAAAACGCCATTAGCAGATTTTATGCATCTGGCACTGTTCAGTGAGAATAGGCTCATGAATGTTTCAGCAACTTGGCTCACCCTGAAGATTGTCTTCCCAGTCTTGGCGTGGTTTATGTCATTTTCCTTGGTCTCCCACCATCTGAGCTGATACTAGTTTATAAAGGCTTTATAAATGTCTTGTGATGGGTTTACAACAGTTAGCAATCACGGTGGGAAGGCAACACCCTTAGCTCCCAGAGGCCCAGTGTTGCAATATTACAACATTACATTTAAGTCTACAAAAATAAGCCTTCCCCTTTTTTGTCTTTTTAAAACCACCATTTATACCATTAATAGGTCCTATTGTTCAGTTCTGCAATGCTATTGGATGGTAGATTGTTTAAATAGGCTCAGCTAGCTGTCCACCTGTCCACAAAGTCATACAACTTTGTGGAACCTGCCTTGAAGTACCTTGTTCATTGTATTGCATTGGATTTAATGTGGATGGCATTTGGATTTTGGATGTCAAAATTGAAAATGAACACTGATTTCTGCATCATATGCCTCCTACAGCAACATGTAAAGGGTTAAAAAAACATTTTTGAAGTTTTCTTCTATATTTGGGTCTCTGGGGTTTAAGGCTAAGGTTTGGTTTCGTCATCTAATCGCGAGAGCCTTATCTCGACTCAGGACATAGTGATGGTTACACCTAGGGGCCATGTCAGAGCGAATCTGGGCAATCTTTAAATCCTGTGTCAGTTTATTCTTTCCACTCAGCCTGTGAAATCCGTCCTGCTGCTGAAACACAGGCCCCTGGGAAAGGAAAACCATGTTCCCCCTCTCTGTCAGTGTATGTCAAGATGCTGTCATTTTCTCCTTTTCCTGTGTAACAGAACAGGGATTCAAGCAGAAGCACAATTCGCAAGACTGAAATGAAAAAGACAAAACTAGGAAAGGAATACATGTTTGTGGGGAAAAACTGTCTTCTACATTGACTGCACCCACTGCAAATTGTACAACTGTGTCAGGCTCTTGAAGCAATTATGCTGTGTTACTGGAAGGATCTGCTTACCGTTGTATGTCTAGTGCTCTGGTGTTGTCATGCGCATGCTAAAAATGTCTTTTTTCTCTGCATTATAGCACCACTTGTTTCCTACAACCCTAATCAGAGAAGAGAGGGAAAGAAAACAAGAAAAGAAAAGCCATAAAAGGTGAGGACAATGGGATAACAGGGCTTCCCAAGGGCAGGCCGTGGGATTTGTGAGAAAATAATCGCTCCTTTAGACTAGCACTGACACCCTCCCACCTCTCTGACCTTGCTCAACACAGAGCCAGAAATTGCCTGACAAGGGTAATGTAGCTTGTTGGCAGCTGGAAGTAAGACAATACTCCTCATCTAGTCAAACCGTATCTGTGTGCGTTTAGAAGTTACTACCAAAACCTTAAAACCATTAAAACCATTCTTAATGCATTTTCGCTCACGCACACATACACACAAATACTAAGAAGAATGATGTTTATTCCAGGGTCAATGTGGTTCTGATACATGTTTCAGTTTGAAAAAGATATACTTTCAGATACATACAGCAAAAAAAGGCTATCGATGTTTGAAGGGCTAGATATGAGGAGGATTACTTTAACGCCAGGCAAAGAAAGCAGCTGCTGAAAGCAAAAGATTCTCTATACTTTAATTTTCTTCATGACTGATCATACTGTACATGTAAGTCTGTCAACATCTCAGAGATTCATGAAATGATTCCTTCTGGCTGTCTCTGTGCTAGAAGCACAAATGTATTACATTTACATGCTTTTGTAAGCATACCTTAATCCACACAATCTACGAAGAGTTCAAAAAACATTTTTTATTTTGGCTTGTCAAGCTCACATATCTCCTTTGTGTATGGTGTGTGTGTGTCTCTATGTGTGTGTCTTCAAGGCCAATTATAGAATGTGTGTGTGTGTGTGTGTGTGTGTGTGTGTGTGTGTGTGTGTGTGTGTGTGTGTGTGTGTGTGTTGGTGGATATGTTGAGTACTTTACCACATCGCCCCAATAAGTTAGCCGTGGAAAATACATCTTCTTATAAATAATTGTTAATGCCTTACGCTTCAAGCTGAGGTTTGGGAATGAAAGGCGCCAGGTTGGGAAGCCGTAATCTCTCTATGAACCTCAGCCTCGACATACTAACTAGAGAAGACGCGAGGGCCTGGGGCGAAATCAAACAGAAAGAAACATAGGAGAAAAGGATACATGGGAGCAGACTGATGCAACTACTGACATAGAAGACATTATAACGAAAGACTTACTTAGTTTTTCAAGGCAATGCAATGGAGAAGGTCTTTTTAGATTTTAAATGGCTGACAGTGATTTTATTGTGCATTTCTTGGTATTCAGTGACTAGAAAAATTGACAGGCAGTGATTACTGCTTCTTATAATTCAGAGGTTGATTGAAGAGGAAGCGGTGGATGTTACGGTTGAGGTTATGATTAGTGAACAGTTCATTAAAAGGGTAACATGTTATTTAAAGAGCAAAATGGGCCCTATGATTGTATTATTTTCAAATATGCCTTTTTATGATTGCTCTGTAGTGAGAGGGCATTCAGAGAACATAGAGAACTGCACACTCCACAGACTGGAGCAGAAAGTTTCTTATTCCATTTTTGACCAGACTTCTAAACGAGAAATAAAAGTAGTGTAGTAAAGAGCTAGTAATCATTTATCTGTGTATGTTATCCAACTTGTGCATTTTATTTCATTCTTCAAGTTGAGCTGCCCTTTGGCTATTGTTGAAGCTTAGATATACTGTAATGGCCCTTGCCTGTAATATAAGAAGGTCTAGTACAAAGGATTTAATGATATTATGGGAATAGATGTGGATGTCATGATCAAATCCCTGACAAGTTGTTTTTCCCCCCCTTTTTTTCAAGCGTTTGTTTTCATATCTAAAATATGGGATCCTTAGAATTGAAAACCCTATGAGAGACTCTCGGCTATAGATATTATATATTAATAACAACCACACTCCAACTTGACTGTGACCAAAAGAAAATGTATTATTAAAATTTCATTAAAAAAGCAGTGCATTTAGTCCCCAGTAAATCATAATAAATAATTTAATAATCAAAAGGATTGACAGTTCTGATCGCATGTATTTGGATTTCTTATGAAATCCAACAAAACAGCATACTGAGATGTGTTATTGGGCTGTGGGCTCTGTATGCCAGGAAGGCCTCCACGGAAAAGAACTAGTATTCTCCTGTGGGAAATAAAGAGCCATTACAGTAGGATGTATGGTGATGCCCATAGTCCTCCATTGCTTGAGCAACAGGGGAGTAGCAACCTGGGGAGTGCGCAGTGTGACCCACATAGAAACCTGCAACTGTATGCAGAAAGAAGCTTAATGGTGCTAAGCAACTGGGCAAACAAAAGTTGGCTCTTCGTCATAAATAAGGACGGGGGGTATGTGTTCTACCTCTCACATCGGCAGAAGAAGATCAAGGAGAGAGGGTGGGTAATTAGACAGAGAACATTGCTGTTGCTACTGTTCTTGCTGCTTTGATGCTGTGCCTGCTTTGTTCTACATGTGTAAAGAATGTTTAAAGAAACTTGGGGGCACCTTATTAATGTCTTTGTGCTGTAATTTCACCCACACTATTGAAAACATCAGCTAACAAACATAAACAGAAGTCATAGCTTTCCTTTAGTATTATGTTATCTTATTTCAGGATGCATAATACCTGTCATAATCCAATCACACGGCTACCTACCTTTATCTTTTGCTCATTTTTACTCTTCTTCCTTCCTCTTTTTCCTAAGCTGAGCACCCGCATGCACTCCTTGACTGGCATCCCAGTTTCATATGCTATTAAATGTCCATCCTGGCCTCCTGCATGTTGTTGTAGTGGTCATCTATGTTGCTCTGGGGACCTATTCTGAATGTGCAAACCATCCATTTCAATAGCCATGGAAATGTGGTATGTGGTATGGAACAGTAATGGCATAATCATGATGAATTCTCAGTTTCCTTTTGTCATACATTTTACAGCTTCGCTGCCTCTCCAGGGACACGCACAAACTGTATTTTGTCATGTGCCAGCACTTAATATAATGGATCTACATTTATAAGACTCACGCTACATCTTAAGGACTCTTCAAGGCCTGGCCGATTCTCAGAAAAACACACCTAAAGCGTTAGGAACTCAGTGTCTCATCTCTACTTCATGAATTAATGTTTCACTGCAGATGAGATTTTGGTCCTTGGGAGAAGCCATTATAGAACTGTGCAACCCTGCTGAGGAAAGAAACCTTGATCCTGAGCCAGCTTTTCGCTCCCAAGAGGCACAGACATGGTCAGTGGCTGGTCTTTAAGGACTGAATGCTCCATTAAAGCCTCCAGAATGAGATTCTAACTATAACTCACCAAGCTAATCTGATTTAATTTAGATTCATTTAGTGAAGGAGAAGACTGTAATGTGTATGCCACGCCTCCTGAGTTAAAATTGATAAGGTTTGCATTGTCAATGCTGGTGTGTAGGCAGCAGATCACCATAGCACCGTAGTCGCCTACCCTTGACATTAGTTCTGCCCTACAAAGGCAAAGTGCAGTAACTATGCAAACATTGAAACTGAGAAAACTGCCTTTAAACGTTGTCACACTGCCCAGTCCAACATGTTGTGGGTTTAATAGTGGTGAGGCTTTTATGTAGTTTCTTAATTGTAAGAAGCAAAAGATTTAGTCACAAGACAAAGGAGGTGTCAACTTACAGTCAACTTACAGTCTAAACTTAATTTTGACAAAATATGTAGTTACTGTACTGCCTTTTGGCTTTGTAGGGCTGAGTTGACATTTGCCTTTTTGACTGCTACCCTCAGTATTTTGTCATGGACAGTAGGCCAGAAATTCAATGTGGACCCAAACACAGTCTCAGGAGTACAGGACCAGTAAAAAGATTAAAAGCAATAAAAAAGGCATAAAGCATAGGAAAGCTAACAGACCTGACCTCCAAAAAAATGTTTGTACTTGAAAACTGACTTCCCAGACACTAACACATGTTACACACACTGAGGAAAAGGGCAAAAACACAGCATGGCAGAAAACAAGGATCCTGCATCCAGAGGTTATGGACCGGACCATACCAATAAACATTGTTTATAGCCCAGTGAGAATACCAAGTCTAACAGTACACATTATAGATACAAACTTCAGTTCCAGGAGTTCATGGACTTCCACACTGCATCTGCCATCTCAGAGGAATTTGATGAAATGCTCAAAACGTGACAATAGATAAATCTAAAGAGCATGTGATCTGAGCTGAAAATGTCCGGCTTCAGAATGTAGAAATCCTGCCATACGTTGGTTCAACCTGCTCATTTAAACTGGGTGAGTTCAAGATTTGTGATACATCGCAGAATGTTTAACAGAAACAGAAGGCCACTGAATGTCCTAGTGTATGACTCAAGCCCTACCAATATGGTAGCTGAGAAGGCCTTTTTTCTGCTTTCCTCACATAGAAAGTTGTGGAACACAAAGTTGTGCACTGGATTATCTGTGGTGGGGTTAATGGATGTTGTCCATTGAGTTACTCCTAGAACATGTCTAGCAAATGGGAGAAACTGTTGCAAATCACTGCACAATATTGCAATCAAACAATCCAGTATGTGGTGGTAACAGGCCAAGTAGTTGGACACTTTAAGCATTTACCCTTTGGCAGCTCACACTAGCCATCTCAGACTTGCAGGCTGTGCAAATATGATTGGGCATGAAACCAACAAGTCCACAATAGAATCCAACAACTTAATGGAAGAGTATGTACCTGCAACAAGTGGTTGTTTAATCCTGTTTTCACTTTTAGTATTATTCTCAATTAGGACAGAGGCTGTTCAAAGGACTGGGAGGACATTTTGGGAGTTTGGGACATTGGGGGGGGGGGGGGGCACCAATGGACACATGGCTTTTCTCACAGTGATGTAAGATTCAGCAAACATGCTGACCCCCCCCCCCCCCTCTCTTTTCCTCTTCCTGGCATCATATTCCCTGTCATGTTTGTAAGTCTTGCAGTTTATTGCACTAGAGGAAGCGTATCTCTGCGCCTGTTACTGTCTTATTCATGTCCCCTGCAGTCAGGCATGCACTGCTGACAACAAGTTTGCCTCTTAATACATAAAATCCCTCCCGTCTCTCTGTGTGTGTGTGTGTGTGTGTGTGTGTGTGTGTGTGTGTGTGTGTGTGTGTGTGTGTGTGTGTGTGTGTGTGTGTGTGTGTGTGTGAGTGCATGTGTGGGTGAATGTGTATGTGTGATGTGTGTGAGAGAGAGACAGAGTCTGTGTGTGTGTGTGTGAGAGAGAGAGAGAGAAAGAGAGAGAGAGCAAGAGAAAGTGTCTGTGTGTGTGTGTTTGTGTGTGTGTATATGTAAGACAAAGAGAGAGAGAGAGAGAGAAAGATAGAGTGAGAAAGGTAAATAGATCTTGGTTTCAATTGTCTTACGACCTCAGCAAGATGACATTTGCATAAGTTTATGTGTATGCACGTTTGATAGATAAACACATCTACACTGTGTGCACTGTGTCTATGTGTCTACTTGGTCTACGTATGTGTATAAATGTTATGATCTGAATGTGCATGTGTGTGTGTATGTGAGATGTTGAGAGGGTGCTAGAGAGAGACATTATTTTCCTCTCTTATTCATGTCTGTGCTTGTTTGGTTGTTTGTGTGTGTGTGTGTGTGTATGCGCGTGTGTTTGTGGATATGCATGCATGCATATGTGTGTGTGTGTCTGTGATGAGTGTATAAATACTCTCCGAGCTGAGCTGAGTCATGTGGCAGCCCTGGAGAGTGCAGATGGGCCAGACGGGGATCTGAGCGTGTGCACAAGGGGTTAGTGAGCCAGGGGGGCGGAGGTCAGGCGCGCTGCGATGCAGGTGAACTTCCCTCTCAGAAGTTTTTGTTTTCTTCTTTTGCTTGTGTCTGTGTGTGTGTGTGTGTGTGTGAGAGAGAGAGAGAGAGAGAGAGAGAGAGAGAGAGAGAGAAAGAGATTGAGAGAGAGAGAGAGAGAGAGAGAGAGAGAGAGAGAGAGAGAGAGAGAGAGAAGAGAGAGAGAGAGAGAGAAAGAGAATAGATTGAGAAAAAGAGTGATTGATAAAAAAGAGAGGGTAGGGCAGAATAAAGTCTCATTATATTTGGCTCCGTAGATGCACCATCCAATATTGTAACCTTGGAGATACTTGAAGATTGCTGCTGTAATTATATTTTTAGTCTCGCTCTTCTTTATCTGTAATCCGAGATGTGTGTGTGTGTGTGTGGCACAAGTGCAGACTACAAGCCTGGTTGCACACACTTGAGCACATCTGTACTACCTCAATTACAGCCAGCACCCCCATCTGGATTAACTCAATTACCTCCTCGGCCCCCACCGTGAAAGCGGCATTGATTTCCAGTGAGAAGCCCTCTCCCGTTATTAACTCAGGAAACCAGCAAGTGGTGGTGGAAGTGGTTAGATAGTCCCCCAGCTGACCTGGTAATAGATGACCTGCCGTAGTAATACTCTGCCTGGCTCCACCAACCCCAACCCAACCCCCCACACCAGAACAGACGCAGCCTGTAATAACATCATGTAGAACATCATGCCCTTCCCTGTTACAAATTGGTGGAGTCCATAGAGTAGAGCAGAAGTCTTTATTGTCACCATACAAAGTATAGTGAGATGTCGTTTGGAGCAGCCATAGTGAGATGTCGTTTGGAGCAGCCAATAACGGATGCATAGAGACAGAGTATATAACAGACACAGTATATAAGAATAGAATTGAAATAAAAATGGCTGGGTAGAGTTACAAATATAGGTTCAGCCCCCCTTGAATCATGGAAATAGTTGCCCCAGCTAAGGGTAAGGTCCTGTTGGAGAATCTTTATTGGATTTAAGAGAGGGTCCATTATGTTTGATGGGACAAATGTTTGATGACCTCCAATCCTGTTTAGTGTGTGCTATTGGCCATCTGTCTGTTTCTATGGTTGATTAAATGGCTCTTTGTGGGTCATTTGATCGGACTTTAATGACAGTGGATGACTAGCACTAGGTTAAGATGCTGAAGAGGCCATTTTATGGAATGGAGAGGAAAGGTTTGTTGACCCAGATTCACAGCAAACTCTGAGATCTGTGTTGTTTAATGTTAGCTTGCTAACAAGGCTGAACTTTTGCTGTTGCAGGTAATGGTTGCTCATTGAAATATGGATCTCTTGAAGTTTCTAAGACTTTTCATGTCTGTCTTTTCTCTTGACACATTTAGAGAGAAGTTTTGACAGTTGCACACTTTTGAAAAGATCTGCTGTGAGGTGCAAAAAAATCACGAAAGAAATTTAAGAAAGAAATTCAAATGTGATATGTCTTGTAAATAATATCTAACGATTAACATTTAACATTTTCACTAGACTAAACACATTTAGTGAGCCTTAAAATTGTATAGTAGCACTTCACAGGTGTAGAGATGTTTTCACAGACGCCTACTGAATTACACACCACAGGAGACACCCAGCCAGAGAGCAGAAAATAATGCAACAGTCTGAAATTGTTTGCTGTCAAACCCAATCAATCTTAACAGAGTTATCATTAAAGCAACAGTGTGACAGTCTAGATATATTTCACAGTCACAGCCACACACTGCACTATCAACATGAATTTGCATAAAAATATACAAAACGATTTGGATTGCTAAGGCAGGTTGCATTTGTGTAGGCAGAAATCCGCTGTGTTTACTAATGCAGCACTAACTGAAGTGGATTTTGTTTTTTTTGTTTTTTTTTTGACTAGGAGGCATAAACAAATAAACATAAGCTGTTTCATCAGCATGTGTCTCCACAGATACTCTGCCTCCCCAAACAGAATGTTATAAAAAATATTCTTTCACACTTAGAGATTTACTGGTATCATTCTTGGCAGACTGATTGACTGTGATCACAATGATGATGATAATCATATCACAGCTGTGCTGATTCACAGTATAGCCACACTCATTTCCACATGACAGTGTTCAAAACAATGATTTTTATTATTAATACACACTTTTACTGTTTACTGTTTGTTTACTGCCTGAGGAGAGCTTGTCACATGACCACAGGTGTTTTTTAATAAGCCCTTAGACCCTGATGTTTTCAGATGTGTTCTGTTATAATGATTGATATTAATTTCACATATGTCCTTTTAGGCATTTACGGTTATTTTATCTTTTCAGGTGATTCAGATGACTCATTTATACTTATTTTATGTGTTTTTATGCTTTTATGTTTTTTATTTACCACATACTTATTTTATTTTTATGCTTTTACACTTGTTTTATCTCTTTTTTTTTTTTGCTTTTTTTTTGTTAAGCACATTAAACTGCCGTAGTGTATGAAATGCATTATACAAATAACCTTGCCTTGCCTTGCCTTGATGCACCTGCGTGTTTACGTGACAGAAGCCTGTTGTAAACTCTTGGGAGATGATGGCGTCCCTGATCTTGGTTCAGTGAGGAGGTGTGGGACCGGATGTATGTAAATGGCCTCCTTCACAGCGGCCGTCATCAAGATTTTTGGACCACAACAGTTTACATGGCGGTTGCGGTATGATTTTAATGAATAATTATTCAAAAATTATTATGATTTGGTAACAATGAAACTGTCCAATGGACAGCATCAGGTTTCTGTTGGGAGAACATATGGGTCTGTGTTTTTAAAGTTGCCTTGGCTTGTACAGAACAAAAAATGTATACTGTGAAGGTACCTTTTTTAGCCCTCTACACAGAAGCACAATTTTCACATCTAACTTGAAGTTATTCCCACCCACACACTGGTACCACCCACGTACAAATACACCTATTCACACAGGGCATACTCTGACATACATAGTCAATGTGCCAACTTAAGACATATGCTCTCCCATGCTACCTCTCATAATCCTTATGTAATTGCATTAGTCACATACCTACAACCCATAACAGCATGATAAACACATCGTGGATGCTAGCGGCAGAGTAATGTCAGAATTCATGAATGCACTTAAACACCCATGCACAGGCATGCAGTCATCATAAATCATACATACTTACACACGCACACACACACTTCCCCCCTTTCTCTCTCTCTCTCTCTCTCCTTCTCCATATCTGTCCCTCTTTCACTCCCTCTTCACTCATTTACACGAGATAATATTCTCTCCGACACGCACACCCAAGCACACATCTACTCTGTTGTTCTCTCTCGCTAACATACACGCATTCGATTTTCCATTTGCAGAGATCTCTGCGATACATATGAGGAGTGCTATCTTGCAAATTGGAGTACGCAGCACAGGAGCGCAGGCACCCCTGCCTCAGCATGGGGGGGCAGGGCTGGGGGTGGGGGGGTTGGGGGGCGTGTAATCACCTTGGATCTGTGGCTGTTTTTTATTACACACTCCCCCTCTTCTCTCTTCTTCCTTCTCCTTCTCTTCCTCCTCCTCCTCCTCCTCCTCCTCCTCCTCCTCTTTCTCCCCCAATCCAACCCCCCCCCCCCCCCCCCAACACACACACACACACACACCCACTCCTCACCAGCCTCCAGCATGAGCCATCAAATTAATCACAATGCATCAGTAATACCCCCCCCAAACACACACACACACACACACACACACACACACACACACACACACACACACACACACACACACACACACACACACACACCGGTCCCCCCCACCACTTACTGCTTCTGCTCCCTAATGTCTGCCTCCCATCCCTACAGTGCTGCTTTGCCTCTATAAAAAGCCATATATTGGGTGATGAGTATGAGATAGCTACACAGGGTTTTGTTTCTCTATCACTCGATCATCTCTTTCTTTCACACCTTCTCCTTTCTCCTCTCTCTCTTTTTTTTTTAACACAGTCCGTCATGTTGTGGTAAAATGTGAAGGAGCATCATTTCTTAATGTTTTCTTTTCGTGATTGCTCGGCCTTTAAGCAGGTCTCATATGCATCATCACGCAAAAGCATCCAAGGCCTCCTACGCTAAACACATATCTCATCCGTCATGTTTCAGAAAAGTTGGAAGAACAGAATAAGCTAAATAAAATAAAGGGTGTGGGGGTGGGGGGGATCAAATATGTTGGATCAAATATGTTGCAGGGTTTTTACTGTGGGAAGCTGGGCTCTTCACCTCAGGTAAAGACATACTCTAAATATGTATCACTATCTCGCACCATCTCTCACTCTCTTTCTCTTTTAAAACTCAGTCCATCATTCCTAAAGGCCAGTGGGCCTTCTGTGATAATAAGCAGAGGAGTCTCTGTGTTTATTCATTTTTTGTAATAGTTGCTCAACCTTCAGGTGTTATGTACATCACTACAGAAAACAACATCCAAGGCCTCCTGAGCTGCAACCATATGCAAGTCAAACACACATCTCTCGTGTATCAGGAGAGTTAGAGAAACAGGACAGACTCAGCTAAGTGATGTTAAAGGGGGGGGGGGGGGCAGTAGGGTGGGGCATGATGTTGCTGACAGAAAGGGAAAAGAAGAAAATGAAGGAAAAAGTAAAGCATAAGAAAAAAAAGAAGATAGTGAGTGGGGGAGGAGGACAGGAAGGGAGAAAGTGAGGCGTCAGACACTGTCATTGGTCAAGAGTGTGCAACATATTGATAGGATGTTCTTTTTGTTCCACAGTGGGGACATTTACAGTGTTGTGGCGGGAAGGACAGCAGGATCAAAAGAGATAAAAGTAAAAACAATAAATAAAAGCTGAACATGCGCAATCAGAGATTGTAACCTGGTCCCGCATATGGGTGGACAGACACACACACACACACACACACACACACACACACACACACACACACACACAGATGGACAGGGTCATTGCAATCCTTCCAGGCATGAGGTAAAAATACAGGGAATATATTGCACATTGCACCTGAGAAGTATATTGCACATTGTTCCATTGTAAGTATTGGAATAGGCAAATCTGTTAAATCTGCATGGTTCTTATGTGTCATGAAACATTACATGTAATTTCATGCACAAGACCAACGTAATTGCTTTTGAAAAAAGACTATTTAAAGACCCACAAAGATGCTTTTTTAAAAGTGAAAGTGATTGTTCATACCGATCAGAGGGACTGCCCGGACAAAATCTGTGCTCTGCATTTAACCCCTCCGTTAATTGACTGTAAATGACACAGAGGGTAGTCGGCTGTGTCTCGTAGTGTGAGTGTATGCCATGCTTTTATGCAAGAACCATGTAGACTGTTGTAAGTGTAGCCTATCGCACCTAGAGTATCAAAGTGATAACACAGCATATCAGTTCAATTCAGTACAATGTGTGTTGTTTTATGCTGCTTGCTGTGTGCTATGTATTACTAGTAAAATGTATTTCATTGATTAACCTTAATGAACACAGGTATAACTAGTGTAAAATTAAGGTTTTACTGGGGCTCCGACAGTCGCTTTGGCCCCCTCAGCAACTATAGCTCTCAAACCTGCCCCTTCTATCCCACATCTGAGATCCACGACAGTGCTCCGGACACGTTAATAAGGTGCGGGGCTTGTGTACAGAAATTCATGTCAGCGTGGAAACACGGTTCAGCACTGCCACCTGCTGGAAGCTTGAGGTGTAACAACTGATTGGTAAAAGTGGTGACTGAAGCAGACATTGCCGCCCTGGGAGACTTTTTTAGCTAGATAGCCTTTATTGTCCCCAGGGGGAAATTTGTTTTCACCGCCGTCACAAGACTTGTCACAGCCAACATCACATTGATGACAGCAGACAACATATAACACCATAAAAAAAACACAAACACACAGACATTTGTAACAGATGTGCTTCCAGGAGGGCCAATGCAGGGTTATTGTCGGAGGTTGTTCAGTGCAGTAATGGCAGATGAGACAAAGCTTTTGTTGAAACGCGCCCGTCTCCATCTTAGTGTCCTGTACCTGCGTCCAGACGGAAGGAGTGTGAAGTGTGAGTGAAGTGGGTGGGTGTGATCTCTGGTGATTGAATGTGCAAGGCGTGTGACTGCTTTGAGGTTGAGATCAGTGAGATTGGGTGTGGGGTGATGAATGATTTTGGATGCGGTGTGTGTGATTTTAGTGAGTTTGTTTCTGTTGCTGGCGGAGAACATGTTGTAGAAGCAGGGTGAGCAGTACAGTAGAATGGGTTGGATGATGCTGGAGTACAGAAGAGACAGGAGATGGGGGGCAACAGAGAGGGCACGGAGTTTACGGATGATATATAGCCTCTGTTGGGACCTTTTGTGTGTGTTGGTGATGTGTTGATCAAATGTCAGCTTATTGTCTATGGTGAGTCCCAGGTATTTGAAGTGGTTGACCTGTTCCACCCTTTCGTTGTGGATGGAGGTGAAGACCGGACCAGGAGGGGGTGAGTGCAAGTTGTGAAAAACCAGTTCTTTTTTGCCCGTGTGAGACTCATCTGAGAGAAACTGTAGATATATTAGATATATAGTAGATGTATAGTAGATATATTAGAGTCTAAACTAACACTACCAGTGATGTACCCAATGTAGTTTGATGTAAGTCAGTATGATATGATATAAGGCATTATATAATGTAATTACATGTAAGTCTTATTATTGTTGTAGGGACTAAAAACAGGGCCTAGTTTTATTTGTACCAATTTAAGAGGTCATAGCCTGGTAAACCAGCCCCTCGTACTTTATTTCATTTTGTACCGGAGGACCGGAATCTCTTGAGGGTCATGTAGTCGGCTCTAGCAAGACCGATCCAATCAGCGAACAGAGGGTGTGTTCGTTAGCCATGACATTGACCTTGTGTGCTACATTTGAATTGTAGTGCGTAGGTAGGCACATTGCATACGTGACGACCAGGCGTTAGCGATTGGGTAAAGGCAGAGGCACTTGTTTTAAAGGAGAACTTCGGTGTAAAATGAAAATTGGCATGTTAAAACATCATACCGAGTTGGTATGTGTACGGAGGAGCAAAATTGATTTAGCCTGTTGCATTCAGAGTTTAACTATTTTTTATCGTTTGTCCCAGAAGGCTAACAATGGAAGTGGTAGGTGCCCTTAGACGAAGCATGACGGCTACGCTATTTTTTAACCATTAAAACAGCTCGAAGAAACCCCACACTCCATCGGTAGTACAACAAAGGCCCTGACATTAAAAACAAGGCACTGAGAACTTTGTAAGTGTACACAACATTTATTAATAAAACAGTTTTGACAAGCAGTACCTTGCTGTAGTTTCTCGTCGCCGCCATGATGAAAGTCTGCACAGGTCGATTGACGAACACGAACCAGCAGGAAGAATAGGAGGAGAGGTAGTACAATCAACTTGTTTGGACTTTCATCATGGCGGCAACGAGAAACAACTGCAAACAACTGCATGTAAGAACAGCTTTTTAAATAAATGTTGTGTACATTTACAATATTTTCAGTGGTTCGTTTTGAATGCCAGAGCCTTTGTTGTACTACCAATGGAATGTGGAGTTTCTTCAAGCTGTTTTAATGGTTTAAAAATAGCGTAGTCGTCATGCTTCGTCTAAGGGCACCTACCACTTCCATTGTTAGCCTTCTGGGTCAACCTATACAAAATAGTTAAACTCTGAATGCAACAGGCTAAATCAATTTTGCTCCTCAGTACACATACCAACTCGGTATGATGTTTTAACATGCCAATTTTCATTTTACACCGAAGTTCTCCTTTAAACTTAAGCAGACTCCACACCTCCAGGAAGAAATCGTTTCTGACGGTGTCTGGTCCAGACCCTCTGTACAAAATGAAATGAAGTACGAGGGGCGGGTTTACCATGGTAAATTGGTCACACTACTTTAACAGAAAGTCTGCACATTAAATGCTTTCTGTCATGCAAGTATCTAGTATAGTGTTTCTATTTGATTCTGACATAAACTTTACATAATGGTGTGGTTAGACAGTAGTAAGAAAACAATAATACAACAACAATAACAACTACACTACTAGGCCTACTACTACTACTGCTACTACTACTACTACTAATAGTAATGCTATCACCATTATTATTATTATTATTATTATTATTATTATTATTAGAAGAAGAAGAATAAGGGTATTACTGATTTATCATAAAAGTGTTTTGGCTGGGAACAGTAGAATGGAGTAGAAAACAGCGAGGAACACACTCAGAAAAGTCTCCAAACTAATTTATAACTGTCTTTACTGCCAGGGGGGGTTGTGTCTAGCATTTTCCCTCGCGCAAGTTGACATTTGATTTCAAGGGTTGGTTTAAGCCAGTAATTTCTAGACAAGAAATTATTACCTGTATTACATTTTAATCTTACTGCCAGTAGAGGGGAAAGACGCCTGTTGGATTTAGGACTGGAATTGCTTCAGTTTACTTCATATAAAAATGTTAATGAATGAATAATTGCTAATTAATGCTCAATAATTAATCAAACCTTTAATCAGGAACTTGTAAGGATATTAAAACCACACACATAAGGGTTTTCCTTTGAATGAAAAAATGCAATCACTAAAATGTGGGAAGGCTAATGTTTGGTAGAGTTGCAACATTGTTTGCATTGGTCATTGAATAATCAATCAATCAACAGAGCACTGGGGCAAAAGTAATTGACTTCCCTTTAATGCTAATAGGTGGTTTAATGCCTGGGTTGTGAGGTCCTATATTCAACACAAGGGGGGAGCATTTCCTCGCTGGGCAGGAGGGAAAGATATCTGAAAAAACAACGCAGGTTGATTTTGTAGCCAGGACCTCTGATAATGACAGTGACTTGGGACCAAACTTCTTTGGTGTTCAATCGCTTGCCCTAACCTTTACTTAGATCCTTGCATCAGGACTTAGGCTGTAAACAGTGATTACCTGTAAATTATGACTATCACTCACTGTTTATTATGTTATAGCCTAAATACATAAACCTTAATGACAGTTTATTAATAGGCTACCTACTCAATACAATTGGCTCAAGCACTAGATAGGCATGCTGAACATACTATTTTATCTTGCTATCTTATCTATACTAATCTATCTATATATATATATATATATATTGTGCATTAGGGAAAATGCATTAGCCTACATAGTAATCTCCCGATTACTAATATTTTATAAGACCGCGACAAAACTTCAACTAAGTGTTTGAGGACCATGGGCTCTTCTGCATCCCCTACACTAAGAGGCGGAGTGATCATTATGTTCAGCTGACGAACTGCAGCCTGGGAGATACCTGTCACAGCGGGTGACAAGTACAGGTGCCCGCTGCCAAGGCAAAGCACGAGCCGGCGATCACAGCGGCTGCAGCAAGGCAGTCTGACACTGGCATGCGCACTGCAGCTCTCTGTGTCAGCTCGCGTCTCCTCTGTAACAGGCGGCTAGTAAGCATCGGCAGCGACCACATATGCTTCGTTCTCCATTCCTGCTTTCCCCTGCCCCTCACCAGGTTTATTTTCGAACTGGACGAACTTCGCCAGGGCCCAGCCATCCTGCGGAGCACCAGCGCGCTGATGCAAGGTAGGCTGAGAGCACCAGTGTTTTTGTTTTTCCAGGACAATGCGCCGAAACGGGAACCAGTGTCCGGTCTACCGGCCTGTTGCCTCCTGCGTTGCTGCAGAGATCACGATGTCAAAACAGCGGTCATAATGCACACATCCTGTTAGCTGTCCTCCGTTTGGACGCGTGTAACCTGCGCTGTAATTGCTGGACTGTGATGCGCTCCGTGTTTCATGTGTTAGCTTTCAGTGTGTACAGACACTTCAGGTGAACTCTTACTTTTGCTGTTAAACGCTGCTTTGTTAAGGATGAATTAAATGTATAAGCAAGACCACTTACGCAGCCCTTGTTGTGAAATTAACAAGGCAAACATGATGTTTGGTGTTTGTGGTCGGTATTCCAAATTTATCTCGTGTTGCATTGAATTATGAAGGTATTTATCAGTATGGATTGAAATAGGCTCTTTCTGGAAGAACGGCAACAGAGGTTATGAAGGGTAGCCTAGAGATGTGAGCTATCTTAGATCAGGGCTGTAAAGGCAGGAATCATATCACAAAAACACTACATCGCTCCATATAATTACTTATACTTTACTATCGGCATATACTTTCCTATCGGCATTATTCTGGGCCCTAGAGCCCCGTACGTGAACGAGAGTGGAAACGAGATGTGTTGCTCAAACTTATCGCTTCATTCTTATCAAACTTGCAGCGTGCATTTTACATGAACGTTCTCACCGAAAGCCCTGACTGAAAGAACTTAAATCCAGCATTCTGGCAGGCGTGTGTGCGCCTGTGTTAAAGAGAGTCATCCTATGTGATGCTTATGCATATGCTACTATGTAAATAGTGAAAGCCCACGAGACATGTATTGTGTTTTTTTGTACGCAGCCAGATGTTGCTGCACTACTTTGTTACATGTTTTTCACTTTTTTTGTTATGCTCCAGGTCATGGAATTCGGAATCATTTGTTGACATGTGCCAGGGTATGAACGCAGCTGAGTTAAAAGAGATATCAAAAGCTAATCAAACAGATGTTGTCTCTTTCATGTTGGCCTATAAGGTGTAGGGGGTAAGATTGGTCTTGGAAAAATGAAAACCCACCTTTAACGACGTGTTGTCATTATCAGTCAAAATCTACAGTGTTTCTGTTTTCTTTATGCAATTGCGTTGTTGGTCTTCATTATGATATAGCTTCAAGCTTGCAGTGCCATTTGCTGCCGCAGCATCCCATCTGTTTTGTCAGAGGACAGCCGTTAGAATTTTGCTGTCGCGGTGAATGGGTAATAAGCTCTTTAACGAATGCGGTTGGCACACCAACCATCTCCTTATCGCGGGAGTGAAGCTGGTTGCGAGAATGGCAAACTCGACGCCTTTGGACAACTAATGAATCATTAATGTTATCTAATAAACCGAGGGCCCGCAGACGACAGGAATTGATTGAGTAAGTATCCCAAATCCACACATGAATTAGTAAACAGCCATTTATTGTGAGGACAGATAACGTAATTAATGTTCCTTCTTTCCACCGACCCGCATCTTGCTTTTTCTTGAAGGGTATGTGGTAATGAGACTTAATTTGCAGATGAGGTTGGCTGTCTGAGTAATGCCCCTCGCGCTGCAGGCCTTTGTTTCTGCATAGCCTACTTTACATGCTGTCAGATCACTTTACCTTTCTGTCACTCAGCCTTTTCAGCAACATTTCCTGAATAAAATGTCATGTTAATCCTTCTTAACAATGACAAGACAATGGTAGGCTATCAGTCTCCTGGTAAATAGGCTAGCTTGCAAAAATTGGGCAGTTTCCTGTAACACCAGACTGTAATGATGTGTCAATAGGGACAACTCAACAGGTGCTCTCTCATCGTCATCTCTAGGGTTAGAGTTAGGGTTACCAGTTAAAGCTTTGGTGGTGTGATGGTGAGATTCTGGCGCTTGCCCGTCCCACCCCCTTAAATACAGGCCTGTTAACAGCGAATGAAGTTACTGAAGACCAAAGTGATGCAAATGACTTAAAAGAAACGAGCAAACGCTCAGAGTGTGCAAAGAAGATGCACAGGGGCTAGGCATTAATTCTCCTGCCCCACATTAATACATCGACAGTGTGATAAAAGAGAACTGGCCCACTCAGCTCCATGGGGGATTATCTTAATCATTGATTCATTGCCTGTAATAGGAATGGTGTCGGGTAAAATTAGTCATTTTGCTGGTGGTAGCTCTTTTTTTAATGTGCAGTCCTGTTCTGTTGTTGAAAGTCCTGGTCTAGTTTGTAGGAGTGATGGTTGTTGGCCATACTGGGTTTTGTGATAAGATGACCTTAACCAGCAAGAGAGTTCAACTGAGAAAGTCAGAACTGATGTGTCTACATACTGTAAATGCAGTACATTTTATACTTCCCCAAAGGGCACTATTGATTGAAATAGAATAATTAGAACAGTTGATCCAAGTAAAAAACAAAAGTACAGATCAGCATATATTTGTGCAGTCAAGCAAAAATCTGCAGTATGCATATATGTTCTGAATGGTATATATATAGTGGTCCAGTGTCCCACCATAAAACTGCTAAGGAAAAAACACAGAGGATTGAAACTGTGTTTTACCAGACATCAAATGTGCAACTTAAACTAGAAACACACAAACACACAGCTACACTCATGGACATGAAGTGTATACAGACATCAACAATAAATAGACATAAGACTTGCAGGTAAACGTAAGTCTGCAGTTAAAAAAAAGACAAAAAAAAAGTAAAAGAAGGAAGTCTGAGGTAGCTCTTCTTGGTAGCTGGTTAAGGTGAAAAATGAAATGTGCAATTTGTAAAGTGCAATAAGTAAAGGTGCAATATCTAAAGCGCAAGAGTGCTGAAAGCAGCATGGACATCAGTGTGTGTAAGATTGTTTTTGGATGTCAGTAACATGGAATGTTCATGGGATTTTCTTCAGTGTGTCATGAACACAGGTAGCCATCAGTTTTTTTTTTATTTCCGCTTGATATGAATACTAGTCTCAACCCCAACAGAGACAAAGAGGCACTGCTTCGTCATGATTCCTCAGATTTGCAATGTTGGCAACACCTGCACCTGCAGATATCCAGTAACTAACAACAGAGACACAAACAGATGCAGAAAGAAAATAGGGAAAATAGAAAGAAAGGAAAAGAGAAAGCAAGAGAAAAGAAAAGAAAAGAAAAGAAAAGAAAAGAAAGGAAAAAAGGTGGACAAGGACAGAGGAATAGTACCCACCAGGACCTTGCAGGCACAGACACAGGCTTCACTGTTGAGCTTGAGCAAGACATTGAAAGTGCTGCATATGGGTTTGTGTGTGTGTGTGAGAGAGAGTGTATGTGTGTGTGTGTGTGTGAGAGAGAGAGAGAGAGAGAGAGAGAGAGAGAGAGAGAGAGAGAATGTGTGTACTGTATGTGAATTTGTGTGTGTGTGTGTGTGTGAGAGAGAGAGAGAGAGAGAGAGAGAGGATGTGTGTATGTGAATGTATGTGTGTGTGTGTGAGAGAGAGAGGGTGTGTGTATTTGAATTTGTGTGTGTGTGTGAGAGAGAGAGAGAGAGAGAGAGAGAGAGTGTTTGTGTGTGTGTGTGTGTGAGAGAGAGAGAGAAAGAGAGGATGTGTGTATGTGAATGTGTGTGTGTGTGTGTGTGTGAGAGAGAGAGGGTATGTGTATGTGAATTTGTGTGTGTGTGTGTGTGAGAGAGAGAGATAGAGAGAGAGTGTGTTTGTGTGTGTGTGAGAGAGAGAGATAGAGAGAGGATGTGTGTATGTGAATTTGTGTGTGTTTGTGTGTGTGAGAGAGAGAGAGAGCGAGACAGAGAGCGAGAGAGATGGATTGTGTACCATCAGTGCCACTGGGTTGTAGAGGGGGAGGGGAGGTGGGACTGGGCAGGCATGTCTCTGCCGCTGGCACTGTGGAGTTGAGGGAAACAATAGCTGGCTGTGCTGCACGCTGCAATCAATAGGGCCAAGCAGGACAACAGCAGAAGCCTGCCAGTTTTGCCTTCAGGGTCAGCTAAGTCAGAGGGGCAGTGCACCTCCTATTCTGTACTAGTTTAGAAGAAGTGTGTGTGTGTGTGAGAGAGAGAGAGAGAGAGAGAGAGAGAGAGAGAGAGAGAAAGGAGAGAGAGAGAGAGACAGAGTGTGTGTGTGCGTGTGCGTGTGTGGGAGAGAGAGACAGAGAGATAGAGGCTGTTTTCAGTTCTTGCTGTCACCTTTGTATGGAACTTTGCAGCGGAACTATTTTAGGAGGAATTGCAAGTTGCAGGAACTTACTTCAGAATGTTGTTTTTAAATGTGTGTATGGCTTTACTTCTTTACTTCTGGGGCCCGTCCTGTATGTGTTTGCTTGTCTACACATGTTTGTTTGTGTATGGGTATTCATGTGTGTGTGTGTGCGCACTTACGTGTGTGTGTGTGTTTTGTTCTGTGTGTTCGTGTGCGTGTCCGTGCGTGTGTGTCTGTGTTTCCTGCTTAGACAAGGGAAAGGCCTTAGAAGGGTCAGAGACCAGTTCTTGCGCCTCACCACTGACATTTTGATGGCATTTCTCCTCTGAGAGTGGCTTTTGACGGATTCCTCCCCGACATGACTCACACGAAGCGACAGCTCTGGGGGTGCTGGAGATGATGGAGATGATGCAGGACTACAGCTGACCTTGCACAACCTCCTTTGATGTTATTTTGGGGAAGATCTTTTGATGGCGCCGTTGTTCCCTTTGGACTGCGCAGTTCTGACGGATCAGCTGCACATCTTCGTGCCGTCAGCGAGTCAGGGACACAGGAGGAGAGAGGACAGTTTGATAGGAGTGCTACCAGGGTGTAGAATGCTCTTTTTGTGCTTTCTGGGATCCAGAAGAGATCCAAGAGATACTGTAGAAAATGTATTAAAGGTGTACTTCCACGAGAAACCATTTAGTACTTGCTCTTTTGAAATATGATAGGTCACCCCGAGTTGCATATGCATGCTGCATATCAAAATGTTTTTCTATCCCCGTTTTCTATATCAGTCAAAAGAAGACAATAGGCAGAAAAACGACCCAATGCGGAAAGGGCCTTCGGCGTGACGTAGACGTGGAAATACATATAAGAGAAACCGACCGAATGGGCTTTAAATAATGTTAGCCTGTTTGACTGACTCGCATAAGATTAGCAGGCTAGTTGAATGACTGAACTGCATTTAGCCGGGCACTTGCACTGTTTTGTCATGCAAATATTACCATTCTGAAACGTTCATTGACAAACGGTCAGGAAGCGACTGTGCTTGTGCCATCTCTCCTTCCTCTTCAGATTCAGGATCAAACACCTAAGGCTGTATCTCCGTAGACATTCTGTGTGCAGTTTTAGCGCTGTCAAGTTGACTTTTCCCCTTTACCTTACTCTGCTATCAAGTTGACTGTGGGGCAAAGGAAGCTGCAGGGAGCGTGCCTCTGGTGAAATCGTGTCATTCTCCCGGCCCCACCCCCTCTACCAAACTAAAACAGCCTGAAACAGAAGCACTAGAACATTTTTTTCATTAAAACCAGCGCACAGGGCAATTATTAATACTAGAGAACACCGCAAAATTAATGAAAACACGATGGAAGTACACCTTTAAAAAACTCTAAAGTGCTAAAAGAGGATGCAAAAAACTTTAATTCATCTTTTTTTTTGACTACTCAGAATGCCAAATGCCTACGTGTTTCAGCCTAACAAGCCTTCATCATGGCAGTTTAAGAAGGCAAATAGTAGACATGGGTAACACAAAATAGAGGAAGTCCAGAAAGCGTCTTTTCCTCTTGTCTCAGCTCAGTTCCCCTGCATGCGGGGGTCATGTTGGATGTGTTGAGCAAACCAGACAGGTGATCCATCAGTTAGGGCCTGACCTGTCAGAACCCGGTTGCCATGGTGAAGCTGGTGCCAAGGCAGTGCTGTTCCTCAGCTCCATGTTCTCATCCTGGTAACAAGTAAGGTGAATGACTCACGAATGGCTTGACCAATCTGCCCTTTTCCAGCTACGCTCTATTTCCAGTTCAGCTGAATGCCGAATGATAAACGATAAAGGAAAAAGATGATGGAGTTGGTTTTGCTTGCTGCACTTATGGTGAGTTCAGGTCTAAAACCAGGAAGGAAGAAACAAAGAAAGGATGAAAGGGGAAAAGGGAGGTGACAAGGATGGAAATATATTTTCATAAACTTTTTGTATTCCAAATATTATCAGCCTGAGTGTAGTTGGGTTGTTTTAATTATGTTAATCAAAGCAACCCAACTGCAGTGTCTTTGTGGCTATCTGGAGTACACAACTTAAAATTGTGATTCACGACTATTCATTAAACTTGACTGAACCATTTTTCATCTGAACACCTCATACACAATCTTGACCACTACTCATGAAGCACCACCCTGAGAAAAAAGAAATGAGGAAGTGACAAACCTCCGTCTGAAGAAGAACTTGGAGTAGCTCGCTGTGCCCCAGCGTTCTGACTGGAGAGGACCAGGGTGCTATTGCAGAAAGCGGGTTTAGTCACTGATCTGGGTATGTTAGCTCAGAGCAAGGGGTAAACATCTTAATGGAAGACCCTAAGGCTGTGCTTTCAAAGGACAATCAAGCCAAAAGACTCTTCAGTAATTTCAGTAACAGTTCTATGTAAACACATTCATAAAGACTTACAATGCATTCATAAAGATTTATAATGGTTGATATACAGTATTCACAACTATTTATACACACTTATAACTACACTCATAAAGCATTAAAATACTATGTTATAAGCCTTTACAACTGTAAGTGACAGTACATTATAAAACTATTTTGACCTCTTGATAATGACCGTAATGAGGTGAAAAAGGTCAAAGAATGTTTATAATGCACTATGTCACTTAAAATTGTAAAGGCTTATGACATAGCATTACAAGTGTAGTCATGAGTATGTATAAATAGTTGTGACTACTTATGTCAATCACTTATGAATGCATTACAAGCCTTTATGAATGTTTTTATAGGGTCTTGTGAATACTGGGTTAATAGAAAGTAGAAGGTTTACCGCTTATTCTGCTGGAGTTAGTGTATCTGGGTGAGCCCCTAAAGTAACTTATTAGAATAGCGCCCTACCCCTAGTCACTGAACCCCCTTCTTGGAATACACCCCCTCCCCATTAGGTGGTTTACCACTTGTTCCAGAGTTAATGTATCTGGGTTAGTGCCTAATCTAACTTCTCTCAATAGCCCTCCACCCCTGTCCCTCATACTGCAAGTGGCACTGTGTACTGAAAGACCTTGATCTTTCAGCATGGAGTGGCACAGCTTGTAACGCAGTGCTTTCTGAAAAGGCTCGGAGCAATGCGGTGCGTTGTAGCTTGCTGTAGTTTCCTCACTCACAGGGTCCACCCAGAGGAGAGGAGCGGGCCCTCTGCTGCTGCTGCTGCTGTCGGTGGATGTGGTAATCAAAGACCTGGTGTGGATTGTGCTCCCCTGGAGCTTAGATCTCCCCCCGCAGCGATAAGTGCATCCGTCCATTCTCGGCCCCCGCTGTGCCCCAGTTCTTTTTGTCCCTTCAGTTTTGCCATAGCTCCTGCCAGATAGCCAGGAGCACATTTAGTTTTTTTTTTATTTAGAACAAGACACCCCTCCTACCCTTTCTTGATCATTTTTTCCTGTTTCTCTCAGTCTCTCTCTCTCTCTGTCTTTCTCTTTTCACATCTCTATCTGTTTGTCTCTCTCTCTCTTTGTCGCTCTCTCTCTATCTCTCCTCACTCTCTCTGTCTGTCTGTCTATCTCTCTCTCTCTCTCTCTCCCTCCCTCTCCCTCTCCCTCCCTGCCTCTCTCTCTCTTTCCTGTGGAGAAGTGGTTCTTGCGACACAGGGATGGGGACGACAAAAAAGGCTCCAGAAATAGAACCCACATCCTCTTTCCAAATGATAAAAGTCACTCTTCCTCTATTTTGGTTGCTCTTAAAGTCTACACGCCCCCTCAGTTCTACAGTAAGGGGCCAGTGTGCGCTCTGTTAAGGCTACTAGTCAATATGAATGTCTTATCTAGTGTGGATGTTACCTTTACAGTCTACACCCCCTGTGTCCTACAGCAAGGGGCCAGCATGTACTTTGTGTAAGACTTTATCTACACTACAGTGTGCATGTTACCTTTAACCCTCATACAGTCTTTGGGTCTGTGGGAGCCGTTTTCAGTTAAAAAATAAGCTTAAAAAATATGAATGCAAATAATTATTTTTTCAAACTGGGATTTATTGGCATTGGCTCATTTTTTGTGGAACATGAATCAGAAAACATTTTCATTGAACTCTCTATGGAGAGTCGGCGAATTGGGCGAACAAAGCTAATTCGCGGGCAGCGAAGCGAAATGGGCCGACGAGAGCGAAAAAGGGAAGTTAAAAGTCAGTTAAATTTATGGTAATGAGCTATGATGCACTTCGGTAAAAAAACAACCAGAATACATAGATTTACCAACCAACCGTTAATCACTGAGCTAAATCCAAACATTCCAAATGATACAACATGAGCAAACAAAGTGAACAAGGCAAATTCAACAGTGAAGCTTCTTCAGCGACTTCGGCGACCTGTTCGCTTTGGTCGCTCCTGATCTGTATGTACAGGAAAGCAGGTGAATATGCACATAGGATGAGCACCCACAGTGTGAACCCACTGTTCCTGCACAAAGTTGCAACAATCAGTTTAAGGGTACATCTACACTAGTCTGTATGATTGTCTATTATAGTAATGATGTTGCTTTTAAAATCTGCACCCTCCTTTGTGTTGTACAGTAAGGGGCTAGTGTGTACTTTCTGTGAGCTGAGCGAAGTGTGAGCACTCGGGTTCAGGAGAGGGACCTGTTAACCTTAAGGCAATATGGCCGAGCAAGAAGAGGATGCGGATGGCCTTCTTTTACAGTGTGTGCGCGTGTGTATGTGTGTATACATCCATGTGTTTGTTTTCAGCTGTTGTAATTGCCCCTACTTCAAGCTTTTTCTGTGTCTGATAAGGCCCATTTATTGGTTCAGGGTGTGCGCGCGAATCTTCTGTGTGTGTGCAAGTGTGTGCAAGTGAGTGCGTGTGTGTGTGTGTGTGTGTGTGTGTGTGAGAGTGTGTGTGTGTGTGCCCATCATGTACTCCTAAGTGTACAAGTATCTTGTTTTTTCTCTAAACTCTTTCCTTTTTTGTGTTTTTGTTTTCGCTAAACTTTTGTGTTTTGTGTGTTTCTGACAGAGCTTAAAGTTCACAGTGTGTGTATGTGTGTGTGTATTTATTTATACATGCATGTGTGTGTGTGTGTTTGGGGGGGGGGGCTGTAAGTGTTGTTGTGTTTGTGTATTTATGAGAAGTTGTGTGTGTTTTTGTGGAGGAGTGCACAAAGAATACACTGGGGTTGGCAGAGTGTGTTTGTGTGTGTGTGTGTGTGTGTGTCTGTGTGTGTGTGTGCATAGAAGACTACCTGAGGGCGAGACACAGTGAGCAGAGTACCCACCCATGAGCCAGCCAGCACCCAGACTCCCTGAGGCGTGTCAGGCCAGCCTACTCCAGCACCCGGCAGCTTCCTTGATCCGCGCTGACAGTTCCAATTCGCACACCAGACCTCGCCTCCATCCGCACAGACAAGCACCATAATAAATGCCCTATGTTGTTTGCCCCACTGGCGAGACACTGAGTTCTTAAAGTCCGTAAGAATTCTTAAGCGTATGGTTTCTTTTTCTTGCTGGGCTGCACTTGAGTGTCCATTAGAGCAGTACAGCAAGGGAAAATTCCATTAGTCAGAAAAGTGCGGTGACAGAGGTGGACTCAATAGTCCAGGGCTGGGCGATACAGACCAAAACTGATATCACAATATTTCTGGGCTGACTGGCGATATACAATATATATATCGATATTTCAAAAACAGAATGAGCAAAGTGTTTCATGTTAAGACTGCTCTAAAAGAGCTGTGCAAATGAAAAAGTAAACAGTACCACATGTGCACATGGAGGACAGTTGAGCGATCCGAGAAAGCTCCGACTGTCTGAACAGTGTGAATACATTACAAGTGGTTTTGACAAAGTGGTATTGTAGCATCGAGAATATATCGATATTACGATAATATCAATATATCGCCCAGCCCTACTTAATAGGTCAGGATATATAATGCATGACATTCACTCGTACCAAAGGTGTATGGGGTGTGAAGTCCCTTCAGACAGCTCTGAAGGTGCCTTCAGAGTTTCCATCCGCAGTAGACTTCAGCTACACAAAATCCATAAAGTCTGATGTCTTCAGGACATCTTAGTTAGAAGTACTGATGTAACTGCATACAAAGAAAAAATCTGTTTATTGCCAAGGTCGAGGACATTGTGTAGGTGAAATTGAGACGAGAAGAGGATGAGACAGTAGAGAACAACAAAAAGAGTGTCAGGGAGGACAGAGGAGTTGAGAAGGAGACAAAATACAGAAGACAGACC
This sequence comes from Coilia nasus, assembly GCA_027475355.1. NCBI lineage: Eukaryota > Metazoa > Chordata > Actinopteri > Clupeiformes > Engraulidae > Coilia > Coilia nasus. Next base: position 2,992,308 of record CM050219.1, on the reverse strand, counting down.
AACAGCAGAGAGAGAGAGACCAACAGGAGAGAGAGAAGAGAATAGAGCGACTTGGAGACAAAAGTGAAACAGGACAGGAAAGGAGGTGTAAGTTGACCAAAGACAAAAGAAGCAGAAGAACAGGATTTAAAAAAAAAAAGTGCAGTCAGGAGAGAATGTTGACGTTGACCTGGGACAGAGAAATAAGATTTCCTGGTAAACCAGGCCCTCTGGAACGGAGGCCGTGAGAAACGAGTTCTTCCTGGAGGTGTGGACTTTGCTGTTTAAAATAAGTGTCTCTGCCTTTACCCAGTCACTAACATCTGGTCGTCACATATGCGATTAGCTTACCTACACACTAAAATTCAAATTAAAACACAGCCTCTGTTCGCTGATCGGCTAGGAGTTGCCAGGTCCTCTTATATGACCTTCAACGGCCTCCGGTCCAGACCTTCTGTACGAAATGAAATGAAGGGGGAGGGTTTACCAAGCTAAAAAGAGATAGTTTGTGAAGTAGAAAGAGGGATGGGATAGCAAGCAAAGAAGGGATAGCAAAGAAAAGACCATGATCATACAAAAAAGAAGGCGGCAGAATAACCCCTAAGCCCCTTTCATTTTTTTCTGCCCTATCTTCTTTCACTCTCCACTTTATCTTGACCTCATTGGAAAACAACATGGGGTCAAGGAATTGGCATGAGGAGGTGTAAAGGGCTCACGAAAAGATAACAGCGAAATGAAGAGGATCTAAATCCACTTACACTGAGGGGAAGCTGATAGTTGTATTGACAGTTGTCTAGTTGATGGGTTCTTTCATGGTGCAGGAAATTGTATTGCATCTCTTCCCTGTCACCTCCTACCAATCTACCCTTTGCTGAAGGAGCTTTGAAAGGAAACATTGAATTTAGAGTTTTAGAGTGAATTTAGAGTATTCAAACAGCTCTTCCTGCTAAATATTTACCGTTATTTTATCAGGATAGGAAAACAAGACAATTTGAAAGTAGCCTATAAACTACACTAGCAACGACTTCCTGAAGTTGGTGTCATGTGATTCATACAGTATGTAGTATGTGCCAGAAGAGAGGCAAAGAGCAGAGAACACAAAATAAGAAATCAGACTTATGCAACATGACACACATGCTGTTGATATCCTAAAACAAGTGCCATTTTACACAGTGTAGCTATGCAAATGTTATGTCTATCACAGTCTGTGACCATTTGTACAGCATTTGAAACTGCATAGCAGTTAGTTTACCTCATAGCTTTTGCTAAGTGTTATGGGTGGTGAAGGGTTGTACATTGGGTCAATGTGGTTGTTATTTTTTTATTGCACATTGCCCTATGACACAGACAACAAAGCAATAGAGAAGTGAGGAAACACCATGAATTAAATGACTTTTTTTTGTTTGTATAGGAAAAACATAGCTGCCAAGGTGAGGATGGCAGGCTCAAACATAACCCTTTTCTGAGTGTGCCAACAGCACTGATGCACAGTGTAGTTCCTTGTTATCACTCCCAGCAGTGTCGTTTCAAAGGGGGTGACAGGTTTTTATGGAGGTGAAAGTTCTTCCCGAAAGGACACACAGACGCTTCATAGCCCTGCAGTGAACAATGCCCAGGCACCTCAATAAACTCACCTCCTTCAGATTTTATTACCGAAGGTAAGGACAGCCATAAGATGGCCACACAGGCTCCCCAGCCTGACTGCAGTGGCCAAGGGCAAGCACAGACGAGGGCCTTGTGTCCTCGCGACTGGAATCGAAATGCAGCGGGGGTGGGCATGGGGGTGGGGGTTGTGCTTAGCTGGGCAGCAGCCTGGTGGTATGGAGCACTGTGTAGGAAGACTGGGATAGTCAGAGACAACCCCCCCCCCCCAAACACATACACACACACACTCGCGCGCGCACCCCACACCTCGTGATCTGGCCACCGACTGGTCGACGGACGGGAAGGCCAGATAACTGCAGTGTCATCTGAAGTGTCCTGACTGAGAGGGGCGCTGGGTCTGCCACTGCAGGCTTGGAACACGAAATGCTGAGTGTGTATGTGTGCATGAGACAGAAAGAGTGCCTATACACTAGGGCCATTTATCGATACGGATTCAAAAAATATTGAAATTCACAGATCGATACTTAAATAATAGGTCTTTTATGGTATATGATGGTGTCATTATTTATGTGTATATGTAGACATATTCTGACTAAACATTAGCGAACAGAGGGTTATTCTCCACTCAGTGATTTCATAAACAAGCAAAACTGGCATTAATACTAAGAAATAAAAATAAATAAATAAATAAATGATTTAAAAAATATATCGATATTGTATTGAATCGTATCAGATCGAGAATTGTATCGTATTGCATTGTGACCTAGTGTATCAGAATTGCATTCATTTAGCAAATCTGTATTGATACCCTGCCCTCACCCACTGTTATAACTAGAAAGCAATGGTGGTGTAGGCCTTGAATAGCTCATTGTGAGGGATGTGTTTTGCCGCTGTGAACAGTACATTTGGGAGAAAAAAATGATCACAATGTAGTATCATTTTTTAGCACAATATATCATATCACTGTGGCAGGAAGTATCCATATATTATCTATTTATATATTTAACAATATGAATTTAATTTAATCTTTGTACCATTGTGTACTCTGAGGTTTACGATATGGCGATGTCACGACATCACGAAAGGTGATGTTACAGGGGGCAACTTTTTGAGAAATCATTGGCTTCAAATTTCAGTTGGGATGATCTCGAAATGTTGCCTGCTGCAGATCTAATTTCTCCTGATAAAAGTGTTTCCCAAAGTCAGCGATAAAGTGCCTAAACAACATTTGCTCAAAATTGTGCAAAAGCTTGCCCAGTGTATCATCATCTTAACAGCCATAGACTTAGTGTTAATTTTCAAACCACTGGAACAGCCTTTAACCAACCAGCATCGATGGCTATGGAATAGATGTAGGCTATTTCCTACCTCCAACGCAAGTTGATATGCTAGTCCTTTGTCTGAAGCCCACTGACAGTACATAGAATGGAAACACTATCTTTGCCCTTGATGAATAAATTAACTCCTTCCTCTTGTTTCAGCACAAGTTCCTCAGTCAGCGATGTAGTGTTAAAAAGATAGGTAGGTAAACAATACGCACAGCTCTGAAGAAGGTGGTTAAATTCTATGTGAATCTTGAAAATTAGCAATCATAAAAGGGCAAGTAAAAGCTGTTTAATATTTTAAAGTAGTGCATTTATGGTATTTATTTGTGTTTACCATCTAACACACCACTGTCCTTACTGTTTGGTACCACTGCAGTTACTGTTGCTCTGTGTAACTGTAGCATGGTCATCATTGTTGGTAGCTATACGTGAGGCAAACTCTTTACTTTAATGTGCTGACACTTTGCCACCCCCGCAGGTGGTGTGATTGATGTGTTCTTTACAATGGTTGAGGCATTTATCTCACTAAGAGGGTTTCCAGGCATCAGTCAGTTCCAGGGAAAGCTCAAGGTGATGCTTACCTCTTTTCTGATGGTGACAGCAGGGTGGAACAAAGAGCGCAACTTTTCAAGTTTTGAGTTAGAAAAAGGGCTCATGCTTGTATTTCCTTTGTGTGTGCGAGTGTGTGTTTGTGTAAAAGCTTTAAAATGTGAGTGAGCCTTTCATTTGTGCGCGCATGCTTGCACATGTGTGTCTTTGTGTGTGTGTGTGTGTGTTTCTGCCGCACTTGTAAGGGGCTGTACTGGCCCCTTCTTTATGTGTTGACTGGCATCTCTGGCATGTGCTAGTGGGTGGTTTGGCACAGCTAGATTATGGGTGTCCTCAGTGGTGATGGCAGTCAACTCCAAGCTGTCCGTTGCACACACACTTGCACATACATACACACTTGCACATACACACACACACACGCACACACACACACAGTTTACATCTGGAGCAAATAAAATATACCTTATCACATAAACACAAATACATAGACACACATATGGACATGCACATGCACACACAGACACACACAAGGGCGCATCTGAAATATTGGTGTCACCTCTCTCCAGGCATCACAGGGAAGATTGTCCTTGTCGGTGACTGTCTAACTGCCGTCACTGCTCCTTATTTGATTGGCTGCTGAGGCAAAGGGCATGCTGGGATCTGGGGGACGTCAATCAGACGGGCACAAGGCCCAGTCAGCCACACGGAGGAAGTCATGAGGACAGGACCTATGTAGGTCAAATCACCCAGGGTGAGGCAGAGGGAGAGAGATCAGAAGGGCCTAAAGTGGTTCTATGTGTGTGCCGTGTGTCGTGTGTGTGTGTGTGTGGAGAAAAGGGAAAGTTGAGTATATGTATGCGTCGGGGTGTTTATAGGAGTCCAGGTGTTGTGTATGTGCGTACATTAAAATCTGTGTGGAGGAGTGTGTGCTGCATGTATATACTGTATGTAGAGAGTGTGTAAGTGTGTATACATGCATATCTAGGACAGTGAGAGGCGTTAGTAGAGTGTAAGAGAACAGCCTTGTGTAAACACTACTGAAAGACAGCAGTGTTGCTTTGAAGAGAAAAAAAGTGAGTGTGAGAGTAGTTGTAAAAGAAAGTGAAGCTGCAGATAGGTCATTGACAAGGAGAGGAGACGGGAGGAAGTTATCTGTTAGGACTCAAAGGCAGACGGCAAGCCGGATGGAGGCACAGAGAATAGAGAAATGACAGCATGACGGAACGCAGGGGAAAAGATGTGAACAGAGAGCGAGAAGGGAGAAGGAGATAGAGAGAGTGAGATGTGGAGGGATAGAGGGAGGAGGAGAAAGATGCTCGGCTGATACATATAAAAGAGGGCGAGTAGACGGAGAACGTGCCGTTTTATAGCCCAGGCTCCAAAGCACATGAGCGGCTTTCCGTCGGCTTTGATGTGCTAATCCAAAGGCTCCCTGACCTGCGCGTCAACACGGGCAAACGAAAGGTTTCCGATTCCTTTGTTTGTCTTAGGCAGATTTTAATCACTGGTTCACGTTTCTGATACCGACATGCCCGTTTGGTCCCTCAGTGTCAGCCTTCCCCTGAAATGTTAAATGAGAATTCACCAAGCGTTGCAAAAGCATAGCTCACCTGTGACACGCTTGAGCTGGGTTTTACACCACTGGGAGGCAGGTTCTTAGTTAATGTTGTTAATGATTTGTTGCTTTAGTATGTCAGCTAGTGAGCTACAAAATGCCAAAAGATAAACATTAATGTCATGGGTAAAAGATCCACAAATTAGCCTCAAGTAACAAGCAGCACCGTATGTATTGGTCTAGTCAGGGCCGGATTAACCATTAGGGCAACTGGGCACCTGCCCAGGGCACAAGACATCTAAGGGGCCCTATCTATCATCAATTTTCACAACATTATAAATGCAGTTCTAACTTTCCTTATTATATGTAGTCTTTTGCAATGGGTTAAATGAACACACAACACCCAGTTGCCCAGGGCACAGGACATTGTTAATCTGACCCTGGGTCTGGTGCTTTGACAAATAAAAAAAATGTTGAATGTTGAATTCTGGCATTAGTATTTGTCTATGGTAACTAATACAGTTAAACGGTCACTCATTGAAATATCGATACTAAAAATCATTTCATGATGCAATTTAGTGTATTGGACCCAATGAGCAAAAATCCATTGGAATTTTTTTTCTATTTTGTATAGTTTAAGAGACATGAATTGTATCCCCCAGGATACGTTGACCATTTAGGGGTGTAAAAAGTGTCAAAACGGGTAGTTTTCAATGCTTTATTAGAAGGGCAGGGCTGATATAACAACCATAATAAAACAATTTATTATGATTAAACACATCACAAAGGCAGTTATAAAAAAAGATTACATCATTTCCACAAAAAAAACATGTTTTCCTATTTTTTTATATGTTTACATTTCATGAAAATATATGTATTGGTCTTCGTTGAAGAAAAAAAATGAAAAGATCCTTTCCATAAAAGAACTGATAAATAGAATGAATTCAATCTTCAGTCACTCATCATATCATCACCACTCTTATTCAGTGTTACTTTACTACTTTTAAATGTTAAAATGTCAAAAACACTATGTTTGAACAATGGCTATTACTGTTTGTATGTCAAAAACCAAGATAAAGATTTCTTTAACACTGTTGAAGGTAGTGTGTCGTGAGCAGTCTGAGCTAAGGTGGTCACTCAAGAGGAGGCAAGAGATGGTTGGAAGATGGGGCATTTATTTTCCCAATTAGGATTAAAATTAAATAAAGCAAAATAATTAAACAAAAACAAAGAGAAAATAAACACTTTTCAAATGCAAAGAAAAACTGACAAGATTGTCAAAACGATAACTAAACAGTAACTAAATAATAATTGTAAGCGCTATAGTTTCTCCAATGAACTGGAAGCAATACAGAGCAGAGAAGACTTATGTCTGATCATGAGCTGAGCTACTGAAAGACTGAATGGGGCAACTTAAATAGACACTAGAATACACCCCTTTAGTTGGCACGAACCATTACGTCAAAGATGACAGGGGAGTCCCAGGTAAAAACAGCAAATTTGCTAATACAGCCACAAAATTACATTCAAACTCAAAAAAAAATCAGGGAAAAATATTTAAACCCAAATCGATTACATATTGCAATGCCAACAGTCCAAACACTGCGTAAAAAATAAATGACAAGATTAAAGAACTACTTCCGGTTGCCCCGGAAGCCGTAGCGTCATTTTAAACCCGCTTGTCGTGGCAAACGCTCCTTTACAGACATGAAACAACGATGGACAACAAAAGCGGTAAGACAAACTGAGAAATTAATAATGTTTTAAACGCTAAATAAACCCAACAGTCAAGACATTGTGTTGTGCATTTTTTCAGCAAGTGAAAATGTATGGGAATGATATTATAAAACTGTAGCGGAGTGAAATGTTTGTTCCTTGTGGTACCGATTACCGTAGTGCTGGATGTTAAATATGTAGGCCTACTTAGCAGCAACTATGGCAACTATTGTGCAATGTGAGGATGTGGTAAAGTTATAGAGACTGTAACAAAAACGGAAAACGCAGATACACACAGTAGCACTGGACAGAGTCTTTATATGTTGGCAGCGCCTAGCTGCAGTGACGGTAGGAGAGCGCCCCGTCACAAACACATATATTTAAAAACTAAGTATACATGCATGCTTTATGGCCATCCTTATTTAAGAACAATGTAATTACAGGAAACTATGAACGGCTTGAAATTTAAAAACATGAGGCCTATTACGGCATAATTCATTTCATGATGTGGAAATTCAGAAAACAATTGCGGATGGTTTTTCCAGTGACAAGGCACAGACGGACACCGCATTTTGAACAGGAGATGGTGGTCTGTCCATCTGTACAGAACTTGCATCTACCTTTGTCGGTAACCACTGGAAAGTGATCCACACCATCAAAGCGGATGTCATCAATTGGTCTTGGGACTTTGGGCCTTTTAATGCATTTGGCCTCCACACATGAGGGCCTCTGTCACCCCAAGCCTAAATTTCTTCAAATTTTTTGTGCTTTTGGTGCTTCGACATCCCAAGGCTGTTGGCATCTCTTCTGTACAAAAGCCATCCATTGTTTATGGCTATGTCTGCCATTTGCCAGAACAGGCACAAGTACCACCGATGGGATTTTGTGGGTGTACGGTACAGAGCTACCAACATGTCGGCCAGGTCAACCCCACCCATGTGGACATTGTATTGGGACACAATGTTAGGGCAGGGCACAGTAATGTGTCTCCTCTCCTCTTTGGAGTAGCACTTGACATCTTTTTGTGGACTTATTGCAGCACAGAAGCTGGCGAGGGTGACTGCTTTATTATCGACCCATTTCACCACGGCCACATGTGCATCATTGTCGACCCGAAAATCATAGCTGCCCCTTCCTTGTTGTTGCAGAATCTTATCCTTTTCCAGCCGACATTCTTGCAGCCTATTTTGCCGGATGGTACCAAGGCTTCGTATGCCCATGGACTCGTTGAGGTACTGTATGAGTGGCAACGAGGAAAAGAAGTTGTCAAAATAGACAACACACTCAGAGGGGTTGTCAATAGTGCTGCAGAGCTGAACAACAACACCACCTCCAATGCCTTTGACAGGACATTTTTTAGCATCAAATGTGCTTTTTCCAGTGTATGGCAGGAAGTCATACACCATTCCAGATACACCTGCACGAACGAAGACCTTGATTCCCCAGTGATGAGGTTTGCACTGCATGTATTGACGTACTGACCCAGCTTTCTTGCCTTTGTAAGGCACCATCATCTCATCGATTGAAAACTGATTCTCACTTTCAACTTTGAGGCAATTCTGCCTCACATGCTCCAGCACTGGGGAGACTTTGTACAGACGGTCCTGGGCTGGGTCACTCACATTGTTGTCTTGAAAGTGAATGAATCTTGAGATGGTCTTAAACCTTCTATAGGGCATGACATCAGCAATTTTGGGGTAACGCGTGCCTGCTGCCCAGTAGTCTTCCATTGCAGGCATTTGCGCAACCCCCCTGTGTAGCTTCATGCCAACATATGTTTTAATCTCCTGCATTGTGGTGTTAATGCTGCATCCAAGTTGTTGACAACTGTAGAGATTAGTCTGCTCAGCGATAAGATGGAAGAGGTCATCATCAAAAAACTTACTAAAGTAAGTATATGGAGTCGACAATGCATATGCAGGTGTGAATTCATGTGGTGATGCTGTAGATTGATGCTCAAATCTTTGTTTTCGCCAACTGTAATAACAAAACACATGCAGCGCGTGCACACACACACACACACACACACACACACACACACAAATCATTAGCAATTATCTTCATAAAATATCATATCATATATCATATCATATCATATATCATATATAGTACCATATCATCCTATATCATATAGCATAGAGGAAGTGGTGACTACTAAATATCCCTCAAAATCATCATCATCACCTAAATATCTTGGCTCCTCTTTCTGACTTTTTTGGAGTCGCTGTTGCTGCTGCTGCCTCCTCTTCCTCCTCCTCTTCCTCCACCTCTTCCATAATGGAGATACTGCCTTGCCTGACACATACTTCTGCATCTTCTTCCTCCTCACTACCTGAGTCTACAGGGAACTCCTGAACTACTAACATTCCTTGTCTTCTTTTATTGCAACCATAAAATGACCTCACTGATATTCCCTGGAAATTTATAGCCGCGTTTCCATTAGGGGAGGTTCCGATGGTAATTCAGGGAGAGGGAAATTTTCAGGGACTGTTGTTTGGTTGGTCCTCTCACCTCGCGTGTCTACACTACAACAACGTTTTATCGGACCTCTAGTAAACAAAGGGAAACTTCGGTGTCTCAGAGCAGCGAACATGACTGTTGATTTATGAATTAAACCGGATAAATCCTAAACGTTTGTGGTTAGTGTTCCTATTTATTGTGAGTTTCCAGTCCATCCAGATTAGATGTTCCGAGTGACGTTAGCCAAGTAAACATGTTTTAAGAAGGTAATTAATTGCCTGAGGAAATCGTTGTGCACCACATAGCAAGTAGTTAAATGCTTTATCGTGGAAACGGCCAAAACAAGCTCTCCTACAACTCTGAGTTTGATAGACTGTACGTTTTCCTCTAACAGGCATATGAAAATACTCCATAGGAAGCGTATTAGTCTGCTAGCATGCTGAATTAGTTTGCTAATCTACGAGTCTGTCTTCAAACTAACCTCTAAGATTAGATCAAATATAGTTACATGGGCAACTGTGTTTGTAATGAACTCTGTTGTGAGAAATTCATTTAGTCTGTTTCGAAAAAATATTTTCGTATGGCATAGTGATTTTTAGATTACCTATGGCTGGTAGTGTTTACCAACAGCCTATCAGCATCGAGTTTACCACAGGCTACAAGCTGAACTTTTTCAGGGCCGAACGGAGTACCTAATCCCTTTAGGTACTCCGTTGGTCCCTGTAAAAGTTCCGGGAGATCGCCCTTTTCGGAACTTCCCGATAGTGGAGACACGCGCCAACCGTGAGAAGGCCGAAAAATTACCCGGAACTCACTGTAGTGGAAACGCGCCTAAAGGGTTTAAATATACAATTACACACATTAAATAAACTCAACACTGATAAGTCCTGATTCTGAACAGTATATGAGCTTATATTGATGATTTAATCCAAATTTGAAACACGATACTAAATATGTTGTTTGCCCCTAACTGGACAGTGTATCCTGTGGGATACATACTTTTTAAAGTTGTGTAACTAACACCATAAACAACTTCTGTATAATTTTCCTTCACAACAATGTTACAGCAATGTTCATAAACAATGTTGTAAGTCTTGATAATAGTTGTAAGGACAAGAAGTGTGATTTTAAAGCAGCTTCTTACCTCATCATCACCACGACCTTCAGCGGTGGCTGCCATCTTGAAATCAACCAGGCATTATGAAACGATGGCTGATAATGTCAACAAAGTCATGTGACCCACATACTAGTAACAGGCCAGACTGTTGATAAATGATAAATTGATTTGGTAAAATCTTTAAATAATGCTTTCCAGGCTGTTAAAGTGTATGTATCTTGTGGTGCACTATATGCATTTAAGGGTTTTGGGTTAGATCTCTGAGATCTATGGTTCGAGTATTTTTTTGTGTAAAATTCAGCAAATTTCTCATTAGCTGTCTGTTTAATATTTGTGAAAAGTAAAAATCTGGAACTCGCTATGAACAAGCCCAGCCAACCAGCAGATGGCTTCAGGAGTAAATCAGTGGATGTTCCATGGTGAGTACAATTTGAGTGGCTGTTGAACCTAGACATCAATATCCTTTAGCAAACCTAAAGCCGTGGACTGTGTCTTTAATGGGAGAGATGGCCTTGTGTCAGGGACTGTCTCATAGCCATAATCTGTGGCATGACCTTCACCTCTGGCAGCCACCTCTTCTGTCACTCCTCTTCACTCGGAGACGGGCATCAGGTGCCACCTCATCCATCACTGTCTCTTTGATTGCCACCTGTGCCTTGTTGCTACCCAGACTGCATGCCAACAGGCATCCAATGCCAGGGTCCAATGCCCTCTCTACCCCCTAACGTTGACCACCCTCAACACCCCACACACCATGACTTACTGTACCAGCAGCGCTGCCATTTCTTGACTCTAGCGTTCTGTGTCTTCCTGTTTTGAGGGAAAGTGTTCTTTGTCTCCATTGTTAGCTTGTGATAATACTAGATGATGGATAATGTGTCATCGTTTGCAAAGTGCCTCAAATGGCTGGAGGTCACATCTTCTTCAGATTGAGATGATTATAGTGCAGATGATGGTTTTCTTGTTGTGTTTGCTCCTGAGCATTTATTGCAATCATAGCAATGCTGTTTTCCTTTACGGCTTGAATAATAAGACAGAATGTGCTTCTACAGCTGTCAGATGAATTAAAATTACAGGCAGTTGCAGTATGTATATGTTATGTACTGTCATTATGTGTAATATTTGCAATGTATGTGCAATATTTCACATCTCTATCTGTCTGTCTGTGTATCTGTCTGTCTGTCTGTCTCTCTCTCCTATTCTCACTGTGTTGCACAGTCTCTCTTCCTTTCCCCCTCTCCATGTCTTTCAGCATCTCTTTCTTAGCATCCGCTCTTTCTGTCTATCTCTCTCTTCGCACCCCAGCAGTAGAGGCACTAACAACATGACACTTTCCCCTATAGCAGCCCATAATGATCGCCATGGCATGTTGCCGTGGCAGCAGTAAGGCCATTACAGCCATGTACAGTATCAGTGAGCCTTGTCACGTTTATGGTGGCAGCCATGTGGCCCTGAAATGCACATTTGGAGTAAAGCAGCGCAGAGTGCCGGAGGAGTGCACACTGCATTGTAAGATTTATGGGATGTAATAGTTTGAGTTGCGTTTTGAGTTGAGCTTTCAGATATTTGTGTTTTGAGGTCAAGTGAGTTTGTGTTTGTTTGTTTTTTTTTGTTGCTCATAACTGTGTGTGTGTGTGTGTGTGTGTGTGTGTGTGTGTGTGTGTGTGTGTGTGTGTCTGTGTGTCTGTGTGTGTGTGTTCGCGTTTTCTCTCCCTGCCACGTGCCACATGGGGGACTATGTCAGAGAGTGCTGTAGGGCAGAAAAGACACACACATACAGTGCACACACACACCCAACAACAAAAACATTGCCACCCGACAATCTTCAAGGGGGAATAATGAGTCTTTGTTGCTGCTGTTTTTCTCATTTCTGATTTCCTTTTATCTTCTGATGAAAGTGGAATATTTCTTCTCATTCTTATTTTGAAAAAAAAAAAAAAAAAAGCTTTGGACCACTTAGTGCACTTTCAACCCCCTCCATTCTGTGTTGAACCACTTAATATAAAAAACAGCCTTTTTAATGGTAACAAAAAATCAACTAAGAATCGATGTGTTAAGCTCTTAAACACTTTTAATTGTGAATGAACAAGAGCGACACTATGGCCTGTTTGAACCAGACGCCATGATCTTTGACCACGGAAGCGTCTATTTATCCGCTAAATTTGCTGGCTATTGTATTAAAACCGCCCCACTCGACAGAGGTGAGTCAGATTTAATTGCCACTCAAGTGCCCCAGCTGTATGCAGAGACTGGGGGTGGGGGGATGGGGGACAGGGAAGGGGGGGGGGGGGGTGCTGCTGCATCGTCAGCCTATTCTTTCAGTGCTGACACACAGTTGTGTGTGTGTGTGTGTGCGCGTGCATGGGTGCGTGTGTGTGCGTTTGTGCGTGAGGTAGGTAGGAGCTTGAAAAAGGGGTTGTGAACTGGTCCAGCTAAAAGGGTGACTGCAGCTGCCCATTTGAAAGAAAAACATTGGAGTGCTCTGATTTGTTCAAATGTGGCCACTGTCAGTCTTCTATGCACTGTTGATAACTGTAGATGATACTAGTCAAGATAAATATTCTATAAGTCAGTTTATTTACATGTTGTAAATACATGCTGGAATACATAAATTACACTGAATGTATGTGAAGCTCCAGACATTAAGATTACCACAGCTTCAAATGAGTCTTCACCTGTATGTACAGACATTCAGTCAAAAACATCTCTCTCCTATAGCAGAATAGTAGACTAGTTTTATGATCACAGTGGTTATTTTGTATGGACATGACACTCCCGGAAATTAGAAGTTCAGTGTAAACTGAGGATGGAAGTTGGCCTTTTTGTTTTTGTTTTCAGTTCTCTTGTACTGACACGCTGACACTGAGAACTGAAACCTTGTGATATTTAGATTATTCATGTGGTATTGCTTATACAGGACAAAGGAAACTCTATCCCTCTTGCTCCCCCTTGCATTCTCTCTCTGTCTCTATCTTATACAGTGGTCCCTCGTTATTGGCGGGAGTTGTGTTCTAAAAATAACCTGTGATAGGTGAAATCCGCGAAGTAGTCAGCTTTATTTTTTACAATTATTATAGATGTTTTAAGGCTGTAAAACCCCTCACTACACACTTTATACACTTTTCTCAGACCGGCACTGACATTTTCTCACATTTCTCTCTCTTCTACTCTCAAAGTTCAAACTTGCAAACATACAGCACTTCAGAGGCACACAGCTAGCGATGGAAGATTTATGTAAATTTTACAAGCTGAGCGCATTCTGTGCTGTACAGGCATTTGATTGACAATGTTCTGCAGTCCCTAAGCCAATCAGGGCGCAGAACACAATGCACTGTAAAAGAAAGTGTGCACTAAAAAATGCGCGAAACAGCGAGGCCTCGAAAGCTGAACCGCGTTACAGCGAGGGACCACTGTACAGAGAAAAAACACTTACAACCCCCAGCCAAACACATACAAATGTATAAATAAATACACATACAGTACACACACACGCACACACTGTGAACTCTGAGCTCTGTCAGAAACTACTGTAAGCAGTTACAAAGAGTACATAATGCAGACACAAAACACACCCATACAAAACTCTCTCTATCTCTCTCTCTCTATCTCTCACACACACACATACAGTATACACACACAATACTCATACTTATATACTCACACAATACTTATATACTCACTCATACTTATATACTCACACAATAATACTCATACACACAATACTCATACACAATACTCATATGTCACCCTTTCCACCTGAACCAATAAATGGGCCTTGGCCAGACCATGCTCCATCTACCAGACATGGTGCGACAGCCAGACCAGAAATGACCCACATTATGCTGTTTGTTTCCACAAAAGCCCAATTGTCATACAAGAAATGTTTATTTATGTGTTTACTCACATCATTTAGTTAATTAATAATCATAATAATCAGTTCATTTTTTTATGCCTTTTGAAATAATGAAATGCGATAGCCAAGTGATTTTTAGCAGTTATTGCTATTACTGATAGATGTTTGCTATATTTAACACATTTGTAGCTATTTTAATGTTGATGTGAATTGTGAATATTGAAGTTGAATAAAATTATCTGCTACATACTAGGCAAAGCTTGAACAATAAGTATTTTCTTTTTTCTTTTTTTTACTTTATTTTTTAATGTAGTTTGTACTTATTTTCAAGACCCCTTCACCCCTATTAGCAAGAAGGCAATTAACCAAAAGTGTGCAAATAGCCCTATCTGCTCCCCTTCAGTGCAGAATGTAGACTGTAGTCTGTGTACACAGAAACGCGTGTCGAGCTGAAAGCACTACCCAATTACCGCAGTGGCTACAAGACCCACTGCCCTCAACTTTCTCAAAAATGTTGACATTTTTATCTTTCAAAGGCGAGGAAAGATAAAGAGAAAACTCTGAAGGTCATTTTTTGAGCTTTGTCAGCTAATTAGAACATCGCTTGAGAGGTATTGGTTTATCACCACAGTAACACGGCAAGACTGGGCAAGCCATGGTAGACAAGGAGAAGCTCTTTCAGCTAGATGTTCCATCACAGTACCAGATAACAAGGATTGTAAAGCAGGGTTATACAGGACAGTATGACCCTTGTGTAATTTAGAAGAATTGTATCCTGTGCAGATTTCATTATGGCTGCTTTGGTTATATTTTCGTGTGTGTGTGTGGGTTGTGTGAATAGGCCTGAGTTTTAGACCACATCCACTCAAACCATTTTTTTTGTTTATAACACTTACTGTACATAAGCCACAACTCAGCTAAAGTAATTTAGAATTCAAGGCTCACAGGCATTTCACTTCTCTTAAACATTCCTAAAAGAGTGAGAGCGTCTACAGCAAGCAAGTGTAATTCAAAATTCATCAGCAACCAGACCGCAGCTTGGGCAGAATTGCCTCAGTTGCTTCAGTTACGTAACAGTGTCATCTCTCATCATCATCATCATCATCATCATCATCATCATCATCAGAAGCGAATGGTGAGTTGTGATTAGCACTGGCTGACACTTTGACCTGAGGTGACACATCAGTCCTGTCTGTACACTATCAGTGTGCCTGTCCTCACAGGGAACATCCAGTGCCTGTTTGTTTCATACACACATTCATACACACGGACAGACAGACAGACACACACACACACACACACACACGCACACACACACACACACAAACACAAACACACTTACACACACACACACCCTCATCATTTTTGCCTATGCGTTATCTCTTGCCAGCTCCTCTCCCCTCCTTCTTGTCTCTGTCCAGTGAAGGCTGGACACACACATTCACACACACAGACACACACACACAGACACACACACATACACACACACACACACACACACACACACACACACACACACACACACACACACAATTACCAACCAAAGCATTATCTGTTGGCAGCTTCTGTCCCTCTTGACTGTCCAGTGAGGGCTGGACTCTTCTGCCGCGGTGCCAGGCTCTTCGCTTCACATTACGATGAGGACTCTGAGCACCAGTGACAGCCACTACCCGCTACCAATTTTTTGTTTTGCCTCTGCCCTCAGACAGACCCAGGCAGACTCGGAGGCAGGGAGGGAGAGAGGAAGGGAGGGAGGCAGGGAGACAGGGAGGAAGGGTGAGTGTCGCACCCCGGCCTGGACAGGTGCCTGTGACAGCAACAGAGACAGCAACAATTTATCATCCCTTTTCAACTCCCAAACCAACTCCCAATCAGTCAACTTTAGGGTCACCACCAACACTACCAAGTCATTCTTAAAAATATGTTTGTTTGCCATAACCCAACCAATTCTGTCAAACTGGTCCCAACCTGTTTCTTTTTCATTGCCTTTTGTGGCGCATATCACACTATACCTTTATAATGTGCCTGAGTAGGATATATTTCCCCATTGAACTACCAAATCTGTGCTTACCTTAACCTCTTCTGCCTTGCAAGCCTGCTAAGTGATAGGTCTTTATAACAGAAGTAACGCTAGGCCAGTCTGCATGGCTGAGACGCAAGGGGAGTGTGCCTTTACAAGTTTGAGTAGAAGCATACACAGAGCGATGTCCCCACCACATCCACCGCATCCTTAATTTCACCACCTCCACTACCAGCACACGAGTGTTGTGTTGGTTGGATCAAGCAGCAGAGATCTGGCATACGCATGGGGTCACTTTAGCAGTAGCTAGATTGCAGTGAATAAGAAGTGTGCTCCTGCAGTGTGCTCGGCTAACAGGCATGCTAATCAGACTGAGCCCTTGGGAAAGAGAGTGACAGGAGGGAGGAGGATGTTGTGACGAAAAGAGATGGAGGAGGGGAGGAGAATACAGAGAAGAAGGAAGGAAGGGGAGAGAGAGAGAGACAGAGAGAAGAAAAAAGTAGGGAACAGCTTACTTTGTGAGAGCTCAGCTGGAGAAGTCATGAGTCAGAACTTTTCAACATCCCTCCACCCACACACATACGCACAGACACACACACACACACATTCACCCACCCACACACACACACATTCACCCACACACACACACACACACACATTCACCCACACGCACACACAGACACACACACATTCATCTGCACACACACACTCCATCTTCTTGTGTTGAACAACACCCTCCCTCCCTGCTGTGTGAAGGGTATTGGGTCTTTACCCAGTAATTCACAAAAACAGACTTCATCTATCCATCATCTCATCTTTCATCTTATCTACTGTAAAACTCAAACAGGTACATACTTAGTGCAGCTGAGTGAACTTAACATGACAATTTTCGCTAAATTCCTCAAGAAGTTCCAAGTTCCTCCATCACCGTTTTCATAATAACAGACTGACTCATGCGTAAAGGTTTAGTGACTAAAAAAATGGGAGTGAAAATGACAGAAACAGGATATCAAATTTCACTTAGCACACAGGGATATTGTGCTGCACTGTTGATGTAACTCCACAGTCTAGCATAGAATTCCTAAATCTAGCATAGATCTCCGTGGTCTAGCATAGATCCCCACAGTCCATCATACAACTCCACAGTCTAGCATAGATCTCCATGGTCTAGCATAGAACTCCTCAGTCTAGCATAGATCTCCTCAGTCTAGCATAGATCTTCACAGTCTAGCATAGATCTCCACAGTCTAGCATAGAGCTCCACAGTCTAGCATAGATCTCCACAGTCTAGCATAAAACTCATCTGTCTAGCATAGAGCTCCACAGTCTAGCAGAGATCTCCACAGTCTAGCATAGAACTGTACAGTCTAGCATAGATCTCCACAGTCTAGCATACAACTCCACAGTCTAGCATAGATCTCCACAGTTTAGCATAGAACTTCACAGTCTAGCATAGAACTCCACAGTCTAGCAGACATCTCCACAGTCTAGCATAGATCTCCACAGTTTAGCATAGAACTTCACAGTCTAGCATAGAGCTCCACAGTCTAGCAGACATCTCCACAGTCTAGCATAGAACTGTACAGTCTAGCATAGATCTCCACAGTCTAGCATACAACTCCACAGTCTAGCATAGATCTCCACAGTTTAGCATAGAACTTCACAGTCTAGCATAGGTCTCTAAAAGCACAGGGTTGTGCATGTGGTTGAAATGCTATACACCGATGGAGGAGAGATACCATGGCCAACACATCTACAGTAATGTGCAAAAGTTTTAGGCAGGTGTGAAAAAATGCCGTCAACTAGAAATGCCTTCAAAAAACAGAGAAATCAATTCTTCTAGGTATACTTGCATGCAGTTCCTGACATGTACAACCAATTTGGTGTAATTGGTTGATCATACACCTGACTGTAATCCTGCAAAATCCCTGATTTTGTGTGTGGGACTGCAAAGTCAGCCATGTTATCTGCAGCCATGTTAAGTTCTGTAGCATGAAGTAGGGTATGGGGGATATGGGAGATGCTGTTTAGAGCTACAGTTGCTTTTGCTCTACAGTAAACAGTTAATTAAAATGAATGGTTTTAAATTATATTTTTCTGTGTTGCCATGAGTATTTTTTTTACTACATGACAGGGCTGTAGTCTGTCAGGTTCTGGTAAACACAGGCTTATCCCTGTGTGGTTTATGTGTTCCAGGGTTCTATTCACAGCCTCTTTATCGTTCTCCCTGAGGTCCATATTTTGCCAGGAATACAGAGAAAGAATCTCACCTTGGTCTTATCCCTCAAGTATTTATTTACTCACAGCTAATGTTCCCTTTTGTCCATTTGGGTTGTAATCCTTTATCGGAAAACTGTGGGATATCGCTTTTGGCAAGAGTGTATGTGTGTGTGAGAGAGAGAGAAAGAGAGAGAGAATTTTGGGTGATGGTATGTGTTTGTTTTCGTTCTCACCTTCCCTCTGCTGTTCTGTTCATGGTGGTGTGTGCGCACACGCATGCGTGTGTGTGGACGCGCATGTGTGTCTGTGTGTCTATGTGTGTGTGTGTGAGCCTCAGCCTCAGCTGTGGCTGCACCAAAGCTCGCTGTTGAATCAGCACATTTCCAGGGGCACTCATAAGTGCAAAAGCACTGGAAGCTTACTGCCTTCTCTCCCAAAATGCAGCCCCGATGGAAGTTGCTGGAAGTTTTTGTGAGAGTAACCATGGAGGGCACATTGAAGTCTGCTTCAAGTGCACATTGCTTCTGCAGTGCAGGACAGTGATTAATGGCCCACCACACATTCGGGTGCTTTTTCTGGGAGGAACTGAAGAGAACAAACATAATTGGTGGCCAGACATTTGTACTTTTTGTTTCATTATAAAACATATTCTAGAGACAGATGTACCTTGGAAAGAACAAAGTAAAGAGGGCAGAATAGTCAATACACACAAAAATTAACAGCCTTTCAGTAATGATTCATGCATCTGTCATGCTTCAGGTCTTTACCCAATGGATATTGATCGTTAGATATACAAACATCAAGAAACCTGACTATAAAAGGCTGTAACGAGCTGAACACAGAATCATATTGAGGTTTTTGGAAGCAAGGGGAGGATTATTACCAGTATATTGTGTTAGACTTTTAGCCATCTTTTATGTATATCCTCTTATGAAGTATATGTAACATGTATTTGTGAAAATAGTATATATCTTACTGTAAATGACAGTGTAAAATCTTTGACAGTTGCCTAGGGGACCTAGGAAGACTTTGATAATCGAGAGAAGGAACAGCTCATCTGACAAGAAATGTTCAGAAACTCAGACATGCTCATCATAACAGCACTGAAATTGCCATGTTAGTTACATTCATAGGTTACTTGATATTAGTAATGATCTCAGCCAAGCTGATAGTCCAACAGACTATCTTTAAATGTCAGATATTGGTGAATGCAAAAAAAAAAATCACACCTGCGTTCCTCACTTCATTCTCTATTGTAAAATCATCTTAGGTTGTTGTTCGATTCTCCTCTCCTTATTTTGTGGGTACGGCTGAGAGAGAGGGGAAAAAGCATGACAGTGATATTGATTCACTTTGGCTTTGTTGCACCACAAGCTCGGTAGCTCATTTTGGCCTTGTGCAGAGCTTAGGGAGAGCCATCCCTTTCACCTTTGCTGTTTCGTGATAAAGCACTGCTCCTTTCTGGAGCTTCTGAATGGTGTCATCAGACAAGCATCATTCGAGTTTGTTTTATGACCCACAAAGCAAGCCTCGGTACAACGGGACGGGAAAAGGAGGGAGGAGGAAGGGGGCAGGGAAGCGAGTGGGAGAGAGAGAGAGAGAGGAGGAGAGGGAGGAGGAGGAGGAGAAAAAGATTAAACAGTGAGCTCTTTTCTCCTGCTGGCTGTGGCAGACACGTGCTGCCTGCTCCCTGCGAAAGGACCAGTTTGTCAAAATAACGTAATGCGGGGCGTACCTCGTGGCTGACCCCAGCGTTTATCACGCTCTGTTGGAGCTGTGTCTGAGTCCAGCTGAGCTGATTTGTTGTTGTTGCTGTTTTTTCCCCCTCCCCTGTTTGTCTTTACCCGTGGCACAAAAGCAGAAAACTTGCAGACGTGTGGTGTATGTTCTGCCTCTCCTCTCCCTCCTCTCCTCTCCTCTCCTCTCTTCTCTCTTTCCTCCTCTCGGGAGACTCTATGAAGTCTGAGCAATGCCAGCTTAGCTGTCAGAGCTCCAACAGGAGAAGCAGTGCTTTATCAGCACCCAGTTCCTGTGCTTATGGGCTAGTATTGATCTGCTGTAGCTAGCTACCTGTGTGTACGCAAAAAAAACTACACATCACAGCTTTAAACATGCCTGCTGTGGGTGCACTATTGCTCAAAGGATGTCAAGGTTAAAGTCAACCATGGGGTTCACTGTGCTGACAGTAAATGCCTCAACTAAGTTGTAACTTTCTTTTAATAATGCTGGAAAATGATATGTATATATAATGTATAATAGAAAAACACACATTTACCTAAAATGTCAGGCCTATTTGTCATATCTATATCTACAAAAGAGATAAATATTATAAAATAAATTATTATGACTATGACCCAAGAAATATCATACTGTAGTCTAAAAAGGCATTAGAATTTATACATTTTATGTATAAGTTTTGGTTACAAACTAGCATAAGCAATCTTATTTGTCCGAGCCTAGTAGCAGATCTTAGCTTGACACTCGCCACACAGACATAACAAACTGTGCCAATGGATATTGATCTTAGTGCAGTCCAAATCGCTGAGGCCATTTGTCCATTCCAGAGCAGTGCAGGAGGTCCTGCTCTTTGCAGCAGTCAGAGTCTCTCACACTTTCATGGGCTTTCATGAAGCAGCCCAGTTTAGTGCGTTGGTCTTGTCATATCTTTGTGCAATGTGTTATACCGTAGAAAATATGGCATCCCACATAATCTCAGTAAGCAGCAAGCATTTGGCCGCCATAGAGGATTTACAGGAGATTGTGAGCAGTATGACATGAATGTTAATGGTAGCGCTTCAGCACAGATGCTCCTACAACTTGCTTTTGTAACATACCACTTGCTGCTAATATGCTATACTGTAGCACTGCACTGTGTTTATTTATTAACTGATGTACATAGTGATGGTCCTTGTCATTGTGTGGAATATGTTCCTCTTGTTGTGGAGTGACTGTTTCCTGTGCTGTTACACATTTATGACTCTAAAGAAAATGCTAGTGAGGTGTACAGATGTATAGCATGGCTTTACCTTTGTATTTTTTTTCTTTTATTTTTGCTGTAATCTGTTACACCTGATCTGCTTGTACCAGTTGACAAGTTGTTTAGCAATGACCAGCATTATGTCAGATGCACCACAGCCTTATATTCACGATTGGAGACTTCATTATAGTCGGTTGTTTTGACACTTTATATGACAAATCTATAGGCCTGTGATCATAAATACAACAGTCATTATGAATATGTGGGGCAGAGTGCACTCACACATGCTACATTCACTACAAAGAAAATAAATCATTGAGTAAGGATCATTTATGGATAACATCTATACATTTAAAATGCTTGACTGGGGGTACTCTTGCACTTGTTTTTTTACAGGTTGTCATTCCAAGACTTATCTCAGTAGAATTTACCTCACAGATGCTAAATGTTGCCGACTGACTGCTGTTGAGTTGGAGCCAAACCCCAAAGGCAGTGCTGGCTACACATTTCAGAAGGAGCTTTGGTTTCAAATCTTGTCTTTGATGGCTTGCTTCTTGTGTTTAAAACATTAAATGGGATAGGACCTAACTACCTATCAGATATATAGTTTCAGCTATATGCAACAACTAGATCTCAAAATTCACAGCAGAAAAATCAGTTGGTAACACCTGCTGTCAGAACAAAATGTGGCGAAGCAGCTTTCAGCTGCTATGCAGTTCAGCTTTGGAACCAACTTCCAGAAGACACCAAAAATGCTTAGACTGTTCAAATGACCAAACTGTTCTCAGATGCTTTTTGCTAATGATTTGTACTTGCTTTGTGTGGTATTTACCTTGTACTTATTTTGCACTTATTTTATCTTACGCTTTTACATATTACTATTTGCTTTTATTTTTGTAAAGCACATTGAACTGCCTTTGTTTATGAAATGCGCTATACAAATAAACTTGCCTTGCCTTGTCTGACAGGTTACTGTGCAGTTTCTTGGAGAGTCATGTATGCATAATTTTCTTGACCTCATTTGTTTAACTTTTTTTTGCACACAACCTGGTTCTCCTTGAATTAGGGTTAGGGTAAACGATTGTGTTTTCCTCTGGGCCCTACCTCACAGCGCTGTACTTAATCAATACATAATTACATTGGGCGGTCAATGAGTCATGTTTGTACTAATGAATGCCTTTTATTGCTATAACAATAAAAAGGCTGCAAACGGCTATTTTTCCCTTGGCTATTTGTAGAGCAGCCCTAATAAGCACAGGTGTCCTTCTTTTCCCTCGCATGGAATGCAGTGCAATAAAGGCCTGACTGTCTCGCAGTAACGTTCAATGCAGCACGACAAAAGACTTAGGACCATCAGCTGCATGAAGAGACTTGGCTCTGCACACAGGAGTCTGCTGCTGTCTGCTGTTCCTCTGTAGCTAATGGGCCTAAAAGTCCGTAATTAAAACTCCGATGCTTCTCTGGTCCGTTGCGAAACAACGAGAGGAAAATGGGCTGAGAGTTTCTGATGGCGGTCCAGGAGATGGAGCGATGAATTGAATGGGCTCGTGGACAGATGAGGGGATGGAGGGATGAGATGGGGTGCCGCTCGGATGGATAAAGAGATGATGGGGGGGGATAAGTGTTTCTGACTCATCCTGCCAGATAGACTTGTGCCGGTCATGCCACTTCTGTTCCATTTTTATTCTCCCATTGTATGACAACTTGCTCTCTCTCTCTCTCTCTCTCTCTCTCTCTCTCTCTCTCTCTCTCTCTCTCGCTTTCTCTCTCTTTCCCCTGTTTTTTGTTGGTATGGCTCCTCCAGTCGCACCTCAGCTGATTTAAATACGCTCTATATTTAACTATCGCTATGTAGTGTAGCGCTTGGCACACATGTGCACATTCAGAGCAGGTGGCAGAGCTATTGTTTTGGCTCATTCATCTGTGTGTGTGTGTGCGTGTGTGTGTGTGTGCGTGTGCGCGTGTGTGTGTGTGGCAAGAGTGACAGTAACAGCCTGTACTCGCAGTGGTCATCAGTCTGTCTGAATAACCACACAGATGGCACCCCCCCCTCTCTCCCTCTCTTTCTCTCTCTCTCTCTCTCTCTGTCTCTCCCTCTCTCTCTCTCTCTCTCCCTCTCTCTCCCCATTCCATCTGCTGCTTCATTCACACTAGTCATCCCTCCATCTACATACGTATCACAACTGGCCTCTTCATTCAGCTGATTGATGTATTCATTCAACCTTGCATCCATTCTGTTACCCACTTGCCTAAAGCTTAGAGTCCCATACTACCTCTTCCTTTCTTCCACCTCCTCTTTTTTAATGCTATCTTTCCGTTATCATCCCTCCCTCATTGTTTATTCTCTCAGTTTAGGACTTGTTCCTCAAATGTCAGTTTGTCTCTCCAAAGTTTGTTACGCTAATTGAAGCATCATCCTATTTCATGCAGAGGCAGTTTGAAAGAGAACTGTTGATGCCACCCTTTGGATTGCACCTGGCCTATCCATGGTGACCAGACCACAAAATGTGATGTACGCTGGCTTGTCAGGCTAGCAATAGATAAGCCTCAATCTGCAATTTCAAAATGACTTCCTAACAGCTAGACTTATCTTCACCTTCTGAAGTGTACTCAATAGTCTGCCCTACAAAGGCAAAGTGCAGTAACTATGTGAACATAAAAACTGAGAAAAATGCCTTTAACATTATGATATCACCCAGTCAAACATGTACATATAATAGTGGTGATGCTTTTATGTACTTACCTAATAGCAAGAAGCAAAAGATTTAGTCACAAGAAAAAAGGGGGTGTTATAAAGTCAATTTCTAGTCTTAACTCAATTTAACAAAATATGTAGTTACTGCCCTTTGGCTTTGTAGGGCAGTGGTGTCTACTCCAGAAATGCCAGCAGGCTTTGCCTCACATTTACACAGCTGCCCCATTTATCATTGCCTGGGGACATTTTACATACATTGCTTAACATAAAAATGTTTAACGTAAAAAAGCTTAACATATAAGTTGATAATGCAAAAATAGCATATGTCTTATATGACATCTTATATGTCTTCATTACAGTTTTTGCCCACTGCATGAACGCAATAGACATATGCTTAAACCAAAGTAACATAACTTGAAGTTGTGTTACCATGCCTTAAACACAGTGTAACCATACCTTAAACAAAAGCGCTGCTTTACACTTCAGTTGCAATTCTGCAACACACTTGCTCCTTTTTGCAAAACACTTGCTCCTGCATACTACACACTATTTCATACATAAGACACTTCATTCAAAAATGAAATACCGATCTGTCATTGGCAAAATACATCTATTCAAAATGCAAAAAACAGTGTTTTATATAAAGTAGACTAGTGTGTTGGTGCTGATGTGACAGTGTTTTTATAAGATACAAGTGTGTGCAATTTTGTCATGAGAGTGACATTTTGGCAAAGGATTGTTAGGTTTTGATTGCAGAGTTTCAATATAACATAGATGTGAATGGTTTATTTCCAAGTGTGGTGTCCTATGTGCTTGGGTGTAGAGTTTTTGCACAGCGAGCCAAATTTTGCAAAATGTGTTTAAGCAATGGGCAAAAACTGTAATATCTGTCCCTCTGTGTGTATGTCTGTAATAGCCCAGTTAATAGCCCAGTTACAAATATCAAACATGATGTCATAGTAATATGGGAGAACCCAAAATCCACCCCATTCCCAGAAATGTACTAAAAGAGGCTTAACATATCGTAACTTACACTCTCAGAAAAGAAGGTACAGAATTGTACTTTTAGGGGTACAAAGCTTGTCACACCGGCAGTACCCTCAAAGGCACATAATTGTACCTTTTAACCACTGTTTTTCAACTAGTTTGTACCTTCTCCAGAGCTGAATAGGTACAAATCAGTACCTTAAGGTACAAATATTAGCCTTTCTTGGTACATTTATACGTATTGTACCTTAAGATACAGATTTGTACCCCTACTGTCCCCATATTTCTGAGAGTGTAATGATGTTCTTACAGTATACCATCCATGCAGAGTGTTTAAAAACAAACATTGATCTCATTTCATTGTTTTGGCGGCGGTAGGCCTAAGTGTTAGGCAGAGCAGTCCAGAAGAATTTTAATTACAAAAAGCCTTTCCCTGATTCAAAAATTGGTGAACATTCATAACTGTTTTTAGACATTGCCTTACATTAGACTTTTTCACTTAAATTGTTTTGCCCCTTGGCCAGGTAGCATTGAAGCTGACTTGCCCAACGTTTAAGAGCCTGTCATCTCTTTTTATACGCCTTCCATTTCTGGCTGAGTAGATGATAAAACGTTAATTTGTTGCTAATGGATGCTCAAAACAATTATCTTGTGTTGGGGTAGAATTATGACCCTGTATTATATTTATGTAATATCACCTCATGTATCAGGAGCTCATTTTTCTGCATCATTTATTATCTGTCTACAACGTAAAATCTGGGGAACAGCGTATAGTTCCTGGGGACACAAAACATGCTGCATTTGCAAATGTATGCACATGGCTCTTGATGTCTCTCACTCTCTCTCTCTCTCTCTCTCTCTCTCTCTCTCTCTCTCTTTCTCTCTTTGCTATGTTTTCATACACTGAAGTGCTACGCTGGTCCGCTTCTACTCCTGCTTTAGTAGTGCCAGTCATGGATAGCAGTCATGCCCTCCCACTCCTCTCGTCCTCCTCTGCCTATGATGAGTAGTCACTCGCTTTTCCTCTCATTTACTATCCATCAATCTCTCTCTCTCATTTTCTCTCTCTCTCTCTCTCTCTCTCTCTCTCTCTCTCTCTCTCTCTCTCTCTCTCCCTTTCATTGTCTGTCTCTGTGTCTCTGTGTCTCTGTCTGCCTCTCTCTGTCTCTGTCACTCTCTCTCTGTTTCACGTGCAGGTGTGTGAGTGTGTGTGTGTATGAGTGTGTGTGTGTGTGTGTGTGTGTGTGTGTGTTTGTGTGTGTGTGTGTGTGTGTGTGTGTGTTTGTGTGTGTGTGTGTGTGTGTGTGTGTGTGTCTGTCTATCTGTCTGTCTGTCAGTCTGTCAGCCTGTCTAACTATGTGTATGCGCAGGTGTTAGTAGTGGGTGGGCATCAGTGCTCCCTGCAGTGGTGAGTCATCCGCCAACTCTCAGACTCACACACATAAATGTCCAACCGCAGCACTAGCAGGTGCATTCAGAAGTCTGCAGACTCACACACACACACACACACACACACACACACACACACACACACACACACACACACACACTCACACACAGACACAGACACACACACACACACACACACACACACACACACACACACACACAGCAGTGGTATCAGTGGCAGTCAGAAGTCTGCATTCTCACAAACACACTCACATGCATAGAAAGCCATTCAAACACAAACACAGACACACACACACGCACGCACACACACACACACACACACACACACACACACACACACACACACACACAGACACACACACACACACACACACACACACACACACACACACACACACACACACATTCCCTGCAGGGATGCCAGAATTTATAACACTGGTGCCAGCCAACCCACACATGCTGCAGTCACCTTGCACATTGTCAAAATATGATAACTTTCTCCCTCTCCAGCTCTATTTCCATCTGTCTCATTGTCTCCCTCACTCTCACCATATCTCACTCGTTTACTCATTCACTTCTCCCCCTTCTGCACATACAGGCAGCAGTCGTAGAAAGTCCTGCACTGTGGATCACATTTTTTCCCCTTAACTCACCTCATGAGCGCTGTACACAAAGAGGAAGAGGGAGAGAGAGAGGAGGTAGAGTGAAACAGAGAGAGATAGCTACTAGTGTACAAATATACCTTTTATTTTGAACATGCTTTCATACTTTGTTATTGTGTCTTACACAGATGCTTGTGATGAAAGGATGAGAAGACTATTACCAAGAGTCTTTCTTTCTCTCTCTCTGTCTCTCTCTCTCTCTGTCTCTCTCTCTCTCTTTCTCTCACACTCTTTTGCTGTCCATCCCTCTGTTTTCAACAGTACATTCAGCCGCAACCTTCCTTGTAATTGTATGTCTGAGCAGCATCAGGCAGACATATGTCAACATACACACGCGCACACACATGCTTAAAAACATGACAGGTAGGAGTCAGAAGTCCGTTCCATACCTAGGCTGATTGATGGATTGGATCGAAGGCTTTAGATGTCAGAAATGCATTTATAGCCTGTGAGCGTGCGTGTGTGTGTGTGTGTGTGTGTGTGTGTGTGTGTGTGTGTGTGTTATAGGGGTAGAATGGAGCATGCCTAAGAGAGTGCGCATGTAAGCACATGAAATAAAACATAAATCATTACGGCTTGCCCAACGCATGAGTTGTTCACCCGCCACATTGCACATTGTGCTGCGTTACTCTAATGGTTGTTATCCATTGATTTCTGTCAGGCACTCTTAAGTCCTGGTGTCTGAGGTTGAAATGTGTTGTGTAGGTAGATAACTGATGTGGACGTGGGGCTTTAGTGGAGGCTATTGTGCTTGCCGTGTTAGCACTCACGGGAGAGAGGCACTTCGAACAGTCTCTGTGAAAATCAGAGGCGCAAAAATGCAAGAACACTCTCACATTTTTGCTCAAATCTTGTCAACTACTTGGGAACATTGGTATCTCCTCCCACCTTCACCCCCACCCCCACCCCTACCCCAATTTCTCTCTCACATAGGCTCGCACACTGTTATACACACAGACATTACATTCAATTTAACAGGTGCTTTTATCTAAAACAACTTACAGGTGTGAAGCAGCAATTACACACACACACGCACACCTATACATGCACACACACACACACACACACACACACACACACACACACACACACACACACAGTGAATACATTTCTTAATGTATCAGTATGATGGCACATATCAAAGTAGAAGAACAGCCATACAAACTCACACAGACAGAAATAAAGAAACATCTGTGACTAAAGCATACATTATCTGATGACTCTTCATAGGGTCTATGAGGGTCCTATGATCATAGGTGTATGATTTCAGTAGGTTTGCTGTTCATTTTTGTATGTTTACAAGGGCTCTGCAAGCTTGCATGTTGTGTTGTCTGCTCTGTCCACCTGTTTCTTGTGTCTGATATATGTTATATGTCTGTGGGGCTGTGTATGTGGGAAATTGTTGTTTATGTTGCTGTGTGTGTTTGTCTTTTACACCTGTTGCTTGAAACATGATATGAAATGTGTGAAAAAGATTATCCCTGTAGGACAATAAAGAGTCTGTCTATCTAAGATGTGCACTCTCATTGCCTCACAGTAAAACAAAGACACAGAAGGGCACTCAAGAGGGGCACCCAGTCCTAGGAGGCAGACAGTGGCACAAGCAGTGAACTAAGGATTGCACGGCCAGCGGACTGGATGTGTGTTTTTTTGTTTTAAGTTCTTTCTTGGCTTTGTTCACCTGTAGCCCTGTAGCGGTCACAGTACCACTGTTGGAATGACTCGCTGTGAATAAAAAAATTACATAACTACAACATTACAACATTGCTACGACATTACAGAGAGTCTTTAGTAACACTTTACAACTTGGTGATTGCCATTCTGGTAACAACAAAGTTAACAAAATGTCTCTTAAAGGGTTAATTAGATGGCAGTGTGGAGAGAGGGTCTGGAAATTAGTGAGACAGAGAGAGATGTGGTGGGATCCGGAAATGACCTCAGGTCGAGTTCAAATGCAAGTGCCAGGCTATATTAGTCAAGTTAGCGCCCCCCCAGATGTGTACTTTCTACAATCTTCTCTGCTTCAGTTTGCAGTGCACTGTGGGAAGTGGCAGTGGGCTGCGCAAGGCCACGGTGTCTGCTGTTTTGGAAAGTGGAGAACCAGTTCCACCCCCCACCCCCACACCCACCCCCACCCCCAAACCCTGCCTTCCCTGGGCGAGCGGGCCGTATGCCAGAGCGCTGCGGATCAGACTAAATGGAGTCCCAGGCACAAGCGCACACTAAATGGAGTCCAATTACAGGCTGACACACTCAATCGCACCCACAACACTCTCACTCACTCAGTGTCTAGCGCACGCACACACACACAGATTCTCTTACACACACACCTAAACACACACACACATCTTGAGTTAGTGGCAGGGCTAAATGATGGAGGAGTGGGCGATGAGGGACCTGCCTGTCAGCCTGTCCAGGGGGGACAAGAGAGAGAGGCAGAGAGGATTAGAAAGACAGTGGATGAGAGAGAGATACAGAAGCTAGAGAAGAGAGAAACAAAGAGAGAGTGGAGGTGTGCAGTCAGGACATTAGGCATGCTTGGGAATAGCCAAAGTCCCTGATGCTGTTGTTCTGCTATCCCCACAGCACTGAAGAGGCCAGAGCTTTAGCACAGTTATCACCCTCCATCTGCCCCCCAACCTATCCCCTCTTCTTTTCTCTCACACACACACGTCTAAACAAAGCACAAACAGAAACTGTCTCACACACACACACACACACACACACACACACACACACACACACACACACACACACACACAGAAACTCTCTCTCTCACACACACACACACACACATGTGTGACATGTGTGTGACTCATGTCTTCTGGGTGCTCTTTTGTCCTCCCTCTTGTTTGAGATGTGACAGTACAGATGGGTAGTGTCATTCCCGACCCCCCAGTCCACCCCTCCCTAACCCCCCAACCCCCCACCCCCCTTCCCTAACCACCTGCAATGATGTTTTGAGCATCCTGATGGGTAAAGCCATTTCCTGTGCCACCATACCACCCCAACTCCTTTGGTCAAGATCCCCTCGACACACACACACACACACACACACACACACACACACACGCATACTTGTTTTTACCACATTGTGGGATGACCTGACAGGACACCACCTTCTGGGTGCCACCCTTTCTATACATTGTATAGCTCTGAGAAAAATCAGGCATGACCAGATGCACTTCAGCAGCATGAATATGACTTCAAATTAACAAAATTAATTACTTGAGTCCAGACCTGACTGAGTCATCCCATATGGGGATGTCTCAGGTATTACTATTTTCTGGGGAACATAAACACACATCTCATGTTTTACTATTCTTCTGAGGAACATCTTAACACACTGCTCAGGTATACCATTCTTCTGGGGAACAGCTGTTCTGACATTACTAGACGGGACCCTTATCGGGTGCGATGATCAACAGACAGACACCTGGCCCACAGGCTGACCATGGCCCTAGTCTAGATTGATGTGTGGTAGGTGATATGTCCTATGGTCATTAAAGTAGGTTAGGTGAAATCATTTTGGATCACGTATGGTGCAAGCATTATAGGCAAGGTTTGTATGCTATGCTATGTATATTTGATACTCTATTTACTACCTATTTGTCACTAGGCAACTGCAACACTCAACACCCTAGGGATTAATAACAGTGAGGTTTCTACACATGAAGTGGATTAGAGGTTGTATTTCTGCAGCAAGGTAGTCAAGGCAAGTGTGAACACTGGACCAAAGCATACCATTTGGCACCACTTAATAATGGAAACTCTGGAAAGGATCAGTGGACACAAAAGCTCGATCAGACGAGCTGATCCGAACCATCACTTCATAGAAGATGCTCATAGTGTCTCATCCCTGCATTTTCAGGGTATTGAACAAGCAAAGTTGCCCAGAGGTGGTGACATTGATAGGAGATTGTGCCAAAGGGAACCATTTTGGATACACACCCTGGATTGACTGTATCCAAAAGTATGTATTACAATGTGTTATACAGATAAATTGGAAGAAGTGTGCTTTATGATGACTGTACGTTTGATGTCTATGCATGTCTCTACACCTGGTTGAACATTTTTTCTTTGTTTTAAACAAAAACAAACAGCTCCCAGTGCCCTTGTGTTTGCACAGCACACAACAAAATTTGCTCTGCATTTTAGACATTACATACGTGAGCAGGGGGCAGCCATGACATCCGAGCCCAGAGAGTAGTGTGTAGGAACAGTACCATGCTCACGGTACCTTAGTGGCACAACAGACAGTTGCTCGATTTGAACCTGCAATCCTACAGTCACAAGTCTGATACCTTAACCGCCAGGCCACCACTGCTTTTTGTGTTCTGTATTATTTTTTTGGTTCCTTCTATTGTGTTTGGACAGTGGCAGTCTACATTGTTAATGTAACTTCACCCCATTGTAAGCCAAATGAATGGACATCTGTACCTAAAAAACACTAAAAATATGTCTACAGAACCACAACGTCCAGTTCTTGAGTAATCCCAGAGAGATGTCTGCCATTATCTGATTACACTGACTCAACTCTAGGCTGATTACACAGAGAACTCCAGATATAAGATGAACTGCTTTGTATGTAGTGTGCAATGCCCTGATGGTCTCGACAGAAAGCTTGGAAAGAATTAAACACAAACTTTTTTGTTTGAATTGATCTGTGCAAAGATTTTTTGTTTACACGTTAAGTAGAAAAATGTCACCCAAACATACTTGAACTACACTTGAACAGAGCTCTTTATTAAGTGTCAAAGACCCATGTACTGTCTGACTGAATGAACTCACATACGGCACATCACATATGGCACTAGCCTAGTTAACCAGCCCCGCGTACTTCACTTTGTTCTGTACATAGGATCTGGCACTGCTGTATTGAGAAGCTCTTTGTCCGGTAGAATCCTTACCGGCCCAATCAGCGAACAGATGGAGTGTTCGTGAGCGATGATGTTGATTGTGTGCGCTACATTTCACTTGTAGTCTATCTGTGGATGTAGCTTGGCAGTGGCAGCGGAGAACGAAGTAAGCAAGGCTATTCAGTCTTCTTGCTCCGACTTAAATTGCTTGATATTCTGAAGCGTTGCCAAAACAGACTGAATGGCCTTGCCTACTTTGTTCTCTGTTGCCAAGTGAAATGTAGCGTGCACTATCGACATACTCCCTCTGTACGCCGATTGGGCTGGTAAGGATTCTACCGGACAAAGAGCTTCTCAATACAGCAGTGTCAGACCCTATGTACAGAATGAAGTGATGTAAGAGGGGCTTGTTTACCAGGCTAATATGGCACACCATCACATATGGCAAAAACTATGGCACACTACAGCCCATTTTAGCTTAACTGTGCTGGCAATTAAACGTTGCCAGGATTGATTCTGAAAAAAAAAAAAAAAACTTATACTTTCCTCTTTAGTGCTGTAATTCTATTTTTGATATAAAATTTGATTGCCTTCCAGTCTCTATTTTTCAGCGCTTCTGGATCTGATTTAGGGCACCTGTCACAATCATCCTTCCCACGAGCGCTACAAGTGTGAATGAAATTGATCATGTGCCTTTCCACTGCATTTATCTCTTCTTTCTCCCAGAGCCACCTCTTCTGTGGCTTGCGAGCTAAAAAAGAAATAACAAATATAATAAATTAGTTTAGCACAGCAATTGTAAAGTTTGGCTGAAATAAAGCACAATATACAACATAGTTCATCACAAACACCCACAGTCTCAAATGCGTCTTGGCCAATCACAATACATGGTTGGGACTATCATATACATGTTCACTAATGTGAACAGTAATGTGAGTTTTAGGAACTGCAGTTCTTAGTAAAGTTCATTAAACTCAATATATAATAAATTGAATAGATTAACTATTGTATTTTGTGGCCTATGTCAGTGTATGAAGTGTCATTATCAAGAGTAGAGAAGCTAGAAAGGGTGGTTAATGCAAATGTGAAAAGGTGGTTAGGTGTTCCACAGTGTCTAAGCAGTGTAGCTTTGTATGGAAAGGGCATACACTTCAGCTGCCAAAAAACAGCCTGGTAGAAGAATTCAACTGTGCTAATGTTAGGACAGAGCTATAGTTATCAGGGAGTAAGGACAGGATAGGTAGTAGACTGGCTCCCTAACCCGAGCAAAGAGCGAAAGTGGAAACCAAAGGTAGCAGTGCAGAAGGCAGAGGCAGCCCTTATGCATGGAGAGATGTACACCAGCGAAGCCAACTTAGAGAAAGGTAGATCAGAAGGAGAAAAGGAGGTTAGTTGAAGAACAGATGCGCAGGCAAGAAGAGGCTAGCAGACAGGTAAAAGCTGTCGCACTAGCAAAGCAGGGTCAGTGGTTGACTTGGGAGCGAGTACAGAGAAAACAGATTACTTGGAGGGAATTGTGGAGTATGGAATCTAGCAGGCTAAAGTTTCTCTTGGGAGCGACCTACAATGTTTTGCAAACGCCAGAACAACCTTAGGCTCTATAAAACTTCTGTATTATATACAATAAACGGCTTTATACGCATCATTTCTACAGAAGTCTCTGCAAAATTTTACTACAGCACTAACTGTAGGCTGTGTGTAGAGCAAATCGGGCAAGGTGGGCACGTGGCATCACAATGGTGGCTTCCCATCGTGATGTCAGCCATCAATTGCGATGGACAATGGTATCGCCCGTCGGCCCAACCCCATTCAACAAGAAACCCATGCATGTACTTCCTCAAAGAAGTACTGTATCTGAACTACAACTGTGCACCATCTATTGCTGTTCTGGGGAACACCTTAACACAATTCTCAGGTATACTGTTCTTCTGGGGAACACCTTAACACACTTCTCAGGTATATTGTTCTCCTGGGGAACACCTTAAAGGAGAACTTTGGTGTAAAATGAAAACTGGCATGTTAAAACATCATACCGAGTTGGTACGTTTGCTGAGGGGCAAAATTGAGTTAGCCTGTTCAGAACTTAACTATTTTTTACCGTTTGTCCCACAAGGCTAACAATGGAAGTGGTAGCTGCCCTTAGACGAAGCATGAAGAGTACGCTGTTATTAAACAATTAAAACTACCGATGGAGTGTGGAGTTTCTTCGAGCTGTTTTAATGGTTTAATAATAGCGTACTCTTCATGCTTTGTTTAAGGGCACCTACCACTTCCATTGTTAGCCTTCTGGGACAAACGGTAAAAAATAGTAAAGTTCTGAATGCAACAGGCCAACTAAGTTTTGCTCCTCAGCAAACATACCAACTCGGTATGAGGTTTTAACATTCCAATTTTCATTTTACACCGAATTTCTCCTTTAAGGTGTTCCCCAGAAGAACAATATACCTGAGAAGTGTGTTAAGGTGTTCCCCAGGAGATCAGTATATCTGGGAAGTGTGTTAAGGTGTTCCCCAGGAGAACAATATACCTGAGAAGAATCGTATTGTGGCGTATCGTATCGTGAAGTCCTTGGCAATACCCACCCCTACCCCTAGTACACGCTGCTTGATCTACATTTCAAAGTGGGGACTGTTAAGACAAATTAAAATACTTAGGTAATCACTGGTGGAGAGGAGGAGGATGGACAGAATGAAAATTGTCCTTGAAAACTCCTCACTATGATGAGCTGTGGCAGATGGGGAGCACCTTCAGCCATAAGCTCATCCCTCCCAAGTGCAAAACGGAGCGGTTCAAGTGCGCCTTACTGCCAACAGCCATAAGGCTGTCCAGCAGCACCTAAACACCCCCTCCATTCGATTCTCAGACTGGGAACCTGCACTGAATTTCTGCTTTTGAGGCTGACTCGCATCAGGAACTATTAAATGACAAGATGAACATTACAAGTACTTTTGTTAATTGAAAATTCATGTAGAATCCCAGTTGATATACAAACAATAGCACAAAGAGGTGGACATATACACGCTTAGATGGTTGTATGAAACTCACAATTAAGACGGTTGACTGGGGCAAAAAGAGTTGAGAAAAGGGATGGCGTTGCATGCGCTCAATGGCGGCATAGGACGCCGTGATGATATGCTTACCATGCGCGGCATCACAAAAGCTATAGCAGCTGTCTGTTTAATCTGATATGAGAGTTGTGTGAGTGTTGAGGACGCATCAAGGTCTTTGTTTTAAAGCCATTTGATGATGCCACAGGACATTACATTACACTTAGCTGATGTTCTTATCCGAAGCGACTTACAATGGACAATGGTATTGCTCATCAGCCCAACCTGATTCAACAGGAAACCCATCTGTGTACTTCCTCAAGGAAGTACTGTGCCTGAACTACAACTGTGAACAATTTATCGCTGTTCTTCTGGGAAACACCTTAACACACTTCTCAGGTATATGGTTCTTTAGGGGAACAGCTTAACACACTTCTCAGGTATACTGTTCTTCTGGGGAAGACCTTAAAGGAGAACTTCGGTGTAAAATGAAAATTGGCATGTTAAAACATCATACAGAGTTGGTACGTTTGCTGAGGGGCAAAATTGAGTTAGTCTTGTGGGACAAACGGTAAAAAATGGTTAAGTTCTGAACAGGCTAACAATGGAAGTGGTAGGTGCCCTTAGACGAAGCATGAAGATTACGCTATTATTAAACCATTAAAACAGCTCGAAGAAACTCCACACTCCATCGGTAGTTTTTATGGTTTAATAATAGCGTACTCTTCATGCTTTGTCTAAGGGCACCTACCACTTTCCATTGTTAGCCTTCTGGGACAAATGGTAAAAAATTGTAAAGTTCTGAATGCAACAGGCTAACTCAGTTTTGCTCCTCAGCAAACATACCAACTCAGTATGAGGTTTTAACATGCCAATTTTCATTTTACACCGAATTTCTCCTTTAAGGTGTTCCCCAGGAGAACAATACATCTGGGAAGTGTGTTAAGGTGTTCCCCAGAAGAACAGTATACCTGAGAAGTGTGTTAAGGAACACCGAATTTCTCCTTTAACACACTTCTCAGGTATACTGTTCTTCAGAGGAACAACTTAAAACACTGGTTTGTTAACCATAAATGCTGACGCCTGAATCTTTCAGGTATACAGCCCTCCTGGGGATGCCTTTAACACACGCTGCTTGATCTACATTTCAAAGTGGGGACTGTTAGGACAAATTAAAATACTTAGGTAATCACTGGTGGAGAGGAGGAGGATGGACAGAATGAAAATTGTCCTTGAAAACTCCTCATCTATGGGCTCTGTGGCAGATGGGGAGCACCTCCCAAGTGCAAAACAGAGCGGTTCAAGTGCGCCTTAGTGCCAACAGCCATAAGACTATCCAGCAGTACCTAAACACCCACTCCTTTCCATTCGCAGACTGGGAACCTCCCCCTTCTTTCACTTGTCACTGTATGTATATTGGGTTCACTATTCAGTACGCTTATGTCACTCTGCAAATATAATGTCTTTGGCACATTTAAAATATCCTTACCGGACTTTGTCTTCTGAAGAGGCATCTCATCTCCATCGGAATCGGCACTGAATTTCTGCTTTTGAGGCTGACTCACATCAGGAACTATTAAATGACAAGATGAACATTACAAGTACTTTTGTTACTTGAAAATTCATGTATGTAGAATTCCAGCCGACATGAGAATCACAGACTGAAAAGATTTCTATCTATATACATAGCTATAGCAGCTGTCTGTTTAATCTGATATGACAGCTGTATTTTCAAGCTATTTGATGATGCCACAGGACATTACATTACATTATTACATTGCACTTAGCTGACACTCTTATCCAGAGAGACTCACAGATATTTACAGGGCTTCAGTTACCGTCCCTGGAACAGTGTGGGGTTATATGCCTTGCTCAAGGGCATTTTAACCATGGGTAGGGCAGGATTCAAACCAGCAACCCTCCAATCCCAAGGTTTGCTAGATTTACAGTATGATTACTGTGTGTCTGCTGTTTCTCTACCTGTGATGGAAATGTTTGGACCTGTGCCGCTGTCTTTTTAAACTTTAATAGATAGTTTGATTGCATGCAAGTAAAAGGGGTATTTATTATGATCACATTTCAGCTTTTTAAATGACCTACTGCCACCCAGATTAGGGATAAAGTTTTGGATATATTTTAAAAGCACATACAAGCTAAAATATTCCTGTAACCCAAGATATTCATGTACAAAGTAACATCAAAACACATACCTTCCATATCCTGTCCACACGCCACCTCTGCAAGGTCATCTTCAGACTCAGGATGCTTGTCCAACTGGATTGTTTCTAAACAGGTATAAAATACAATACAATGTAGTCCTTAAGCATTAGGATGATGTTTCTGCTTAAGTCAACTGTTGTGATTTTGACCTTTAAATGAGCACAATATACCATTCGGATCAATGTCGATTTGCTCAAGGCTCTTGCCTTGGAACTCCGCAAGGTGTCCCTGCTCCATGGCCATCAGGATTTCACTGATCTGGACAAGTTGAAGGGTGCCCTCCGGTAACCAATAAAACTGCCGATGCACTCTGATGTCATGACCCATGAAATCCACCAGCTGGTCAAGCTCTGTCTCCTGAAGGTTTAGTACCTTAGATAAGGTAGCCATGTGCTTCCTCAGTCTTGTTGAGATGAGTGAGAGAGGATTCTTGACATCACAGCGTTGGACAAGCTGCCGGATGCAATCTGACCCTCTGTAGTCAGATCCATCAGGAATGTTCTCTTTCATCTTCAAGAAATAATTCAAACAGTTAAGATACACACCACAAATACACTCCTCATCCTTACAATTCTCCCACTCTAACAAACTATTAAAGAGTCAGCATTCTGCTCATCATGACAAGTAGTACCTGTACTGTTCCTTAAACAGAAGTCAGCCTGGTGGGACCAGCCAGACAGCATTGTTTAATAGTTCTCCATTATGATGCAATATGCTAGCCTGGTAAACCCGCCCCTCGTACTTCATTTCATTTTGTACAAAGGGTCTGGACCGGAATCTCTTGAGGGTCATTTAGTCGGCCCTAGCAGGACCGATCCAATCAGCGAACAGAAGGTGTGTTTGTTAGCGGTGACGTTTACCTTGTGTGATACATTTGAATTATAGTGCGTAGGTAGGCTAATTGCATACTTGACGACCAGGCGTTAGCGAATGGGTAAAGGCAGAGGTTAGTTTTAAACTTCAGTCGTTTCTGACGGTGTCTGGTCCAGACCCTCTGTAAAAAATGAAATGAAGTACGAGGGGCTGGTTTACCAGGCTAGCAATATGCAGCACATTAAGGGTGGATAGTTACCCAGAGCGACGTCAACACTATGTCTGGCAGTGGGGAGACGAAGGCAGCTGGGCACCAAAGTAGGAGAAAGAGGTGAGCGGCTCTAACGTGCCAACAGTCGGTACCCATGGACAACAACGTGCTGTTACCTCAGAGCAGACAACGAATGACCTTACTAGACTCACCACGCAACTGTTACCAAGATTTGTGAAAGGTTCTGTAGCGAGAACGATTTCTGTAGACAGGCCTTCTAACACTGTCTCCAGAAGACGACATACTGTTACGATACATGCTTTACAGCACCATTCGCAACAATGGGCATTAACGTGCCCATATAAACAGGATTGGGTCATTAAAAGCACATGCAAGGAGCTAACGCAACTTAAGGATGACTGAAACGGTCACCAAATGCATCCATGTAACCCAGACCTTAGGCTGGGACAACAACTTGTTTCTAGTGAAATTGGCTTTGGGTCCACCACCTTCCTAGATAGAAGAACAGAGGGGTGGTAAATCCAAAGCCAACTTCACTGGACACAATTTGTTTATGTAAAGAGGATAGGTGGCGGAACCAAGAGCTTACAAGTGCAAATAAACAGGTAGCGAATGGTTACCAGGCGTTTTCCCGGGCAGACGACGCCCGTGCCTCACTTGAAGAACGCAACATGGCTGGGTTTGCCAACCAGAGGTCTGTCTCGTGTTCAAGGGAGTGTATGCATACAACCAGTCACATAGTCATACTGTTACATACATCATTTGACCACTCAACTAAACACAGTACTTGGCAATGACTGACATTTGTTGGTGGGACTTACAAAGATGCTTTTGGTCCTCCTAAGCCTTGGCACAATCGTTTGTTGATCATCATCTCCATGTTTCACACTGGAGTCGGAAAGATCAAGTCCAAAAGGAATCTTCTCTTTGCTCTTCAATAAACACAGCTGAAAACAGTTTAAACAAACATTATATTATATATTGTAACTAATAGTTACTGATCTTTATTGCTTACATTAATAATTAAGATGACATTTTATTCTGACTGAATCTAGATCAGAGGTCTGTAATACAGGTCCTGGAGAGCTACTGTATGTGCAGGCTTTCAAAATGTCATCTAATACACATGTATATTTGGGTGATTAAGGACCTGGCAAGCAGCTGATGAGATGAATGAGATGTGCTAGGTTAGGACTGGAGAGAGAGCCTCAAGGTGAGTAGCTCTCTAGGACCAGAATCGGCAATAGCCTACATGTTATCAGGGTATTACAGTGCAAACAGCAAAAGCAGTTATTTAGTGTACAAACTGTATCCTCCCATGCTCTAACTTTCAAGTGTGCTTGCTTATCATTAACTAAACTGATCAAAAATACAACCGACTGGCAACACTAATATCCGTTTCTTAGAATAAGACAAAATGGTGAGCAGTCACTGAATAGTAACCACAACTAAAACAAATACAGGTCTTAAAACATGATTCAAATTTGTCAGAGGAAATGTCCCATCAACTGTTTTCAAACCCAATCGACCTACAACAGCATCCTAATAGTCAC
This sequence comes from Coilia nasus, assembly GCA_027475355.1. Classification (NCBI taxonomy): domain Eukaryota; kingdom Metazoa; phylum Chordata; class Actinopteri; order Clupeiformes; family Engraulidae; genus Coilia; species Coilia nasus. The sequence goes on along the minus strand of CM050219.1, from coordinate 2,952,454 downwards.
GACGGTCATCGTCTTGCTAGCTGTAGGTCATTTTTATTTTAAATCCAGTCATTTGATTGGACCATGAGCAAAACTTGGAAAATAAGTTCTGTAAACGAGACACTATGGGCAAAGGTCCAGACCCTCTGCCGAAATCAAACGTTGACGTAGGATGGCCAGGCTAGGTGGAAGCTGCCATAATCAAAAGTGGAATGGATACAATAGAGGCCTGCCACTTTTTAACAAAGCCATTTCAGAAGGACCAAAACAGTCAAACGAAAAGGCAGAATACACATACGTATGTAATTACAATGTCATGATTCCCCTTCATTCAGATTGTTTTTACCACAGTAGATTTATAATTACATGGAAGAAAATGGGTTGATTTGGCTTTGAGTGCTCCAATTAGGAAATATAGTGTGTGAGAACTATAGAGTGCTATATAAATAAAAGTGGATTTGATTGAAAGTGGTTGCGTTGCCCGAGCCTAAACAAACCATTTCACTTTCATGTATTTCATGTATTTTAAAAAAAAGGATTTTGCAGTAAAAAAAGAAAAAAAAAATCAATGAAACAAGGATTGAGCACTTCAAAGTTCTATTCTACCAAGATAGTGGCAGGTTGAAAAGTGACCATGTCCAGTGCATAGTGACAGGTCGCTACAGCTGAAATTACTGAAGTTGCTACAAAGGAAAAAGATACCTCTATGGTGGATGGGAGAACTTCATTAGTGCTGGAACTGATGGCTGATTTGCTGGAGTCTGAGAAAACCTTTTTGTCTTGCAACAACACATTGGAGCTGCATAAAAAGGAACTATTCTCCAAATCCTTGACAAGTGAGTCTCCACTGCCATCCTAAAATATGAAAGGAAAATTAAGATTATAAAGACTGCATGTTTCCGGTCAAAAATGAATTGGGAAGGATCAAATGGAAGGTTCAGAGAAAATCTGTCAGAGACTCAAGCATCCAGAATTAATTACCAGAGCTTTTAATTGTCACCGCAAAGCGATGTTAATGCAATTATCGGAGTCATCTTAAGCATGTCTTAAGCAGTTTAAAAGCCACCACCGCTTCAGTGTGCAGTCAGTGCACAATCAGAACGAAACCTTGTTATCAACACAACCCACATGCTACAAGCAACTCTTGAATCACTATCAGAGTTTGGCTCCACCAGTAAACATCCTTCTTTGTAGAGGGTCTATCCTTTACATGGTCCAAACAAGGCTGCACCTGAGTGTGTCAGCTTTACCATCAGTAACTTTGAGTGGGAGTGGGGGTAATGGTACCCCACAAGGCTGCAACTGAGACAGTGTGTGTCCCACATGTAATGAGCAGTAATGTACTCTTCAGCATGTGTTGTGTGAAAAAAGAACCGTTTAAAAAGCACCACCACTTCAGTGTGCTGTCAGTGATCAAAGAATTGCTTATAGCCTGTGGGTAGTGTTAACAAGAAGGTTACATTCTGGCAGTTTGGCTGCAAAAGTAAGTGTCCTTCTCTGCAATCCATCCTTTACATGGCCAACACAAGACTACACCTGAGATCATGTGTGTCAACTGTATTATCAGTAACTTAGAGTGGGGGCTGGGTACAGGAACCCCACAAGACTCCACCTGAGACTGTGTGTGTCACCTGCATAATCAGTAACTTGGAGTGGGGGATGGGTAGAGGTACCCCACAAGGCTGCACCTGAGACTGTGTGTGTCACCTGCATAATCAGTAACTTGGAGTGGGGGATTGGTACAGGTACCCCAGATTTTTACCTGGAAGCTTGGGGGTGAAGCCTCTTTCTGGTGCATCACCAGGTTGGAGCTGCATGGCAAGATGTGGTTCTCCACGGCTATGTCAGGACAGTCCCCACCACCCTAAAATATGAATTAGAATCACTTACTCAGAATTGGTACGTGTACCACTCACCATACTACACAACAGCTATACAGCAGCATGCGTCTTCTACTGGGTTAAAACCATCAGCCAGTCAGCAACTCATTTAAGCTCTCAATCATTAGTTAAGCACACCTAGTCATACACAACCTCCTGTTTTAGCAGAAATACAACCCTGAAGAACATCCACACCAGCATTATTTGAAGTATTCAGTGCATCATAATTTATCAAGTTATGTTCACTGTGTATTGTGTATGTATGGCCCACGTGATAATGAGCAGTAATGTACTTTTCAGCATGTGTTGTGCTAGAAGAACCGTTTAAAAAGCAGCACCACTTCAATGTACAGTCAGTAGTCCAAGAATTGCTTATAGCCTGTGGGTTGTGTTAACAAGAAGGTTACATTCTGGCAGTTTGGCTGCAACAGTAAGTGTCCTTCTCTGCATCTATCCTTTACATGACCTACAGAAGACTACACCTGAGATGATGTGTGTCAACTGTATTATCAGTAAGTTAAAGTGGGGGCTGGGTACAGGAACCCCACAAGACTACACCTGAAACTGTGTGTGTCACCTGCATAATCAGTAACTTGGAGTGGGGGATGGGTAGAAGTACCTCACAAGGCTACACCTGAGACTGTGTGTGTCACCTGCATAATGAGTAACTTGGAGTGGGGGATGGGTACAGGTACCCCACAAGGCTGCACCAGAGACTGTGTGTCACCTGCATAATGAGTAACGTGGAGTGGGGGATGGGTAGAGGTACCTCACAAGACTACACCTGAGACTGTGTGTGTCACCTGCATAATGAGTAACTTGGAGTGGGGGATGGGTACAGGTACCCCACAAGGCTGCACCTGAGACTGTGTGTGTCACCTGCATAATGAGTAACTTGGAGTGGGGGATGGGTAGAAGTACCTCACAAGGCTACACCTGAGACTGTGTGTGTCACCTGCATAATGAGTAACTTGGAGTGGGGGATGGGTACAGGTACCCCACAAGGCTGCACCAGAGACTGTGTGTCACCTGCATAATGAGTAACGTGGAGTGGGGGATGGGTAGAGGTACCTCACAAGACTACACCTGAGACTGTGTGTGTCAAGATGACAAGATGACATTTTATTCTGACTGAATCTAGATCAGAGGTCTGTAATACAGGTCCTGGAGAGCTACTGTATGTGCAGGCTTTCAAAATGTCATCTAATACACATGTATATTTGGGTGATTAAGGACCTGGCAAGCAGCTGATGAGATGAATGAGATGTGCTAGGTTAGGACTGGAGAGAGAGCCTCAAGGTGAGTAGCTCTCTAGGACCAGAATCGGCAATAGCCTACATGTTATCAGGGTATTACAGTGCAAACAGCAAAAGCAGTTATTTAGTGTACAAACTGTATCCTCCCATGCTCTAACTTTCAAGTGTGCTTGCTTATCATTAACTAAACTGATCAAAAATACAACCGACTGGCAACACTAATATCCGTTTCTTAGAATAAGACAAAATGGTGAGCAGTCACTGAATAGTAACCACAACTAAAACAAATACAGGTCTTAAAACATGATTCAAATTTGTCAGAGGAAATGTCCCATCAACTGTTTTCAAACCCAATCGACCTACAACAGCATCCTAATAGTCACGACGGTCATCGTCTTGCTAGCTGTAGGTCATTTTTATTTTAAATCCAGTCATTTGATTGGACCATGAGCAAAACTTGGAAAATAAGTTCTGTAAACGAGACACTATGGGCAAAGGTCCAGACCCTCTGCCGAAATCAAACGTTGACGTAGGATGGCCAGGCTAGGTGGAAGCTGCCATAATCAAAAGTGGAATGGATACAATAGAGGCCTGCCACTTTTTAACAAAGCCATTTCAGAAGGACCAAAACAGTCAAACGAAAAGGCAGAATACACATACGTATGTAATTACAATGTCATGATTCCCCTTCATTCAGATTGTTTTTACCACAGTAGATTTATAATTACATGGAAGAAAATGGGTTGATTTGGCTTTGAGTGCTCCAATTAGGAAATATAGTGTGTGAGAACTATAGAGTGCTATATAAATAAAAGTGGATTTGATTGAAAGTGGTTGCGTTGCCCGAGCCTAAACAAACCATTTCACTTTCATGTATTTCATGTATTTTAAAAAAAAGGATTTTGCAGTAAAAAAAGAAAAAAAAATCAATGAAACAAGGATTGAGCACTTCAAAGTTCTATTCTACCAAGATAGTGGCAGGTTGAAAAGTGACCATGTCCAGTGCATAGTGACAGGTCGCTACAGCTGAAATTACTGAAGTTGCTACAAAGGAAAAAGATACCTCTATGGTGGATGGGAGAACTTCATTAGTGCTGGAACTGATGGCTGATTTGCTGGAGTCTGAGAAAACCTTTTTGTCTTGCAACAACACATTGGAGCTGCATAAAAAGGAACTATTCTCCAAATCCTTGACAAGTGAGTCTCCACTGCCATCCTAAAATATGAAAGGAAAATTAAGATTATAAAGACTGCATGTTTCCGGTCAAAAATGAATTGGGAAGGATCAAATGGAAGGTTCAGAGAAAATCTGTCAGAGACTCAAGCATCCAGAATTAATTACCAGAGCTTTTAATTGTCACCGCAAAGCGATGTTAATGCAATTATCGGAGTCATCTTAAGCATGTCTTAAGCAGTTTAAAAGCCACCACCGCTTCAGTGTGCAGTCAGTGCACAATCAGAACGAAACCTTGTTATCAACACAACCCACATGCTACAAGCAACTCTTGAATCACTATCAGAGTTTGGCTCCACCAGTAAACATCCTTCTTTGTAGAGGGTCTATCCTTTACATGGTCCAAACAAGGCTGCACCTGAGTGTGTCAGCTTTACCATCAGTAACTTTGAGTGGGAGTGGGGGTAATGGTACCCCACAAGGCTGCAACTGAGACAGTGTGTGTCCCACATGTAATGAGCAGTAATGTACTCTTCAGCATGTGTTGTGTGAAAAAAGAACCGTTTAAAAAGCACCACCACTTCAGTGTGCTGTCAGTGATCAAAGAATTGCTTATAGCCTGTGGGTAGTGTTAACAAGAAGGTTACATTCTGGCAGTTTGGCTGCAAAAGTAAGTGTCCTTCTCTGCAATCCATCCTTTACATGGCCAACACAAGACTACACCTGAGATCATGTGTGTCAACTGTATTATCAGTAACTTAGAGTGGGGGCTGGGTACAGGAACCCCACAAGACTCCACCTGAGACTGTGTGTGTCACCTGCATAATCAGTAACTTGGAGTGGGGGATGGGTAGAGGTACCCCACAAGGCTGCACCTGAGACTGTGTGTGTCACCTGCATAATCAGTAACTTGGAGTGGGGGATTGGTACAGGTACCCCAGATTTTTACCTGGAAGCTTGGGGGTGAAGCCTCTTTCTGGTGCATCACCAGGTTGGAGCTGCATGGCAAGATGTGGTTCTCCACGGCTATGTCAGGACAGTCCCCACCACCCTAAAATATGAATTAGAATCACTTACTCAGAATTGGTACGTGTACCACTCACCATACTACACAACAGCTATACAGCAGCATGCGTCTTCTACTGGGTTAAAACCATCAGCCAGTCAGCAACTCATTTAAGCTCTCAATCATTAGTTAAGCACACCTAGTCATACACAACCTCCTGTTTTAGCAGAAATACAACCCTGAAGAACATCCACACCAGCATTATTTGAAGTATTCAGTGCATCATAATTTATCAAGTTATGTTCACTGTGTATTGTGTATGTATGGCCCACGTGATAATGAGCAGTAATGTACTTTTCAGCATGTGTTGTGCTAGAAGAACCGTTTAAAAAGCAGCACCACTTCAATGTACAGTCAGTAGTCCAAGAATTGCTTATAGCCTGTGGGTTGTGTTAACAAGAAGGTTACATTCTGGCAGTTTGGCTGCAACAGTAAGTGTCCTTCTCTGCATCTATCCTTTACATGACCTACAGAAGACTACACCTGAGATGATGTGTGTCAACTGTATTATCAGTAAGTTAAAGTGGGGGCTGGGTACAGGAACCCCACAAGACTACACCTGAAACTGTGTGTGTCACCTGCATAATCAGTAACTTGGAGTGGGGGATGGGTAGAAGTACCTCACAAGGCTACACCTGAGACTGTGTGTGTCACCTGCATAATGAGTAACTTGGAGTGGGGGATGGGTACAGGTACCCCACAAGGCTGCACCAGAGACTGTGTGTCACCTGCATAATGAGTAACGTGGAGTGGGGGATGGGTAGAGGTACCTCACAAGACTACACCTGAGACTGTGTGTGTCACCTGCATAATGAGTAACTTGGAGTGGGGGATGGGTACAGGTACCCCACAAGGCTGCACCTGAGACTGTGTGTGTCACCTGCATAATGAGTAACTTGGAGTGGGGGATGGGTAGAGGTACCTCACAAGACTACACCTGAAACTGTGTGTCACCTGCATAATCAGTAACTTGGAGTGGGGGATGGGTACAGGTACCCCACAAGGCTGCACCTGAGACTGTGTGTGTCACCTGCATAATGAGTAACTTGGAGTGGGGGATGGGTAGAGGTACCCCACAAGGCTGCACCTGAAACTGTGTGTCACCTGCATAATCAGTAACTTGGAGTGGGGGATGGGTACAGGTACCCCACAAGGCTGCACCTGAGACTGTGTGTGTCACCTGCATAATGAGTAACTTGGAGTGGGGGATGGGTACAGGTACCCCACAAGGCTGCATCTGAGACTGTGTGTGTCACCTGCATAATCAGTAACTTGGAGTGGGGGATGGGTACAGGTACCCCACAAGGCTGCACCTGAAACTGTGTGTCACCTGCATAATCAGTAACTTGGAGTGGGGGATGGGTACAGGTACCCCACAAGGCTGCACCTGAGACTGTGTGTGTCACCTGCATAATGAGTAACTTGGAGTGGGGGATGGGTAGAGGTACCCCACAAGGCTGCACCTGAGACTGTGTGTGTCACCTGCATAATGAGTAACTTGGAGTGGGGGATGGGTAGAGGTACCCCACAAGGCTGCACCTGAGACTGTGTGTGTCACCTGCATAATGAGTAACTTGGAGTGGGGGCTGGGTGCAGGAACCCCACAAGACTACACCTGAGATTGTGTGCGTCACCTCCATAATCAGTAACTTGGAGTGGGGGCTGGGTACAGGAACCCCACAAGACTACACCTGAGACTGTGTGTGTCACCTGCATAATTAGTAACTTGGAGTGGGGGATGGGTACAGGTACCCCACAAGGCTGCATCTGAGACTGTGTGTGTCACCTGCATAATCAGTAACTTGGAGTGGGGGATTGGTACAGGTACCCCACAAGGCTGCACCTGAGACTGTGTGTGTGTAAGCAAGAACAATTCTGATCAAACCAGCCCACTAATCCTCACAACTGAGAATACTGTATAACATGGTCTTGAACCACATCACATCCAGTATGTTTAAGTGCATGTTTAAATTGCCTCATAGAACAAATGCATTGAGAAGTATCTAAACACAGTCCAAGTCTGGTAACAGATTTTTACCTGGAAGCTTGAGGGTGAAGCCTCTTTCTGGTGCATCACCAGGTTGGAGCTGCATGGCAAGATGTGGTTCTCCACGGCTATGTCAGGAGAGTCTCCACCACCCTAAAATATGAATTAGAATCACTTACTCAGAATTGGTACGTGTACCAATCACCATACAACACAACAGCTATACAGCAGCATGTGTCCTCTACTGGGTTAAAACCATCAGCCAGTCAGCAACTCATTTAAGCTCTCAATCATTAGTTAAGTACACCTAGTCCTACACAACCTCCTGTTTTAGCAGAAATACAACCCTGAAGAACATCAACACCAGCATTATTTGAAGTATTCAGTGCATCATAATTTATCAAGTTATGTTCACTGTGTATTGTGTATGTATGGCTCACGTGATAATGGGCAGTAATGTACTTTTCAGCATGTGTTGTGCTAGAAGAACCGTTTAAAAAGCAGCACCACTTCAGTGTACAGTCAGTGGTCCAAGAATTGCTTATAGCCTGTGGGTTGTGTTAACAAGAAGGTTACATTCTGGCAGTTTGGCTGCAACAGTAAGTGTCCTTCTCTGCATCTATCCTTTACATGGCCTACAGAAGACTACACCTGAGATGATGTGTGTCACCTGCATAATCAGTAACTTGGAGTGGGGGCTGGGTACAGGAACCCCACAAGACTACACCTGAGACTGTGTGTGTCACCTGCATAATTAGTAACTTGGAGTGGGGGATGGGTACAGGTACCCCACAAGGCTGCATCTGAGACTGTGTGTGTCACCTGCATAATGAGTAACTTGGAGTGGGGGATGGGTACAGGTACCCCACAAGACTACACCTGAGACTGTGTGTGTCACCTGCATAATGAGTAACTTGGAGTGGGGGATGGGTACAGATACCCCACAAGGCTGCATCTGAGACTGTGTGTGTCACCTGCATAATGAGTAACTTGGAGTGGGGGATGGGTACAGGTACCCCACAAGGTTGCACCTGAGACTGTGTGTGTCACCTGCATAATGAGTAACTTGGAGTGGGGGATGGGTAGAGGTACCCCACAAGGCTGCACCTGAAACTGTGTGTCACCTGCATAATCAGTAACTTGGAGTGGGGGATGGGTAGAGGTACCCCACAAGACTACACCTGAGACTGTGTGTGTCACCTGCATAATTAGTAACTTGGAGTGGGGGATGGGTACAGGTACCCCACAAGACTACACCTGAGACTGTGTGTGTGTAAGCAAGAACAATTCTGATCAAACCATCCCACTAATCCTCACAACTGAGAATACTGTATAACAGTCTTGAACCTCATCACATGCAGTATGTTTAAGTGCATGTTTAAATTGCCTCATAGAACAAATGCATTGAGAAGTATCTAAACACAGTCCAAGTCTGGTAACAGATTTTTACCTGGAAGCTTGAGGGTGAAGCCTCTTTCTGGTGCATCACCAGGTTGGAGCTGAATGGCAAGATGTGGTTCTCCACGGCTATGTCAGGAGAGTCTCCACCACCCTAAAATATGAATTAGAATCACTTATTCAGAATTGGTACATGTACCACTCACCATACTACACAACAGCTATACAGCAGCATGCGTCTTCTACTGGGTTAAAACCATCAGCCAGTCAGCAAATTATTTTAGCTCTCAATCATTAGTCAAGCACATCTAGTCACACTCAACCTCCTGTTGTAGCAGAAATACAACAACTTCTTTTTTACCTTCATTTCATTAGAAAAAAAAAAACATTTAAAAACCTCCTTTACAAGGGTCACCTGGCCACGAGGGCAGCAGTCAGTCAAAAGATGTTGACAGATGTAATAAAACATATACAGAGGCACATACATAGTCACTGACAAACCTTTTCTCTCCATGGCCAATTGCTATCTCCGTAGTCATAAGTAATGTAGCAAGTTTAGGGGCTGCATGTTGTTTTCTTGTTCTTGAATTAATGTTCATATTTGAACAAATGTCTGTTAATTACCCTCATGACGTAATTTATTATGTAGCCTAGTAAAAAGTGAATAGCTATCTTACGTACAAATTGTGCTGCTAATCGTGAAAAAGAAACCCCGGTTTTGGTCTGCCTACCTTCCCCGTTGTCTTTTTTATGAATCACCTTCATGACATAATTTATTTTGTAGCCTTTGCACAGTAAAAAGTTCATGCCTTAAGTCATAAACTTGTGCGCTGTTATTACAAGTGCAAGTTGCGGACTGCCTGCGCTCCAGTTATCCTGGACTTTGTGTGTTGTTCATCTTTTAATGTGTTAACAGAATGACCTTACTTCTTTCTTTCATTTGATTTGACATTATAGCCAAGGCCAATTTGTCTCTGGCTTAAAAGTATGGCTCTTAACCAAATTTATTTGACGTTTGCTGAATTCTGGGCCCGATGGACGCAAAATGCGTCCAAATTTACACCCATTCTTCTCCGTTGAATTACTCCGGAGTGGTACATCGTAGCGAGATGGTACTTACAGCAAACAAAACAGCAGAGCCAGGGCTTTACAACGCGACCTTAGGCTTATGTATCGGCGAGATATATATTTTTTTAATCGCCAAAATGTCTCATATTAGCGCTCTGCACAGGCATTACTCTCGTTGAAATTACTCGCGAATCCGTGATCTCATAGACATGGCACGCACACCACAAGAAAGTACAAAATCTCAGCTTTCCAACGACACCAAGCACATACTTCTACATTGAATTTAACAGGTTAAAGCAAGGGATCAAATGTTTGCCAAGTAATGATTTGACCCATTTTACTCACGGTTATAAGTCAATGCATAACGTGAATAGCGAAGCTTACCAGTTCTACTATTGTGCATTTCTCTGTCAAAACACGTTTCATGCAGTTTGAAATATCTGCAAATTTCTGCATAATATCCATTATAATCCTGATATAACACCCTATAGGGTTAAACTGCTGCTTCAGTGCAACGGGTTCCAGAGTAGGAAAACTGACAACGCAGTCGTTTCTTTAGACAAGCAGAATGCAGTTTTTTGAAAACAATGACATCGCCGCCCCTCACATGCATAGGCTATCTCACAACTGCAACTTTAAACTTTTAAACAGGTTGTTGTGGTATAGTTTGTGGTATAAATCATCTGCAATGTAGGCTGGGTGTAATGCAATTGTTTTTACCTTCTGCCATTAAACTGCAGGCTGTTATATAGGCTATAGTGTACCGTAGGCTATATATATATATCACTTGTAGTTTGTACCATATAACAAAGACTTCTTGTAGGCTATCATTGTGCTTATTTAATAAAAAAAACAACTGTCGCTGCGCCCGACACTTATAGGCTAAAATCAACATATGATATGTGCGCAGTTGCCCTCTGTCCCTGCGCTGAAGCTATGTGCGCACCTTCCAAGCGATGGCAAAGTTTTCGTCTTGACGCCTGATCCGACACCTGTGTGGACGCGATTTTTTTTTCAACCCGAAAAAAAAACATCACGCAATATTTTAAGTTAGATGTAGCCTATAGTGTAATACATGTAAAAAGGACAACAATGACATCGCGATTAATAATTAGGCTATGTGTGTTGTCCGACACAGTGTTTTCACAGCATGTCATGACTGGCATACGCTGCTTAAAATAACATGCATATTAGTTATATTCTCAATTTAATTTACAGTGCAATGGGTTTGTGCACACATCTCTAACTAACAACCACACTACGTTCTCACTGCGCTTTAATCGCGCTTCTCTCACATCTCGTATCTCGTTTCTTTAGACAAGCAGAACACAGTTTTTTTTTAAAACAATGACATCGCCGCCGTCTCACATGCATAGGCTATCTCACAACTGCAACTTTAAACTTTTAAACAGGTGGTTGTAGTTTAGTTCGTGGTATAAATTATCTGCAAAGTAGGTTGGTGTAATGCAATTGTTTTTACCTTCTGCCATTAAACTACAGGCTGTTATAGGCTATACCACTAGTAGTGTGTACCATTCTACCGTGTACCGTGTATACATCACTAGTAGTTTGTACCATATAACAACGAATTCTCGTAGGCTATCATTATGCTTATTTAATAAAAGAGCAACTGTCGCTGCGCCAGAAACCTATAGGCTAAAATCAACATATCATATGTACAGTTTCCCTCTGTCCCTGCGCTCAAGCTGGGATGTGCGCACCTTCCAAGCGATGACAAGGTTTCTGTCTGGATGCCTGGTTATATTGGTTATATTCTCAATTTAATTTACAGTGCAATGGGTTTTGTGCAAATATCTGTAACTAACAACAACACTACGTTCTCACTTTAATCGTGCTTCTCTCATATCTCGTATCCAGCCCTGTAGTAAACTTTCTCTGTCCTTAAAAAAATATTGAACGGGTAGCCCACATTTAGGCTACATTTTAGACATTTCGTTTTTGTTAACATGTACTGGTATCTGAACACTCCTAAGTGATTTCGTGTTGTGTGAAAATGACAATGCGTGTTGGACAAATACAAAAAGAACTTTCAAAGTAGAACAAGAAAGCTGTCACAGTCTACATCCCTATCAAGCGCTCATTCTTTCGGGATGGGTGTCCATTTAATGCTACAGATCTATAAGCTTTACTTCACAGCAAGTCATGTATTTTTATATTTCATGAAAATAATTCAGGGGATGGGAAGGGGGGTTGTTGTTTCAAAAGTGGGACGTTTTTGATCATCTTCATCTTAGGATGCAATTCCCTCTCATCTTCCCCCAAATCCAGCACTGTCGATAAACTACATGTTTCATTGCAGACCCACTAGGCATTTAGTTAGCTGGCAAGCTGGCAGATTACCTACCTTTGTCCTTTTTTCGTTTCAGCTGGTGGAATCTGGCATTGTCTTCCATCAAACATTTCCCCAATCCAGCTGATTAAGAACACACGCATGGCAATTGGTTAGCTAGCCTTGCTCAGTTATTAGCTAAGAAAATACATGTAAATTGGTTAGCATATGTAGGCTAGCTAGTCTAACATTAGCTCCCTTGCTAGCTAGCTTCTTGCTTAGAAAATATCAGACAAGGCATTTGGTTAGCTGAGCTATCACGCTGTATTTCTATTAAGTCAGCTAGTCTAACATTTGTTAAAAATAACAGATATAGCCTATAAATGAACATTAGCTCCCTTGCTAGTTAGCTTCTTGCTTAGAAAATATCAGACATGGCATATGGTTAGCTAAGCTAACACACTGCATTTCTATGAAATCAGCTAGTCTAACATTTGTTAAAAATAACATATAGCCTATAAATGAACTGCAGAGAAGGCTAAGCTTATGCATGCTTGCCCTACCTTTAAAACATTTCAATAAAAAGTCTTATAATCATGCTAGAATTGTACATATTTTCGTATTACCTTTGTCTTGACTTTACATAGAAGTTTGTCTTTGGTTCTTCTCATCACCCGTCAATGCGTATCATCTCACGTGACAGACCAGTCCGTTTTTGATTGGTGGGTGGTGTGTGTGGAGTGTGTCAATTCGGCGGGAAAAAGTGAAACTGCAGTACCTTTTGTAGTCTGTAGGCGGCCAATCTCAAGCACACTTAAGCACTGATTGTCAGGTTTTTGTGATGTGTGGAGAATTTTTTTTTTCCTTGAAATTTTTGTACTAGACATATCAGCAACGCCTCCTTTATCCATTCCAATGATTTCCCTTGTGGGGTGCAGGATTTTGAACCCCACAAAAATTTTGTTCCACACACCGTGAGTGGGCAGTCATGTCGTGTTCCCCACATAGTAATAAAAACAAACACACGCACACACACACACACACACACAGACAAACACAAACACAGAAATGCACACACAGTCCCCTGCACTGATGTTCCAAGTGTCCTCCTTCCTTAATTGCCTGGCCGGAATGCAATCAGCCGCGTGTGTTTGCCTTGGTTGTGTGCCTAACCCTGCAGAGCGGCCTGGGAACAAACACTCTTGTAGGACAGCGAGACCTTGTGGAGGAGGGTGTGTATGTGTGTGTGTGTGTGTGTGTGTGTGTGTGTGTGTGTGTTGTGCTGTGTGTCACGATGAGCGTCCTCTGTTATGAGAGATGATGAGATGTGGTTGACACACCAGCCAGTCATATTAGGTCATAGTGTGTGTGTGCGTGTGTGTGTGTGTGTGTGAGAGAGAGAGAGAGAGAGAGAGAGAGAGTGAGAGAGAGAGAGAGGCTGTTTAGAGAGAGGGTGGCTGTTGAGTACCTGAGGGAGAATTAAGGGAAGCAGCCAGATGACTGTGAATGGTTCAGACACGTCAGGGACTTGTCTTTCTCCTTCCAGTGCATTATGGGTAGGACATGTTTGCGTCCGTGAGACATAGCGGCCCATTCCCTTGAGCTTTGCACATGCGTGAATAGGACTGCAAAAAAAGACCGAAGTTGGCAACATACCTGTGGCAGGATGGCGTGACACTGGTGAAGGGCATTCTAAATGGAGGAGGGGAAAGAAGAAGAATATAGTGGTGCCCACAGATTATCTTCTCTCACACACACACTTTTTTCTCTGCATTTTCTTTTTTTTGTTGCCATGTTCCATGTTTTGAAACGCTACATGATGTGTTGGCTGATGCCTTTCGTGTTTTCTGCCAAAGCGCTTGTGCTGCCAGCAAACTGCTCTCATTCCCTGGTTTAAATGGAGAGGGCTGTTTCATTGCTCCTCTCCATCTTCTCTCTCTCTCTCTCTCTCTCTCTCTCTCTCTCTCTCTCTCTATCTATCTATCTATCTCTCTGTCTCTCTCTCTCTCCATCTCTCTTGCTCTCTCTCTCCCTGTCTCCTGTATGCACACACCATTTCTCAAGACTGTTGAATTAAGCTCAATTTGATGTATTTTTAATTATAAAAAAATCTCACTCTTATCTGCCAGGGTAGTGCTTGAATAATGAACACAAAGGATGAAATGAAGACAAAAAAACGTACAAATAACTGTTACCAACTTAATGACTTTATAGTTCATATGATTACAGAGCCCCATTTCCTCATTGCCATTACTTCAGGCGCCCAATGTCTGAACTGAACTGTGCCGGCAAGCTTATCTTTGGGGAATTCATGTTAATGTGCCGTGTGTTCGAGGGACCATTAGCGTTATGTCAGCACAGTCGAAAGCCATTTTGCCTTTAAATGAAGCATGAAGAGCGCTCTGCTGTGTCCGCTTGAAATGGCAACACGTTAGTTAAAGGAACAAATGTTTGCCATTAAATTAATGGTATGTGTCTGTGTGTTAGTGTATGCATTCTATGATATATCCAGGCACATCTACTGAAATTAAATAGGATGTGATGTGGCATGCCATGTGCCGGTATGTGTGTTACTAATAAGTCTGTCTAGTCTAACTGGAAAGAGATCTGTCAGTGTCTAAAGCTGTGAAAACTCACTGTCTTGTAAATACATCAATGGTTATCTGTAAGGGTTATGTCAGGGTACTTTGAAGGTTAGGGCTAGGTTATCTGTTCTATATAAAATTGTGTTACATTTTACTTAATAAAAAGATGATTGATATAGCATACTGTGTACTGTAGGTTGTCAGGAGGAAAGTGACAGCTTTTTTATGACATACAGCATGTTCCGAACAAAAATAGTCATGATGGAACACTTTTCCCATTTGTATGGAAATTGTTGGTCTCAGAACAGGAAACCTGGATCAGCGATTACAGGCTATGTAGTTTTCGATGTTTGAAGTGCACCTATTCCTTCTGAGCAAGTTCTGACTTTAATACAGGACATCTGCCTCCTAGTCACCACCAGGAACCCCGGGTGAAAGTAATTACAATAACATAGACCTGCTATGCTGAAGCAGCATGCGCTCTGAAACACCGCTCATATAGAGGCATTCTACAATTATTCTGTCTTGTATTCAGACAGTGCATGAACAGGCCATAATCTTTTCATGTTCATCCCTATTATTTGTCAGTAACATTAATGACCCATTGGATGAAAACAGGAAACTGGTGATCACAGGCCTTGTAAAGGATTAATGATGCTTTCATACAGTCTTTATTGGGCACTTACTGTATGCAGATACATATTAGTGAAAGGATAAATGTTTTCCTTAAACTAAAGTGTTCATGGATGAAACAGTAGGCTACCTCCAGGTATTGGAGGAGTGATGGCTAGAAATAGTCCTGCTACAGTGGCCTGCTGTAGTATTAATCTGTATCAAGTAAATATTAGTAATATACTTGAACAAATAATGTTCTTTACTTAAGTTCAGTTATGGTTGGCCTTCAGCGATGGCGTCTTAAATAATGCAGGACCATTTTGACATTTCTTTTATATAGATTACAAGATCCATCATAGTTACAATATTACAGATTACAGAACCTGTCTGCTTTGTACCCAGCAAATATTAAATATCTGATGAAAAAGGTTTTACAAAACACACAGTAGAGACAAAATAGGTTAAGACAGTATACACATTTCTTACTGTTTGGAAAATATTGGAACAGTAGAGCAATATCTCTAGACTATACCTAGGAATACATTCCGTATCTCTACTCTATAGCTAGGAATAGATTTCAAATCTTATTTTCACCCCGGTGCCTTTTCTGTGGAGAAAAAAGCAAAAGTAAATATCCTCTGCCTTTTGCTTGTGTCATTCAGCCAGGTAAGAAGATAGAGATGAAGGCCGTTTTTACCTTAGGAAAAAAACACACCTCCTTTAATGTGGCAGAGACCGTAGTGGATAATGTGCTGGCTCTACCAATACACTGTGATTGACAGATTCATCCCCTGCATGAGGGAAAGCCTCACGCATATAAAGGGTCTGATATCCTCTTTAGTAAACATGGCGTGTCACGCAAGGTGAAAACGTGATGCCTGAGATTTGACGGGGTGTAGAGCTGTGCATGCGTGTGAGAGAGTGAGACGGGGATTCCTGATAGTGTTTAAGGCTGGTAAATAAATTAGATGAGTATTGTCATTCATGAGTATTGTTATTATAAAATATTTATTTCAGTTTATTGTTATTACAAAATAGTTCATTTTAAATGCATTTTTTAATTAAAATCAAACTGTACATTTTGGGTCATGCAAAGGCAATGTTTACACAGTCACTTTTTTTTACATAGGCTAGTAAACTAGACTCTGTCCACAGTCCTCTTCCACAGCTGTCTTACCCTCTCTTGAACTAGTTTTTCAAACTACCTAGCGTTCCCTGTGTTGCACCTTGACACCAAGACAAATTCGTTAAGTGTGTAGATGTAGGCATCTGTAGACGTGAGGAACGTTTTCTTCCTGAAGGTGTAAACCTGCAGTTTAAAACGATTGGATCCATCTTTACCCAATCGGTAACGTATGGTCGTGCTGTATGTAATTAACCTGGCTAATATATATTAGCCTGCCTACTCACTACAATTCAAATGTAGTACACAAAGTTGACGTCATCAATCATGAACACTCCCTCTGTTTGCTGATTGGTTAGGCAAGATTCTGCCTGAGACAACCATATAAATGGAAGCACAGCCAGACCCTCAGTACAAAATGAAATGTACAAAGGGCTGCTTTACCAGGCTAGAAGGGATGTGTATCAGCCTAGGCCTTCATCCCAGTGTCAGAGCACACAGTAGCGGAAATCACATTGCGGAGCCAAAGCCGAGCCAACAAGGGTTGTGCTGGGGCTGTCCTGGGGCTGATGGGCCGCTCCTGGGGCTGATGGGCCGTGATTTCTGGCCCATCCTAAGTGATTGTCCTACATGCGCAGAGTATTATCTGTACCTATATTACCATCGTTACTAAAGAATATGAGAAAGATGGACCGCCAGTCCTGGTCAGCTGAAGATACCTGTGCTCTCCTCACGATCTGGGCAGAAGATGACATGAAAAAAACCAACAAGGTTTGCAGAAGTCATGAAGCGGTACAGCAAGTTGAGCATTCAGCAAACAACCTAGAAAAGTCGTGAGAAGCATAACAAAAAAAACGGCTCAAAAAAGTCATGGTTTAACTAACCAATCCCCCTTCCCCACATAAAATAAATCTGAATTGCTTTTACTCAAGCGAACTTAATTCTACATTCTCCTTGGGTCCTTATCAAATTAATTGAAACAAACAAATGACTACATCTCTATCCTTGCCCTGTGTCATTTTAGGCTACGTTTTGTGCAGTTTTGCAGTGCTGAAATGTGCAGCTGCCGACACAACATCAAAACTTTCCAGTGTGTCTCCTTAACTTGCCTTGTGCATCGTAATGTTGTTCTCCGTGATGACTTCGCCGTTAACTGTTCTAAACGTGTGTGTCAAGTCAATAGGCATTGCATGCATTTGATGCTCCGTGGCCGCCGGTCTTGTTCTATTAAAACATAGCCAAAGGACGATGTATTTTTGCTTCATAGCTTACAGTAATATATAGAAATATATTGGAACATGAACAACATGGGGAGGACGATCCGCGCCAGCAGAGGTTCCATGGCATCCATTATGCTCCAAAGAAGTATTTGCAGTCAGAGGTATTGGCAGTAGTTGCTGGTGTGATACTTGGTCATATACAAATCATCTTCTGCTTTCTTCTACAAATCCTGCTACTGAATTACCCACCTATCCTGTTTGAAAATGGGCTGTTTCAGCTGGCTCCTTGGCTAGTGTTAGCTAATACTGGAGGAGCAGCAAAGGAATGAAAGAGAGAGCGAGAGACATAGGAGGAGGAAGCAATGGAGGGGGACAGGAAGCATGTGTTTGGGGGGACAGGAAGCACATGTGTGGGAGGGAAGGGGGATGGTTGGGGTTGTGGTGTGGCACCTTCGGATCTGGCGGCAGGACGGCGGTGCTGTTTGCTGAACGGCCCTAGGTGATCGCCCACACACCATTCAGAAGGCTAACTAGAGCGTACATCACCAGCAGCACATCTCGCTCTTCTCTCTTCTCTCTCTCTCTCTCTCTCTCTCTCTCTCTCTCTCTCTCTCTCTCTCTCTCTTGCTCTCTCTCTATCTTTTTTCTCTCTCTCTCTTTCTCTCTCTCTCTCTTTCTCTCTGTCTCTCTCGGTCCCTCTCTGTCTCTCTCTTTCTCTGTCTCCCTTTCTCTCTTTTTGTCTCTCTTTCTCTCTCTCTCTCTCTTTCACTCTCTCTCTCTGTCTCACTTACTCACTTGCTTTATTTCTCCATCTTTTCCTCTCTTATTTCTTCACTTACACCACAGCTCTTGATCACCCTCTCACACCTCCACTTCTCCATGTCTGTATTTTCTCTTCCCTCATTCCTTCTCCCTCACTCTCTTTCCTTCATCCTTTCTTCTCGGCTCTCCCTCTTCCTTTCATTTTTTTCTGTCATTCTTCCACGCTCCCTCTTTACTTTCATGCTTGCTGTCTCTTCTGCTCTCCATGTCTCCATCTTTCCATTGCTCCCACTTTCATTTCTTCCCTTTTTTTCCCTTGCTTGCTCACTCCATCTCTCTTTCACCATCTCTCTGTCTCTATCCCCTTAGTGCAGTCTTTGCTCACTCGCCTGTGTAACGATACTAAGAGCTATCAGATGAGACAGACTTGCTCAGCAGAAAGTTCTCTGACTTACTCTGTCAGTGTATGTATGCGCGTGTCTGTAACCGGGGTAATAACTGTTGATGTGCATAGGGCATAATGCGAATAAAGTTGATGGAAACAGATAATTTGCATAAATACGCAGTGACACTTTCTATGAAGCTGGTATTTATAACACTCTATAAGTACATTCATAAAGGGTTATAATGCCTTCATAAAGCTTAATTTGGCTGAAATTAGTATTTATAACTATTTATACATACTCATGACTGTACTTGTAAGGTGGGTAAGACTTTATAACTGTGCACTGTGAATGCACTGTGTCACTTGAAGTTGGAATAGGGCTTATGACATATCATTATAATGCCTTATGTATGTAAGAAAATGTGTGTATGTGTGGTTGTGTCTCTGTTCGTATGTGGGTGCCTGTGTGTTTGTGCATGTTTGAATGCATGCATGCATTGTTGTGTGTGTTTGTGTGTGTGTGTGTGTGTGTGTGTGTGTGTGTGTGTGTGTGTGTGTGTGTGGCTGTGTGTGTATGTTTGTCTGTCTCTGTATATGTGCCTGTGTGTGTGTACTGTATGTGTGTGCCTGTGTGTGTAGTGTATGTGTCTGTTTGTGTGTGTGTGTGGCCATAAATGACCACTTCTGCATAAGCATGCATTAGTCTTTATTTGGCAGTTCATGTGCTTCACCATTTTTGTATTCAAGTGTTTATCCTTTATTGTGAATATTTGCCTATATACCTCTCCAAGAATGTGTGTGTTTGTGTGTGACAGAGAATAAGAGGAAGCACATGTGTGTTTGTTGCAGTGAGGGTACATCTGTGTGTGTGTGTGGGGGGGTGTTTTTGTGGGAGCATGTGTGTGTTTGTAAGCGTATGTGTGTGTACATGTGTTTGTGTATATGTGTGGGTGTGTGCAAGTGTGTGTATATGTGCATGTGTGTGTGTGTGTGTGTGTGTGTGCATGTGTGCGTAAGCAGTGGCCAGGAGAGCATGACAGGTGGAATAATGAATTCCAGGAGGTTGAGCATGCTAACGAGTTGATAATTCCCCGTCCTGCCCACGCGTAATTACCATTCCGCATTTCAAGCCCTTCAGCCCCACCGCACTCTTGTCAAATTAAGCTGCCCGTCAATCCTAATAAATATTTGCATAAGGGCGATTGAGAGCGAGCTGCGCTTTGCGCCAGTTCAGCTGACAGCCCAAGAAATCGCAGAGCGAGCATTCAGTTGCGCTGTTACCTTGGTGATGACAGGCAACAGAGTATTTCCTGTTTGTCAAAAAGAAAAAAAGGGGCATAATTGGTTCAGCACACTCTAGAATACAGAAGACTTATAGTTCTTTTACTCTTATGTTCAAGCTGTGGGGAGAATTTGTTTAATCCAATTAGCTGGAAAGGTTTAAAAAAGATTTTAAATAAATCCACGAAGGCAATTTTTCTTTAAATCTGTCAGATGTTTGTGTCAAGTGAGCAAGGGGAATCAGTGACAGTCTTTTAAAGCAGATCAAACACCCATTGCAGCGCCACAACTGTAACATACTTCAATTTTACCCAGGCTAAGACCCTAAACAGGTTTAACCAAGCTGTGCACTCTGGATTGTGAGACTGATAGGCCATCGTACAAACTCCTCTTAGAAAAAGCTTAGTATATCCTAGTGTAGCCTGGTTTAATAGTCTAAACTAAATAAACTGTTATGTGTTGCTCATGTGTTGGTCTGACC
This sequence comes from Coilia nasus, assembly GCA_027475355.1. Taxonomy (NCBI): domain Eukaryota; kingdom Metazoa; phylum Chordata; class Actinopteri; order Clupeiformes; family Engraulidae; genus Coilia; species Coilia nasus. Next base: position 2,931,904 of record CM050219.1, on the reverse strand, counting down.
CAGTCTAACACAATAACGAAGTGACTACTGAGGTTTTTTTCAAGCCCGTAAGTGCTTTAAACATATACGCCTATGTTCAGTTTTTCTTTGAAATCAAAGAAACAAGCAATACAGAATAAGAAAAAATGATTTCTTTGTGACAGTATTTAGTTGCCTGGCAACACTTGTTGGCATTCAGCGGGGATCTCTTGTGTGATGCAGGAGAGCGGCATTAGTAAAGGGAACCAGCAGAGGAAAACAAAGAAAAAAAGAAAACTGATGAAAACTAAACGAAAAGAGCAGAAGAGCCCATCCTGGGAAATGAGGATGCTTCCTGCACCAACAGGCTGGCCAATGTCCAGTCTTATTTTTCATCCCTTTCTCTCTTCTCTCTCTCTCTCTCTCTCTCTCTCTCGACACTCGCTCTATCTCTGCACCTCTGAGACATGGACCAGGTGAACTTTCACCATTAAACAGATGGATGTGAATGGAGAGAGTATTGGAAAGATAACACATAGCACTGAATTGCAGTAGTTTACCTTGAAGTTGTGTCCATCAGAATCTGTGCAGTTATTACAGAATGGCTGTCTTTGTATGCAGAGAGGAGTCTGATCAGACCTGCTTTGTCTCTCTTTGCCTTCATTTAGGTGGAGGTAGTGAGTCAAGAGCTGGATTGGACTGTTGATGTCTGCAATAGAACAATTAAGTAAGTAAGTATTAGATACCTGCTTTGTTGTGTGTGTGTGTGTGTGTGTGTGTGTGTGTGTGTGTGTGTGTGTGTGTGTGTGTGTGTGTGTGTGTGTGTGTGTGTGTGTGTGTGCGGGTAATCAGATGTGTTTTTGGCAGTTCATGTGCTCTACCATTTTTGTATTTAAGTGTTTATCTTTTATTTTAAATATTTGCATAAAGTATACCTCTCCAAGAATGTGTGTGTTTCTGTGTGACAGAGAATAAGAGGAAGAACATGTGTGTTTGTTGCAGTGAGGTGAACATGCACCTTCAGATAAACCACACTAGCCATACACACACATACACACACACACACACACACACACACACACACACACACACACACACACACACACACACAGACACACACACACACACACACACACACACACACACACCACAACACACCCCAACACACACACACACCCCATCACACACACACCCCATCACACACACACCCCAACACACACACACACACACACACACACATATGCACACATGCACACAAGCACGCACACTCATATACCTTCCACACTGACTTCACCCGGGACTTGCCCCTCCTCCAGCGGATTAAACAAATGGAGCCCTCTGCCCTCCCCCTGGGACCGCTGATAACTAAACACCCACTTATACCACTTCACCTCCACATCCAACCCCCACCACCGCCCCAACACCCCCGTGAGACGTCTCATTGACTACCACTTCAGACAGGGGCTCACCTGGGCTAGCAGACCTGCGAGGAGATCGATGAGGAAGGTCTCTGGGAAGAAAGGGAAAAGCTCAGGATTCTTACACAGTTGCAGCTCAAGTCGCTGACTTCCTGGCCTGACAGGAAACGAAGAGAGAGAGAGAGAGAGGGAGAGAGAGAGAGAAGGAGAGAGAGGGAGGAATAGATGCCATTTTAATAGATTGGCTTATAGATTTTTTTGCTTTTTTTTTATCAACTATGATTGAGAGCATTCTTGTGTTCAGTGCCTGATTCAGTGAATGGAAACAATACTTGGTTGCCAATTTCTCTTGATAATGATATTTAACAAAGAATGAGCATGAACAATAGGAAGAGAACAAAAGTCAAGTGAAGTGGAATACACTGTAAGGAAGTCTTTCAAGTGAAACTGAACAGAATGTCAGAATTTTGCACTCGTTTTGCCCTCTCCGGGTAGATTAATAAAAGAAAGTCAAACAGGCATTCCCAAACCAGCTTACTGCCAGCGCCGTCTAGAGGAAGCCAAAACTCCCCCTTCCCCCAAAAACAGACCTGAAGCTTGAGCCAGGGAGCGCGAAACCGCAAATGTCAGCGGGTCTCGGCGGGATGGTGTGGTTATTAGTAGCATTAAGTTTTAGTGCCGAAGTTGCAGGAACGGCACACGTAGAGGGCCCTCTGTGCAACGACAGCTTTTCAAATTTATTTCATAAAGCCTTTCTAAACCTACGCTCTGCTGCTCGGGTGACCTGCAAGGTGTGTGTGTGTGTGTGTGTGTCTGTGTATGTGTCTGTGTGTGTGGTGTGTGTGTGTGTGTGTGTGTGTGTGTGTGTGTGTGTGTGTGTGTGTGTGTGTGTGTGTGTGTGTCTGTGTGTGTGTGGTGTATGGTACACACTCAGACTCCGGAAGGGGCATGGAAGGCCGACTCTGCCAAGGTATCCTAAAACCCATGGGAGTGGATAGAAACCTCCAAACCATGCCAAGCTTTTTTACAAAACCATTTTTGTAACTGGACCAGCTGGCCACTTGTTGAGAAACATGCTAAAACCACATTTATGAGTTTGACCCTTAAAAAAACTCCTGATACCCTGATAAAAATGAAAGTGCATAGCCATACTATGATAAAGGTTCGGCTAGAGGGTTAAATGACAGTATGGCCAACCTTCTCCTCCCCATGGTTCACTGGAGTCTATATATATATATAGCCATGCTGTGGTGTGTGAAGGGGGAGAGGTGTGTGAATGTGTGTGATGAAGAGCCTGGTCTCTGGTAGCAGGTGTGAAGCACCTCCACTGCCTCTTCTGCTCCATCACTCATCTTAATCTGTCGTAAGCAGAGCATGAATGTGAACGTGTGTGTGTGTGTGTATGTGTGTGTGTGTGTGTGGACAGATTTCACCTTCAGTGCCGTTCACACACCACTGATGCCATATACTATCCGCCCCCACACTAATGTTTATGATGTTTTCTTAACAGAGCTCAGAAGAAACCTTATAGGATTGATTGGTAGCTGGCATTCACCTCTACATCTATTATTCCAGGAGATTGAAACCTGCTTCATCACTCAGCACATGCTCTTACCCTGCTGCAACATAATGAGCTATTCGACCTTCCCCCCTGTTGTTAGAGCCAATTTGTTTTCAGTTTATTTTTTCTATAATATTTCCTCCCCCTGCTGGCACTTTTATGTTATGTGTTTTGGAACTGCCAGGATCTCCATTTAGGTAGACAGGAAGTGAGGTCTGGCGGTCAGTCAGTTGGGAGTGAGTTTTTTTAAATACGCTAATACATGACACGGAATAGCTTTAATATAGACGGCTACACATTTACACAGCCTACACCTTAGTGATTTTCGTTTGACTTAGAAGGACAGAAGGTTCCTATTTTTGTTGTAATTAGTTTTAGTTTGATTGAACGTGCATCTGGAAATCCCTTTTGCCTGTCGGCCTGAAACAAACTGATAAGACAGGCCACCAAAACACCTGTACTTTACATTTCACCAGCAGCTCTAAGCTCACACCATCCCCTATAGAGAGTATTGGCAAACATCACTTTACATGTAGCTGATGCTCCTATCCAGAGCAGCTAAGAGGGATAGTCCCCCTGGAGCAATGTGAGGTGAGATGCCAAGGAGGAGGATGCATGAGAGCACTGGTTATTCAGTTCCCATTAACGTTTTTTTACTGGTACAGGAATCAAACCTGTGACCCTCCAATCCCAAGACCAGCTCGCTAGCCATTAGACCACAGCTGCCCAAGAGGCTAATGGACAACTAGCGGTAACACTATGTATCAAGCTTGTATTCATAAGGCTCTATAAACAAATTCATTAAGGGTTATAATGCCTTCATAAAGCATGTAAATATGTTTATGGTTCTGTTTATAGAGTCTTGTGAATACAAGCTTCATAGAAAGTGTTACCCAACTAGCTCACATGGTTCACACAATCTACCTCATAAATACATCTATAAAACACTATCTGTGATTTCTTGTATGGCCATCTTGTATACACTTTAAGTTGCTATCCAATTAGAGTATATGGGGAAACATCTGCACCATTTGAATCATTTTAGTGTATGCAAACAGCTCTGTGACACCCTAGCAAAGACACATTTTGCCTGTTTTTACATCATATTTGGTCGTCTGGATGGAATATGAATTGGCCTAAAAGGCATCCCAGGACCACAATCAGCCTCATGTCAATCATGCTAATTTTATTACGGTTTTAATCATCTGGATGAGTGAACTAGAGAAGCTCTCTGGTGGATAAACAAAACCCAAGCAATGGATTGCTGGATGAGAAGATAAATAGTTTATTTGATTTGTTTGTCTCGTGTGGTGTTTTGCATTTGCTGCTTCACTGCCATATCTGTTTATGTTCTTTTTGTTCCTGTCTGTGGTGTTGCCTCTGGTCTCTGTGCATTGCACAAGTGGTGTGCTTTTTTCTCTTTTTTGGCGTGAAAAAAAACCCACAGTTGATAATGTTACAAGGAGGTTTGTTAATTGGATGAAGTGAAGGATAAGCGCTCTCATTCACACACCGTTCCCCGGCGGTAAACTACTGTAACGTGCACTCGATAAAGTCAGTCATTCACAAACTGAGATCAGTAGATCAAATAAACAAGCATCTGGAGTTCCTGTACTCTCGGGTCTTGACTGGTAAGTCAAGATGCTATTGACACCAACATGACCCATCGGCCACACACACTGGTTAAATTTGATCTTTATGCTTGACTGTAATGGTCCACTTAGAAGAAAAATAAAAACATAATTTTTTTTCTTCCACTGGCTTTGAGTGAAGAGTTTGAAACCATTAGGGCATGATATTTACCCATATACCCATTATTTGTCAGTGATGCTGTTGTTGAATCTAATGGTTTGATGCTAGCCATGACTTCACTGTCTGCTTCTCTGCTGCAAATATCACAGCAGAAAGGAGTGACGTTATGAGCAATGGTAGGTGACGGTCATATGCTACCTGTGCACCGCAGGTGACCCATTTACACAGCTAGCATAGACACAACCAATGGTCGAGTCAATTGGAAAGTTACATACTCAGGTTCATTTGCTTTTACTCCTAGCTCTCAAATGAAGCCTGGGTAACATTTCATTTTCCGGTTCCTTTTTTTAGTGTATCTACATGTAACAACATGACATATTATGTACTTACACTGCACATACCTAACACTAACCCTAACACTAACCCTAACCCTAAACCTAACCCTGAGGTACAGTGTAAGTACATAATGTTACATATTGGTAGACAATTTGTTACACTGTACCTAATTAATGTAACAGGGAGAGTAAAATAAAGAATAAAGTGTAATAATCTGTTGTCTGTGCAGCAGCTGTGTTCCTGTCTCTTCTCAAAAATAAAATAAAGGGGTTTTATTTATTTATTTATTTGGACACTATATTTCTCATGGAGAACAGCACGCTTTGGCCCAATAAAGGCTCCTACGCATTAGGCATCTCGTTCACCAAGGAAACAGTCCGTTCCTAAGGTGACTCACTCTGGAGCTTGGAGGAGGGAACAAGATGAAAGTCTGCAGTTGGTACCATGAGGCCTTCCTGATATAAATTATAGCATAGGGCCACAGTTTTAACACATGGGGTTTGTAGTCATTTATATTATAACTGCCTTATTACTATGTAACTACACGGTAATAAGCAGCAGTAAGAGCAATGTTGATAATAAGATCAACAGTGTAACATTAAGTTACAGTACGCAATAAGGTAAAAGAACATAAGATAACTTTATTGTCCTCTTTGATTTATTGAAAGAACTGTTACATCAAGCAGACATTAAAATGAACAACAAATATTTCATCAAGGTGCTCTTCTCCTTACAAGGGCAGCTCTATATTGAAAAATCAGAAAAGCGCACATTGTCAACAGTAACTCTTAATCCTGCAATCTCCTGCAAAGGTCATATAAGTCAGTAAGCACATGCTATTATTCTAATTTTGCATGAAGTTGATATGAAAAGTGATTTAATACCCTGTCCTGTTTTCAACATTAAGACTGTAATAACACACAGTGTTACAAAGTATTCTTCAGCCATTTTAAATCAAAATGCAGTTGCATCATTACAGACAATAGTATTTTGAGCCTTTTTTTACTTTTTCCAAGCTGCAGCCATTTTGTATTTGAGAGAGAGAGAGAGTGAGAGAGAGAGAGACAGAGAGAGAGAGAGAGCCAGAGAGCACTCTATAGCAGAGGAGAGAGAGAGCTGAAATAAACAAACATGAGAGCAATTGACGTGTGGTCAGCAGGCTGCTGGAGGAGCTCCCTAATTTTAATTATTCCACTTGATTAGCTGAGCTCTAATTACACCCACTGTGATTAGGCCCTAAATCATCTCATTGCATCACGGTAACCCACACTCATACAGGCTTCCATAGCAACACATGATTTGGCACACACACACACACACACACACACGCACACACACACACACACAAGCACACAAATACATACACACACACACAGAAACACACAAACACACAGCATTTATAAGTGGTCATAAGAAATAGGTAGACTTTTAAAAGCTGAAAAAAACAGACAAAAAGACAGGCAAGTCATTCACATAGTATACAGATTGCGGACACTGCCTTTCTCTCTCTCTCTCTCACACACACACACACACACACACACACACACACACACACACATGAAATCATTTTCCTGGTTGCATAGCAATTCCAGCCAAGTTCTGAAATAGACACCTATATCTGCTATCACCGTGGCAGCTGTGTAGTATTGCATGATGGCATGTATTTGTTTACATCAGAATGTACAGAACGTGCGTGTCTGTATGTGTGGGTCTGTATGTGTGTATGTCTATATACACTGCAGTACTTTAAAAAAAAGAAACAGCAATCTATGGGTGTCAGATTGGTGCCTGCATGTTTTTTTTTAGGAATTTGTGTGTGTTTACAAGTATGTGTGGTTGTGTGTGTGCGGTGTGTGTGTGTGTGTGTGTCAGATTGTTTCATCCTTGAGATTAAGTGGGTCTTGAATCACGCTCATGACATTGCCCTTCAGCTTTGTGTTCAGTCAGTCACAAAGTGGGACAGTGTGTGTGTGTGTGTGTGTGTGTGTGTGTGTGTGTGTGTGTGTGTGTGTGTGTGTGTGTGTGTGTGCGGCATGGTGTGTGTGCACATGTGTGCATGTGTTTGTGTGTGGCGTTGTGTGTATGTGTGGCATTGTGTGTGTGTGTGTGGAATTGTGTGTGTGCGCCTGTGGGAGATATACTTTAGAATTAGTTCATAATTACACCCACTGGATGGGTACATTGAGAAGCAGCCAGGGAATGCAGGACAGTGTTGGACTGAATGCCATTCTACTTAATCACTTCAGCATAGAATAGCTGCCAGCCACTGGGGATCTCACAAAGCTCAGTGACACACAGGAACAGCACAGGTCTGCAGTGGCTGGGTCTGGGCTGCAGGCCTCTACTAGGAGACAGACAGTGCAGTTGCATGCAAGCAAATAATGGGATTTCAGTCTGATTATTCACCTTTCTATGATTAGAAATTGTCCTGTAACTCGAGAAGTCAGATTAGGATCAGACCTTTGTGCGTTCACTTGCCGTGTAAATACATATTTTAGAATGTGGAATACTCTGAATAATGCAAGACCGGTGTGATTGTGTATGTGTGTCTGTAAGTACATGTAAGAGTGTGTGTGTGTGCGTGTGTGTGTGTGTGTGTGTGTGTGTGTGTGTGTGTGTGTGTGTGTGTGTGTGTGTGTGTGTAATGCTTTAATGGGATTTCTCTGTGCATATAAGCGAACTGAGAGAGGGGAAGCATTTTTAAATCACAGGTACATGTGTGTGTCTGTGTGTGTAACGAGGCCACAGGACTCTTGGTGATTCTGCATGGGAACACAAACACACACATGGACAAACACATAGGAGAACACACACATATGGGGGAACACACACAAATGGAAACACACACACACACACAGATTTCTGTGTGAACAGAAATGAACACATACTCACACATACACAAAGCCATTTGTCTGTTTGTCTTTCTCTCTCTCTGTCTCTGTCTCTCTCTCTCTCTCTCTCTCTCTCTCTCTCTCTCTCATTCTCTCTGTCTCTGTCTGTCTCTCTCTCTCTCTCTCTCTCTCTCTCTCTCTCTCTCTCTCTCTCTCTCTCTCTCTCTCTCTCTCTCTCTGTCTCTCTCCCTAGACATGAATGTGAAATACATTAACTTGTCTTAATGTGGTCTACTCAGTCCTATACTGGTGTGTGCTTCACACAACACACACATACTCACACACACACCCACACACACAACAAAGACCAGAGATAAGGGGTGCCCTTTAGTGGTATGAGTGACGGCAGGGTCAATTATTGTCCTGTTCACTATTGACAGCTGTGTGTCGTGCTGAGGCAGGCAAGACCCTTGCAATAAGAGTTACCAAAGGCCATTATCATTGTAACACACACACACACACACACACACACAGACTTAAGTGGTCACACATGCCTGAGCTGAATCAATAATCCATTTTAGAGGCAACTGCTCCCCTGTGCTACAAGGCAATATTGAATTAATAACAGGGAATATGCCCCTGTGATTTTGTGTGTGTGTGTGTGTGTGTGTGTGTGTGTGTGTGTGTGTGTGTGTGTGTGTGTGTGTGTGTGTGTGTGTGTGTGTGTGTGTGTGTACGAGAGGAAGGGAGAGAAAAAGGAAAAGTGTGTGTGTGTGTGTGTGTGTGTGTATGACAGGAAGAGAGAGAAAAAGGAAGGGTGTGTGTGTGTGTGTGTGTACGTCTGTGTGTGTGTGTGTGCGTGTGTGCGTGTGTGTGTGTGTGTGTGTGTGTGTGGGTGGAGGGCAAAGAAAGAACCAAAAAGAAAGAGACTAAGAGGGCAAGTCAGCTGCAGTCAGCCTTATTTGCACCCAGTACCCTTGCTGCAGGAGAATCTTACACACATTTTCACTTTCTCACACACATACACATACATATACATAAGCACAGAGAAACTTACACATACACACACGCGCACACACACACACACACACACACACACACACACACACACACATACACACACACAAACACACACACCCACATACCTTGCCCCATCCCACACAAGCATATTATTCCAAACTCATCTCAGACAGAAGGCCGAGGGTGCATTAGCAGGTGGTAATGTGGAAGAGATTACCATCTCATATGGATGATGCATTTACATGCCACATTTGACATCCCCTAGTAATGCTATTTGCATGTACAAACATGTTTTATACATACACACGTGTACTCACACATCATACACACACACACACACTCATACATGCACACACACACACATATTTCCACACATTTAGATAAAGGCCTACATAAAGGCATGTGTTTACAGTTAAACATGCATACACATATAAGCACGTTAATTTGATCTTACACAATCATGTTTGCCTAATCACATGCAGACACACACACACATGCACGTACATGCACAGGTGCATTTATGAAACCCTATTTATGAAAACATTGCAAATTGCTGCTGTTATAAACATCACCTGTAGAAGCAGTCAGAGGGGGCCTTCATCTCTCTCTTGCTTTATCTCTCTCTCTCTCTCTTTGTGTCTACCCATCCACCCAGCTGTCTGTCTGTCTGTCTGTCTATCTATCAGCCATTCTCTTTTTCTCCTTCTTCTGGGTGATATAAAGCAGCATCCACTCTGCACCCCAGTGAGTGGGAGTTGAAGTCTTTGTGAAAATTTTATGGGTTTGCAGTTGGAAGCGTAACTTGAATGAGGGTTTAAGAAGAGAATGTTAGAGAGAAGGAGAGAGAGAGAGAGAGAGAGATGTGTGGATGCTTTGACATTGACAATATGAAGGTCCATTTTGTCTTGCCAATAAAACAGAGGTGAGTTGAGAGAGAGAGCAAGAAAGAGAGAGAGAGAAACCAAAAAAAAAGAGCGAGAGCAGGAAAGAGAGAGCGAGAGAAAGGAAGAAAGACAGCAAGAGAGACAGACAGACAGGGAGAAATAGAGACAGAGGGAGAGATTGCTCATTAGTGTTAACAGCAGTGTTTAGTGACTGTTGTGCGTTAGTTGGAGTGGCAGGCGGTGGCCCCCTGTAGTGAGGATTGGAGCGCTGAACTGGGTGTGTTTGTGAAGCAGGATAGCGTGTTTCTGCAGCCACTGCATCCTCTCAGTGTGGCTCAATGTGTTGCTACAGGCCAACCTTAATGCACTCACCTTTTAGTGCATAAAATACTGATAGCATGGCCAATGATACACACACACACACACACATACCCTGTCTTACACATCTACACACACACATTAACCCACACCCATGCACAGACAGACACATACACACACACTCACACATGTCCAGCAGATCTGAAAGCTGTTCAAAAGAGTTCAACTTCTTTGCTTTGAACATGAACAGACTTTAGTCATTAGGAAGCTCTATTTCTTAAAATGTAAGTGAGGCACATTCTTTAAAGGGGTCAGACCTATATGTTGCAATCAGTCAAATGCCAGCCAGCTTGGCAGAGTGGCAAATGACTTCCTGTTCCATTAATATTACTGTGACGGTTTGACGTCTGACAGGGTGGGACAGTTGACAACATAATAGCATCACGGGAAAGATGTCATGCCGAAGAGTTTGCAGCCTGTGTGTGTGTGTGTGTGTGTGTGTGTGTGTGTGTGTGTGTGTGTGTGTGTGTGTGTGTGTGTGCATAATGTGTGTGCTTGTGTGTGTGTGTGTGTGTGTGTGTGTGTGTGTGTGTGTGTGTGTGTGTGTGTGTGTGTGTGTGTGTGTGTACGAGAGGAAGGGAGAGAAAAAGGAAAAGTGTGTGTGTGTGTGTGTGTGTGTGTATGACAGGAAGAGAGAGAAAAAGGAAGGGTGTGTGTGTGTGTGTGTGTACGTCTGTGTGTGTGTGTGTGCGTGTGTGCGTGTGTGTGTGTGTGTGTGTGTGTGTGGGTGGAGGGCAAAGAAAGAACCAAAAAGAAAGAGACTAAGAGGGCAAGTCAGCTGCAGTCAGCCTTATTTGCACCCAGTACCCTTGCTGCAGGAGAATCTTACACACATTTTCACTTTCTCACACACATACACATACATATACATAAGCACAGAGAAACTTACACATACACACACGCGCACACACACACACACACACACACACACACACACACACACACATACACACACACAAACACACACACCCACATACCTTGCCCCATCCCACACAAGCATATTATTCCAAACTCATCTCAGACAGAAGGCCGAGGGTGCATTAGCAGGTGGTAATGTGGAAGAGATTACCATCTCATATGGATGATGCATTTACATGCCACATTTGACATCCCCTAGTAATGCTATTTGCATGTACAAACATGTTTTATACATACACACGTGTACTCACACATCATACACACACACACACACTCATACATGCACACACACACACATATTTCCACACATTTAGATAAAGGCCTACATAAAGGCATGTGTTTACAGTTAAACATGCATACACATATAAGCACGTTAATTTGATCTTACACAATCATGTTTGCCTAATCACATGCAGACACACACACACATGCACGTACATGCACAGGTGCATTTATGAAACCCTATTTATGAAAACATTGCAAATTGCTGCTGTTATAAACATCACCTGTAGAAGCAGTCAGAGGGGGCCTTCATCTCTCTCTTGCTTTATCTCTCTCTCTCTCTCTTTGTGTCTACCCATCCACCCAGCTGTCTGTCTGTCTGTCTGTCTATCTATCAGCCATTCTCTTTTTCTCCTTCTTCTGGGTGATATAAAGCAGCATCCACTCTGCACCCCAGTGAGTGGGAGTTGAAGTCTTTGTGAAAATTTTATGGGTTTGCAGTTGGAAGCGTAACTTGAATGAGGGTTTAAGAAGAGAATGTTAGAGAGAAGGAGAGAGAGAGAGAGAGAGAGATGTGTGGATGCTTTGACATTGACAATATGAAGGTCCATTTTGTCTTGCCAATA
>CM050219.1:2895000-2910000 GCA_027475355.1 Coilia nasus | reverse complement strand
CGCTTACAGCCATAGCATCGCTGCCACCCGAGGCACGTGCACTGGTTGTAAACAAACTTCTGTCATCCCCTGAGACAGCAGTGCTGTTGGTGATGTTGAGCTATTCACCCCGCTTCAGTTTGTGATGTTCAGTAGAGCAGAAAAGAGCAGAAAGATTAGACGAACAGCAGTCATAGTTTTAAGTAGGCTGCTAAACTGTTAAAATTGAAATTCAACATAACACTTTTTATCCTGTGAGGGAACTTCATTTTTAAATAAAGAAAGTCATACACACATTCTTACAACACTAACAGTCCACAGTAAACACAGGAGAATAAATCAATGCTTAAAAGCTCAAGAAGTCATTAGGTGGAAAGTGCACACATCACAAGTAACTGCTTTTAGCCTTATAATTGTTAGTACATTAGGTATGTTAAGCATAGCTCATTTATTGAGTCATGAGGATTAATTAGGAACAAACTGCTTATGAATCATCCCTGATAAGGGGGACAGATGACAAATGGAGGCAGAATCAGACAACAGACTCAGGAGTTCTTGTAAAGAACTTTTTTCTTTTTCAAACTGCAGTTGAAGTGATGACATCTCACTTTGGCCATCCCCTCCCAGGGGCAAGGACAAGCTGTCCACCACAAGGTGAGAGAGACAGGGTGTGGGTGTGTGTGAGTACGGCGAATGCCGTCAGGGCAAAGCGAGTCAGAGTTCTTGTGCCAGTTCTACTCCACTGGAACCAGGCCCAGCTCAGCAGTGGCCTTGCGACCTGGCAGAAGAGTAGGAAAGTGAGAGTTTCAGTGTGTGTGTGTGTGTGTGTGTGTGTGTGTTCACTCAGCAGTGCCCCTTGCGACCTTGGTGATGGCCCCGGGGCCGCAAATCTTTTACGGAAGCCAGATTGGCACAGCAGGTTGGGTGGGGGCGCAGGTGTCATCTGTTTTTATTTGGGACAGAAGTGTGTGTGTGTGTGTGTGTGTGGGTGAGAGTGTAAACATATATGTGTGTATGTTTGTGTAAATTTGTAGTGTGTGTGTGTCAGTGTTTGTGTGTGTGTATAGGGGACGGTGTTATATAACCCGTCCTTTTGGCCCAATTGAAGTGTTTGTATAAGAAACCCCACAAGCTGCCATCCTCCACTGTGCTCATATGTCTCTTGGGAGGGGTGTGTGTGTGTGTGTGTGTGTGTGTGTGTGTGTGTGTGTGTGTGTGTGTGTGTGTGTGTGTGTGTGTGTGTGTAGGTGTGTGTGTGTGTGTTTGTGTGTGTGTGTGTGTGTGTGTGTGTGTGTGTGTGTGTGTGTGCGTGTGCGCGTGTGTGTGTGTCAGTGATTTTTTTTGTCATCACTGTAAATAAAAGCTACGGTTAGGTGAACCCAGGGTAGCCTGAAGCCTGCCAAAGCCAACCCAGCCCCCCTCAAGGTTACCTTTGCAGAGAAAGTGCTGATGGCAGGGCACACACACATACAATTGGATGCACCAACATGCACATGCTTACTCATACACACTTGACAGACAGACAGACACGCATGCTCGTCTGCAAATCTGGAATGCTCAGTGTATGTATGTGTGCTCTATGTGTGTTGCCAGGAAGCTTTTTCATGTGGCAGTGTAGAAAGGCACGCACATGCCTCCAGGGCAAATATGCAAGCATGCACATAGCATTTATTTATAGATAGGATCCTTTTCTCTTTGTCTTCCTTTCTCTCTTCTCTTCCTTCGCTTCCTTACCCCCCCCCCCCCCCCACCCTCCCCCACCCCTCCTCTCCATGGATTCCTGCATCTCTCTCTGTGCTGATTACAGCGTAAAGCGTTTCGCCTCTGGCAGCCGCATTTGTTCAAACGCCTGCTGCCACAGTCATGTACACCACTCTTCCTCTGCATGGGTTAAGAGTTCATCGCAGTGCGCCCATTCCCTCTGCAGGGTCAAGGACACCCCTCCTCATTCTCCTTTTCGTCTTCTCCCCCTCCTTCTCCTCCTCCTCTTTTCAACTTTTTTTACCCAGCATGCTCTGCTTCTGTGACCTCCCCAGACCTCCCCAAGAGGATCTTCCTCCAGAGCTGTGTTGTTTTTCTTGCAAGGCCGTACAGACTTGAGATCTGTGAATCAGAGCTTCCGAAGGAAGTAAACAAGGAGTCATGAAAAATGTACAATAATCCAGCATCAGCAATGACGGCAGCAGTAACAGTAGCAACAGCAGCAACAGCACACCACTAAGAACAGTTAGCTTCTCGTCTAGTTGTCCCATGCTACCACTCTCACACTCTCAACATTCTGTAGAGAAGGCTTAACATTTAAGAGGAGAGCAATTAAGTGCATTGTGTCCAGAGATGCTGTGCTCCATACTGTGAAGGTTAGACTGCTAGTGAGGTTTTATATCTCCAGATGGGGCTTATGTTTCTGTACTGCAAGTCAAAAAAATAAAGAAAAGGAAAGGGAATATATATTTTTTCTCTATAATGTGCGAGCATGAAGATGTTCTATTTGTTCTCTGGCGCCTAGAGGTCCCATTGCCCCTGTCCTGGTTTAACTGGACACCAGTGACTACACTTGAGATGCTGTCCTACTGTGTCCTACTTTGGCTTGTTCCTGGGAGCTGTCCAGTAGTGTACGGGGCGGGGTGGGGTTGGGGTGGGGTGGGGTGGTAGTGGTGGGTGGTGGGGCATGGGTGATGGATACGAATACAGGCATAGAAAGTCTGAGAGACAGTGAAAAAGAGAGACAGAAAGAGAGGGAGGAAGGAAGTAAAGAGAGATAGAGTGAGAGGGACAGAAATGAACAGGGATAAATATATATCTAGAGAGAGAGGGAGAGAGAGAGGAGGAGAGAAAGAGTGAGAGACATCTTGTGCCACGCAGATACTGGGGCGTAATTCTGCCGCCAGACTCCTTTGAAATATAAATATAAATTCAATCCCGCCACATGCATTATTCAAAGCTCGCACAAGTGCAGCGCCTTAATACAGAGGCCCACCTCGCTCATAACCACATCCCCGCCACACACACACACACACACACACACACACACACACACACGCACGCACACACCGAACACACACACACACACACCAAACACACACACACACACACACACATACACACACACACACACACACATAAACACACCAAACACTCTTATGCTGTTGATGTATGGGCCGCTTGTTACAGGGCCCTTGCCAAACCGTTTGAGGGGGTGGGGGGAAGGGGAAGGGGTGGTGGGGAATGGCAGTTCCAGCGGGTCATTCAGGTTGACCTTATCTGGAGCACAAAGAACAAAACGGCTGAGCCTGATAGGGAAATGGTGGCGAAGCTAAGTCGTAAAGATGATGGAACGGCAGGTCCAAAAAGGTCAGTAACACAAGACTGCTCAGGGAGGGAGACATTATGTGTCGGTGGGGAGCGGGGAGTGGGTGAGGAAGAAAGAGAGAGAGAGAGAGGAGAGAGAGAGAGAGAGAGAGAGCAAGATGAAGAGATGTGCTTTAAAACACCACAGAGAAAGACAAAAAAAGCTGAGCGCACTGTCATCGTGGAGCTCTGCGATGAACGCATTTAGTCCTCGCTCTTCACAGTCAGTCAGACACTGGTGTGTCATCACCCCTCTGCCTTACACACTGCTTCTAGAGAAGAAAAGCACTCATGTGACAATGCTGTTCATTAGAGATGGGAATTGAAAGCAGGTTCTTGTTGAGAATCGTTTCCCTGTGTTTCAATTCCTTGCCAGTTTTGCAAACGATTCCCTCATTGATTCCAGCGGGCATGCCACAGAATAATTTATGTTGTATCTATTATTTTTTACGGAAGAATATACTGTATATTTTATTGTTCTTATTATCTAGGCTGTGGGCCTCTTTTAGACCTCACTGTTGGGTTTGTAAGGTCATGTTACGTCTAAACTAAAAAAAGATGATGGTAATCGACCTGTTTGTTCTCCTTTCTTTCAAAATGAGTATCAGTAAGAGAATTGATAAAGAACCGAATCGTTAAGCAGAAACAAAAATGGAATCGAATCGTAAAAATCTTATCAATTCCCATCCCTACTGTTCATTGGCTGTACCCAGAGGAAACCATTTTTCATAACAAGATTTCTTCTACGTCTTTATTTACTACGTCTTGTTGTTTCTTATTGTTTTAATGAGATCACAGTGATACAAAATAAGACTATTACCTTTGTCTCCTGCTTTTCAGGTTTGTCTATGGAGCAACACAGTTTTGTTGTGTCAGTGTAGACTCCCTTTAATCAACAAATGAGATCCCAACAATGCCTCAAATAATGCTTAATGTTGTATGAAAAAGAACTGTGACAAAGTAATACTTAAACGAGTCTTAAAGAGAATCACCATTTTGTCTCCTGTGCAACAGAAGAAATACAAATCAGAAACACAGCTGTACCAGCTAAATTGGTATCAAAGCTAAGAGATTTAGGTCTGAGCAGTTTCACCTGCAGCTGGGCGCTGGACTTTCCCTTTAACAGGCCTCAGTCAGTGAAAGTTGGCAACAGCAAATCATCCACACACCCTCAACACTGCCGTTCCACAAGGCTGCTGTCTTAGCCCTTTGCTGTATAGTTTGTTCCCTCATTACTGTGTGGCGAGATATGAGAACAACAGCATCATCAAGTTTACAGATGGTAGAACTGTAATTGGCCTCATTAGTAACATCAGTGAGGTCCCACACAAGAAGGAGGTACTGTATACATATGATGTATGAATGAACGATGTTGTACCACCCGACTTCTATTTATTTATTTATTTCCTCCCCCTAGCCCACCTAGTCAGCTAGCCTGGTAAACCAGTTCCTCATACTTCATTTCATTTTGTACAGAGGATCTGGCCTTGCTGCCGTTGACATTGATGTATTCGAACCAACCAAACCCGAGCCGATCAGCGAACAGAGGGAGTGTTCATGAGTGATGGCATTGACTTTGTGTGCAACATTTGAATTGTAGTGCATAGGCATGCTAATTGCATATGTGACGACCAGACATTAGCAACTGGGTAACTTCAGCAGAGTCCACACCACCAGCAAGAAATTGTTTCTCATTGCAGCAAGGCCAGACCCTCTGTACAAAGTGAAGTGAAGTACAAGGGGGTGGTTTACCAGGCTATATGTCAGCAACTGTGGCACAAGAATTTAGCTGTATTGCAAACTATATGCAACAATAAAACTGAACTGAACTGAACCTTACCTCCCACTCCAGGGGGTTAACAGTAAGGATTTCTTTTTTGAAAGGAAGAAGAAAAGGAAGAAAAGTGTGGGTGTGTTTCATTCTAGTCTTCATTGACATTAGCACTGCAATTTCTGCTCTCACTTTTCAGCCCCTGCAGTTATGCTGGGTGAACCCTATGAATCGGTCGCAGCGTTTGAAAACTCGTCGAGGTTAGCAGAAATCGGTACTCCACCATGTCCCCAGCCCCACCACCATTCACACACACACAAACTCACACACAGTCTTTCTCTCTCACACATACATACACACACGCTCACACTCACACACAGTCACACACTTCAACCCCACCCCCTCATTTCTGCCGGTCGAGGAGCTCCACTTCTTTTTTCTCTCCTCTGTCATTAGTTTTCATTTTTCTCACCCTAAGATATTTATGGTCACCCGGGACCTGAGGCAGATATGAGGTCAAGAGTCCAACGTGATGAGCTGCCATATTTCAGAAACCCTGGAGACTTACTCTCTGCTCTGGTGGAGCAGAAAAGGTGGATTAGATTTGGACCTTGCGTGTTACTGTACGACCTTGACAGATGCTTGCTGGTGGGCACTAGGGCTTCGTGTGAGCTTGCGTGCCATGTGCACTCACCAGCAGGTGTGTGTGTCTGTGTGTGTGTGTGTGTGTGTGTGTGTGTCTGTGTGTGTGTGTGTGTGTGTGTGTGTGTGTGTTTGTGTGTGTGTGACCATGTGTGTGTGTGTGTCTCTGATGGACAGGACCCACAAACCTTCACTAACAGCAGAAAACAGACTCAGCCTCACCCTCACCTGTGTGTGTGTGTGTGTGTGTGTGTGTGTGTGTGTGTGTGTGTGTGTGTGTGTGTGTGTGTGTGTGTGTGTGTGTGTGTGTGTGCCTGTCTGTCTGCTGCAGTGAGTTACTTGCTGCAAGTAGTTTTTTTGTCTAATCAGGCTTTTTAGTCCCCAGTGTTTGTGAGTGTTCAAACAGTCTTTAATGAATTGTTGTTTACTTGGGCAACAACCCACCCCTACCTCAGAGACAACCAGACTCTACAGGTGGAGTTGACAGTGACAGAAATTAGAGACTCAGCCCTGCTGGGGAGTGAGACGAGGGGGTGACTAGGTGGCATGGAGGGGACAGCTTCTCTCTCGCTCTCTCTGTATGATGGTCCGGTTCTAAAATCAGTGTCTTTCCCTTTACCTCCTTCTTTTATCTTCCTTTCTTATGGAGGTGAGGACCTGCACTAAGAGTGAGTGTCTTACATGAAGGATGGGCTGTACTGGGTGATCATTGCCACCATGCTGTGCAGCTGCCCAGAATAGGCCTGTGACTTCCTGTTTATATGAAGCCAAGGTAGAACCAGTAATGCAACACAAAGCTGAAAACAGCAACATTCAGATACAAGTCCACAAACTGTCCTTGCAGTTTTCATTTTTAAATACTGTGTCTGTCTGTGAAATGTTGGCACATTACAGTAACGCCTTTGTATACTGTTTAATTACCCCAGTGTTGTTGTACGGCCATTGACAGAGAGACAGACATATAGAGAGAGTAGAGAGAGTCATTTAGATTTTACTAGGTTACAGTGACCTTGTCTTTGCCTGCTTTGCACGAGAACAATGGTGTGTGTGTTTGTGTGTGTGTGTGTGTGTGTGTGTGTGTGTGTGTGTGTGTGTGTGTGTGTGTGTGTGTGTTCCAGAGTTTAAGCTGCATACTGTTCTGGGAAGTAGGCAGAGCCCTTAAAACTATGCCAAAAGGTTTGTTGTAAATAGAAGCGTGCGTTTATGTCTTTTATGTGTGTTACAGTTGCCCATAGTGCTTTCACTGCCCACCCGCATGCGCATACTCACACAAATAATCACACAGAGTCATATACACACTCACAGTCACACATACAGTGCAAACTCACACACTCAAACACTTTGCGTGTCTTATAAATGTGACGGTTTTATGTTTAACACATACACACATATAAACACACATAAACACACATAAACATGCATGTTTAAGACTGCAGACACACAACATAGATATCCTGGCCTTTATTTGCCCATAGAGGATACACACACACACCTACATAGACACACACACACTTTGTTTTTTTCGTCCTATGTCTCGTGTAGTTTTTGTGTTGCTTTATCTTAAATTGAAATCTGATGGCCTTTACAACATGTCAGTCAAGCAGGAAAAGTCCTTTAGAGGAGAAGAAGAGGGCTATATGGCTCTTCCATCCCCCCATACACACACACATACACACACATATAAATGCTCTCTCTCTCTCTCTCTCTCTCTCTCTCTCTCTCTCTCTCTCTCTCTCGCTCCCTCTCCCTCTCTCTCGCCATCTTTGGCTCCCACTCTTTTATTGGCATGACTATTGAAGTAGAAAATAGAAAACACATACAGTATAGCACAGAATGTACAATACATCAAAACATGAAGGTCATTAATTAAATTAATCATTAATTTAATGACCATAAATAGACACATGAAAGGCCACATAGTGCATACACACAGGCACACACTCATCCAGAGAGAGAGAGAGGGAGAGGGAGATTTAAGTACTTTTTATCTCTTTCTTCCTCTCTCTCTATCCATTTATCTCTCTCTCTTTCCCAACCTGCGTCTCTTCCCCTCTCTCTCTCCCTCTCTCTCTCTCTCTCTTTCTTTGTCTCCTTGTCTTTCTTTCTCCATCTGATTCTCTGGAAATTGATGAGACAGGATTATGTGGTAGCACAACAGCCTCAGCATCCTGGCACGCTGCATCACCTTAACAATGTCACACTCTGTCACCGAGATGGGCTCTTGCAAATTGCTGCATAATCGAAATAAAGCGTACTCATGGGTTGGTGTCTGTGTGTGCGTGCGTGTGTGTGTGCGTCTGTGTGTGTGTGCGTGTGTGTGTGTGTGTGTGTGTGTGTGTTAAAGGGCTGGGGCTGAGTCAGTTTCAGCTGTTAGCAAAAGCATGTAGGTCATATATATCATACACACACAGGTGCACACACATGTACATACACACATACCCATAGAGAGAGAGAGAGAGAGAGAGAGAGAGAGAGAGAGAGAGAGAGAGAGAGAGAGAGAGAGAGAGAGAGAAAAGATATGCAAATTACTGTTTGAAAGACAAACAATTTAAAAGACAGGGATGCAGATAGATGAGACAGATAGATGAGTGACAGGTTATTGAATCCTGATGCCAAAGAGCATCTTCGTGATATCCAGCTGAATTCCTGAGAACTTCAGACAACTTTTGCAAAGATGTCTTGCAAAGATAGATGAGTGGCTACATGATACAATGATAAATGATTCAAAGAGACAGACAGACAAACAGAGAGATGATGAAGCACACAGACGCTCACATAAACATTTTTCCAACTGATGCTTAGATAGACAGACACATTAATAGGTGTGGTCAGACAGGGAAGCCAACACAAAACTGGACAGACAGACAGGCAAACAGACTGAAACTGACTAGCATTTAGACAGACAGGCAGACAAATTCACAGATGTGGTCAGACAGGACCTCACAGAGGCAAACACACAGCTGTTGAAACACACTGGCATTTAGGCAACTTAAAAGTGCTGTAAATTGCTCTACAAGTGGGACAGACGTATCATGTCAGGTACACACACAGTAACAGTAACAGATAGTCAGGCAGGCAGGCTTGCAGAGAGACAGACAGTTCCATGGGCAGATGGACACACAGTGTCAAGCGGTGGTACAGGAAGGAAGGGGATGGGTACAGAGCCAAAAGGACAGGCGGGCAGACGGCCAGACGGCCAGACGGATGGCGGGCAGACGTCTGGGTCAGAGTCTGGGGGGTCTGAGAGGGACATGTTCATATCCTGAGACACGACCGTCGGGGCAGAGCAATCTTGCACAGGGCACAGTGTCTTGGCCAGCGTTCTCAGTCTGTGTGTGTGTGTGTGTGTGTGTGTGTGTGTGTGTGTGTGTGTGTGTGTGTGTGTGTGTGTGTGTGTGTGTGTGTGCGTGTATGTGTATGTGTGTGTGTGTGTATGTGTGTTTGTGGAAAGTGCATGTGCATGTCTCTTGTGTTTGCATGTGTTTGCTAGTGTGTTCTACATTTGTGTGCTCTCTCTCTCTGTCTCTGTGATGCTGCAACTGTGAGCGCATCATCACTGCGTCCTAATGGGGGCAAAGACAAGAAGTCCCGTTCTGCTAGGAGGAGGGACAAAGTTCTGGGTACTCCAGTGCAGGAGTCATTATCCCTTCCTCCTATAGAGGGCGATGAATTGGATATTGCTGACTTTGAGCAGAAACAAAAGAATGATCCTACATTGGCTAAATGCTTTGATAAGGTGGTGACTGAGGAGGAAGTTGTTAAAAATAATGTATGTGGGTAGGAGTGCTTCGTGCTCAGAGCAGGGAAGCTGATGCGTGTGAGTGAGGAGGGAGAACAGCTTGTGGTCCCCAAACCCCTTAGGTCTAAGGTACTGGAGGTTTCTCATAGCATCCCATGGTCAGGTCATTTGGGTCAGCAGAAAACCCTCGACAGGCTTGCTAGACGCTTTTATTGGCCTGGAGTGTACCAGGAAGTCGTTGCTTACTGTAAGTCTTGTCCGACCTGCCAGCTCACTACCCGCTCCAAGTCCAGGCAGGTAGCTAATAGCCTGATTCAGTTGTTTTCCCGGGTGGGCGTCCCCAGAGAGATACTCATCGACCAAGGCACCAACTTCAACTCGAATTATGAAACAGGTGTACTCTCTCTTGGGGATTAAGGGCATTAGGACTATGCCTTACCACCCGCAGACCGACGGAATGGTCGAACAGTTCAACCAGACTTTGAAGGCAATGCTCAGGAAGTTTGTGAGTGACACAGGAGCTGACTGGGACCAATGGCTACGGTACCTCCTATTCGCGTACATGGAGGTTCCCCAGGCGTCTATGGGATATTCTCCATTCGAGCTCCTCTACGGTCGGCAGGTGAGGGGTCCCCTGGACGTCCTCAGAGAGGCCTGGATGGGAGAGGGTCCTGTGGCGCCGACCAACATCGTCAGCTATGTCCTGAAGATGCGGGACAAGCTGGAGGAGCTGAGTAGCCTGGCCCACAACAACAAAGAGCAGGCCCAGTCTAGCCACAAGTCTTGGTATGATCGGACTGCCCGTAGTTGTACGTTCAACCCAGGCCAGAAGGTCCTTCTGTTGTTGCCGTCATCTGAGAGCAGCCTTCTCGCCAAGTGGCAAGGCCCATATGAGGTGCTGCGAAAGATGGGCCCTGTGACCTACGAGGTTGCCATGGCGGACCGTCGCAGGCCAAGACAGGTATTTCACATTAACCTGTTGAAGGAGTAGGTGTCTCTGCCAGGTCCTGCAGGCGACATGATGTGGGCCTGTGCTGTTGCTGAGGAGGAGGAGCTACGGGAACAGTATTTCCCGACTGCTGGAGGCGGAGCAACGTGTCCGCCCATTGACCACCTCTCCAGTCATCACCAGGCGGAGCTCCAGCGCATCATCCCTGAGGGTCTGTTCCGGGAGGAGCCAGGCAGGACGTCCGTGATCAGCCATGACATCCAGCTGACATCGGCAGGTCCCATTCGCCAGACCTCCTTCAGGGTCCCAGCACGCCTGATACCAGCGCTGAAGGACGAGGTCCAGTCCATGCGGGAGATGTGCGTGATCGTGCCATCCCGCAGCCAGTGGTGCAGCCAGGTTTTGTGCTCGTTCCCAAGAAGGACGGAGGGCTGCGGTTCTGTGTGGACTTCTCCAAGCTCAACGCCATTTCAGCCTTGGGAGGGCAGTCTACCTGAGCACGCTTTACCTGTGCAAGGGATACTGGCAGGTACCCTTGACACAGGAAGCTCAGGAGCTGACTGCCTTCCGAGCGCCCACCGGCTTGTTCCACTTTACCACCATGCCATTTGGTCTACATGGAGCAGCTGCCACCTTTCAGCGCCTGATGGACCAGGTGTTGAGGGGGGCGGAGTCGTGTGTCGCCGCCTACATCGATGACGTGGTTGTGTTCAGCACGTCATGGGTGGACCATCTGCAACATCTGGCCGACGTGTTCCAGCGCATCCAGGCTGCTGGCTTGGTGGTGAATGCAAGCAAGTGCCAGCTCGCCAGGCCTGAGGTGTGCTACCTGGGCTGTGTCCTGGGTGGTGGCACCATTAAGCCGCAGGTCTCCAAGGTTGATGTGGTGCAGAGCTGTTTGCCGCCCTCCACGAAGAAGGGTGTGCGCTCGTTTTTGGGGTTAGTGGGGTGTAACTGCAGGTTTCTACCTGACTTTGCCACTAGGGCCGCTCCACTGACCGACCTCACCAGAAAGTCCAGCCCCAACAAGGTTGTGTGGACAGAGGACTGTGATAAGGCGTTTCAAGACCTTAAGGATAGCCTGTGTCGCAGCCCTGTCCTACAGAGACCCGACTTTGACCTGCCCTTCACGGTCCAAACCGACGCCTCTGGAGTGGGGCTAGGGGCCGTGTTGTTGCAGGGAGAGGGGGAGGATCGGCGGCCTGTACTGTATATCAGCTGCAAACTTTTCCCGCGGGAGACCAGGTACTCAACTGTGGAAAAAGAGTGCCTGGCCATTAAGTGGGCTTTGGACACTTTGAAGTACTATTTGATGGGCAAAGAGTTCGTGCTGGAGACGGACCACCGGGCGTTGCAATGGCTGAACAGGATGCGGGACAGTAATGCTCGCGTAACCCGGTGGTATCTCTCTCTCCAGCCATACAAGTTTTCAATGGAATATAAACCGGAGAAGCACAATGTTACTGCTGATTTCTTGTCCCACCTCTACTAGGAGGGTCAAACATAAGGTGGGGGGGTGTGTGATGCCGCAACTGTGAGCGCATCATCACGGCGTCCTAATGACGGCCGCCATTACTCACATGCAATGCCATCTCTCCATACAAACTTTTATCTGCCCGCTACAGTTGCGTTCAAGCACTGCTCTAAACTTCTGAGCGTGTCATATTCCATCCGTTATGCTGTATATCTTGTCTGGTTGTTGTTAACTCATGGGTGCACACATGTTTAACTCGCTACACAGATATTTACATGCAAACATTCTACACTCACGCACAAACAACACAACAAAACTTTGGTTCGTTAAAATGCCTCCTTTATTTAAAACATTTTTGGTAACATCAGCATTCCCACTACTGAGTAGTATTCCTGCATTCTTGAATGTTTAGATGCTTTCAGTAATGTTTGTTTAGCATTTCTAAAAATAAGTCTTACCGTTGTGGCAGCGCTTCCGCGTTCGTCCAAAAGAGTGCGTCTCTGTTTAGAGGACGTTATATTGTGGGTCACGTGCATGAGCGTGCATGGTTGCACCCTCGTGAAAGTGTTTATCTGTTTAAGTGTCTGAAATAGCGATCAGAGTGCATGTACATGTTTGTTGACATTTTGTATAACGCCTGACAATATTCGCATGTTTATGGTACCATTTTAAACGCTGCTATTAAGAGTTTATGTCTGTATGCCTGAAACACCCCTGTTGCTTGTTCTGGCAATGGTATGGTCCACCTGCAGGGAGAGCCAGGTACCCATTATAATGGGGTATCTCTCACTTGTAGGGAGACCTTGTTGGTGGAAAGACGTGTGTCTGGATGCTCCCAAACCCTCAGTTGCGTGAGTTGTTTCAATTTTGTGAACGTTTTGATTTTGAGCCTTTGGTTAATATTTGTATGTTTTGTTTTGGCTTCTCACAGCCTGTTTGTTTTGTAAATAGTGTACATAGTGTTTATAGTATATTTTTCTACTTTTGCTTTTGGGGTTTTTCTTTTGCTTTTGATAGTCACGGGCTCATTGTTCACTTGTGGCGTGCAAATAAACGGGCACAAACTACATCTCCTGCCTCCTGCTGTATCTGTGTGCCTATTCGTAAGGCCCTCGACACTCTACCCTGTAACGGTCTCTCTCAACTAGTGTCTTCAACATTTGTACCTGATGGCCCACATTCTCTAGACGGAAAGACAGAGAGAGAGAGAAAGCGAGAGACAGAGAGAGAGAGAAAGAGAGAGAGAGAGAGACAGAGAGATAGAGAGAGAGAGACTCTCCTTGTCTCTCTATCTCTCTGTCTCTCTCTCTCTCTCTCTCTCTTTCTCTCTCTCTCTGTCTCTCGCTTTCTCTCTCTCTCTGTCTTTCCGTCTAGAGAATGTGGGCCATCAGGTACAAATGTTCAAGGCACTAGTTGAGTGTAGGATTGCAGTGGAGTATGCTTTCTTTCAAGTCACAGATAACATTGAGCTGTTTGAAATAATGTTGTGTATGGACAAAGGGTAATGTTTTACTTGTTTTAAAATGGAGGTGGGGGTTGGCAGGGGAGTTGGCTCATGTAGTGGACGTTTGGACCATGTGATGGTTCAATAAAGGGATTTTAAATGTCAAATTTCTCTCTCTCTCTCTCTCTCTCTCTCTCTCTCTCTCTCTCTCTCTTTGTGTGTGTGTGTTTAACTATGACTGTACATTTCTAAAATCAGTGTCTTTCTCTCCACCCCTCCCGCTTTCCTTCTGTGTCTTTCTTTGTTTCTTTCTTTGTTTCTTTCTTTGTTTCTTTCTTTGTTTCTTTCTTTCTTTCTTTCTTTCTTTCTTTCTTTTTTGCCTCAACTTCTCCTCCTTTCCTCCCTAACTCCCTCTCCCACTTTGTCACGCCTTACCACAGGACGTGTCAGACTGTCCGCCATCTCTTCATCAACTGAGCACACATCACGTCTCACCGAGCCAGAGATGACTCCATTCCTCTATCCCGCGTGTAGTGAACCAGTTGATGACATCTACACCAGCATCTGCTCCAGCTGAAGCAGCCTCAGGACCCCCAGGACCACAGCCTTCTCCCCCACCTTCTCCCCCATCCTACCCAGCACACCTCTTCCTCCTCCCAGGTCCACTAGGGCACCCTTGAGGTTAATGGAGGTTATGTCGCCGACTGCAGCCCCATTCCCCAAACCTAAGGGCCTCATGATGCCTCTCTTCCTCTGACATCCTTTCACAGACCACTTCCCCCCCTCCCTTCTTGCTTCTTGTAAACAGCCTCAGCAGCCAATCAGCACGTGCCACCTCAACATGCTAGTCCCCACCCAACCCTGCCCTGAGAACTGGTGACATAGGTGGGAGGAGGAGGGTGAAAAAAAAGGAAGTAATATCCCCCCCAACACCCCCCCCCCCCCTCCCCAACACCCCACCCAGAGGTGAACGAGAAGAGAGAGTAAGGTGACGGCACATTGAAGCCAGGCCCAGACAGTGAGTCGGGCAGAACCATCCAGGGGTCAGGGGGACGCGGAGGCTGAGGCCGAGACCGAGGCCAAGGCCCCCACCAGCCGTAAGCCCCTGGGAGGGTCCGGGAAGATGCGTCCGTGGGCAGGCTCGTGGCGCTGGATCACCCTGGTGCTGCTGGCGTGGGGCACGCTGCTCTTCTACATCGGCGGGCACCTGGTGCGCGACAGCGAGCGGCCCGAGCACTCCAGCCGAGAGCTCTCCAAGATCCTGGCCAAGCTGGAGCGCCTCAAGCAGCAGAACGAGGACCTGCGCCGCATGGCCGAGTCGCTACGGTAACCACAACGCCAGACGTGTGACATTATGTGGATGAGTATGTGTGCGTGTGTGTTTGTCTATGTGTCTTGGTGCATAAGTTTGTCTATGTGCATGCATAGGTTTGTCTGTGTGTGTGTGTATGTATTTTCGGTGTATCCTTTTGTCTTTGTGTGTGTGTGTGTGTGTTTTTGTGTGTGTGTGTTTGTTTGTGTGTTTGTGTTTATTTGTTTGTGTGTGTGTGTGTGTGTGTGTGTGTGTGTGTGTGTGTGTGTGTGTGTGTGTGTCGTTTGTGTGTATCCTTGGATGTAGCATTTTGGATAAACAGTTCAAGCATCATCAAGTTTA
>CM050219.1:2885000-2890000 GCA_027475355.1 Coilia nasus | reverse complement strand
GGGTTCCTTATATTCTCTGCGTGGCGTAGCAGGGTGTCTCTGCATATTCATGTGCGGCCATATTTAGCACAGCCTCTGCAGAAGTGTAGCCTTAAACTGAGAGATAATGTGACCTGGATGGGTACAACTTTCACAAATGTGTGATGAAAGGTTTAAAAAGAGGTGTGTGTGCATGTGTGTTTGTGTGTGTGTGTGTGTGTATGTGTGTGTGTGTGTGTGCCTCTGTGTGTGTGTTTATGTGTGTGTGTGAGTGTGTGTGGATATGTGTGTTATACCAGAGTTGAACATGGTCCAGTCTTAGCTATGACTCTCTCAGTGTGTGCTTTCTGAGGTAGTTTGCAGTAGATTGCATTCTTGCACCTTATTGTGTAGAGTATATTATGGTGTTTTATTTTTATGAGTGGAGAAGTGTGTGTGTGTGTGTGTGTGTGTGTGTGTGTGTGTGTGTGTGTGTGTGTGTGTGTGTGTGTGTGTGTGTGTGTGTGTGTGTGTGTGTGTGTGTGTGTGTGCGTGTGTGTATGTATGGGAATGTGTTTGTTGTGTGTGTGCGATGTGCATGCATATGATAGAGTGTGTAAAAGTGTGTGTGTGTGTGTGGTGTGCACACATATGTTTGGGTGTGTGTTTGTGAGTATGTGTTTATTGTGTGTGTGCATGCATGCGTGTATGCGTGTTCACATTCTGGTGCCAGCCTAATCCATGTCTCTATGTACAATACATGTTTACAAAAAAATAGACAACAATGTTCTTATAACCCATTAGCAAGTCAAGACATAGGCAGCCTAGTATAAAAATGAGACAACAATGCTCTTACTACAGTACCTCATTAGCAAGTTGAGACATAAGCAGGCTGGTATAAAAATTACCCCCATTAGTAAGTGCAGACAGAAGCGGCCTAATATAAACAAAACTGCTCGTTAAGTTCATTACATTCTTTTTTAAATGAGACCAGCTCTTTTAGCATTCATGACCACACTAATACTCATTAGGCTTGTTTGCAGTGAAACACGTATGTGATGCAAGTGTGTCTGAATGGGCTGAGGAGGCGCACACAGACATCATTTTCACCCTAATTAGCAATCAAGCACAACAAGATTTTCTCCACTGAATTTACTAATTGCTCCCCTCTATAGCATCTGTGTGTGGCTGGGGTGTATATATTTGAGTTTGTGTATATTTACGTGCGTGCATGTATGTACAATGATCATTGTGTGTGGGGGGGTTCTGTGTTTAATTGTGTGTATTTGCTTACAGTGTGTGTATGTGTGTCTGTGTGTCTGTGTGCACGTGCGTGTGTGTGTGTGTGTGCATATGTGTGTGCGTGTGTGTTTGTAGGATCCCTGAGGGTCAGTCGGAAAGAGGGCCAGTGGCCGTGGAGAAGTTGCGGACCCTGGAGGAACAGTTGAACCGGGCCAAGGAGAAGATCCACAGCTACCAGCAACGCACCGGAGATGGTGAGGCACACCTTGACCTATGACCTTAACTCCATGGTGTGTGTGTGCTGTGTGTGTGTGTGTGTGTGTGTGTGCTGTGTGTGTGTATCTGTGAACCGGGCCAAGGAGAAGATCCACAGCTACCAGCAACTGTCAGGGCACACAGACTCAGGAAACTCAATTAGCTTCAATCAGGTCTTTCAATGATAAACCAAGGCAGGAAAAATGATGCAATCGCAATACCTGAAACAGTTTAACAGAAAAAGTCCACAGTTAGGAAACTGAAAAATGTTCAACAAAAAAGTTCAACAACCTGGGACCAGGCAGTCGCAGCGAACATCCAATACACGTAGAACCAAGATCAAAAGTCCAGAAGCAGGCAAACGGTGTGCAGGCATAACAGTTGTCTTCATCGACGAGGCCAGACAGAGAGTGGAGAGTGACAAGGGTTTAAATAGGCAGAGGGAGATTGGACACAGGTGCTGGTGGTTTGCAGGTTGGTGATTAGCAGATTGGGGAAATGGACTGAGAGATTGCAGGAGCCGTGAGTAGTAGATTGGGCAGTTGGACTTGGAGAATGCAGAAGCAGAGTGATTAATAGATCGGGGAATTTGATTGGGAGATTGTGGGAGCAGAGAGATTAGTGGACGTGGCTGGTGGAGAACCTGGTGTGGTCATGACAGCAACGCACGGGAGACGGTGAGGCACACCTTGACCTATGACCTTAACTCTATGGTGTGTGTCTATGTGTGTGTGGTGTATGTGTGTGTGTGTGTTTCTGTGAACCGGGCCAAGACGAAGATCCACAGCCACTAGCAGCGCACAGGAGACGGTGAGACACACCTTGACCTATGACCTATGACCTCACCGACTTCATGACCTTTGAACTCCGACCTCCCCCACAGTATCAGTCTCAGATGTTTGCCTGAGCCCGACAGGACCCAACGGGTTCGGGCTTAGTTTCTATCATTTCACACCGGCTCGGGCCGGGTTCGGGCATGCGGGCCAAGTGCGCGGTAACTGAAAGATCAGGTGATTTGTTTCGATGAGCTCGAGACAGATGCAAAAATGCAAACTTTTCACGTTTGTCATAATAAATGATGTTAAAATGTGTAAAGGCAAAAGATCTTTATGCATGCGCATATTTGAATATGTCGGGCTACAAACGGTTTCGGGCTTTAGAAAAACTGTCAAGCTCCAGGTCCGGGTCAGGCTCGGCCCAAATTCTATCGGGCTCGGGCCTCGTCGGGCCTAACTTTTAAGCCCCGATTACAGCTCTACCCCTCAGTGGACCACTAGTGGTTCCCTACATGTTTGACAGTGTAAGGCCTCATTTCCACCGACTTGAGTGTGTACAGCACGTATCCATGTGCAATAGGTTTGTATAGGGACAGAATATGCTCAGATCACGCGTGCGGTGGAAATGGTCTAATCTGTTACCGTGCATTCTAAATGAATACAGACAGAAAACGGGCACACGCTGTACACGAAGAGTGTTTGGTGGAAATAAGCCCTAACTGTTTGTCCAGAAAGTGTTAAAGTGTGTGTACGTGCGTGCGTGCATGTGTGGGTGCGTGTCTGTGGGCGTGTATGTGTGTGTGTGTAAGAAGGAAACAGAGAGAGAGATAAAGTCTGAGTCTGTGGGACACAGAGAGAGAGAAACAGACACAGAGAGAAAGAGAGCAGGATAGAAGAGTGTGTCTTGGCCCTGTCTCCCCTGAGAGCATGCCCAGTATAAAAGTGCAGGGTGAACTCTGGAAGACTGCTTTTAGTGTGATGTGAAGTGAAGAAGCATGAGTGAGAATGGGATGGGACTGGTTGTCCACAAGATAAGATGTCTGTGGAAATGAACCAGATATATGTACATGTACCAGATGAACCAGATACAAAAACATGTAATGTAATGTATTTACACTGTACATACCTAACACCTCATGGTACAGTGTAAGTACATAATGTTATATATTGTTACACACTGTGTTACACTGTACCTAATTGATGTAACACGGCCAGTAACCAACCAAAAACACGGCCAGTGTAACCAAAAATTCTTTAGCATGCTTTACTCCACGTCACTCAGTTATGGGTAAGCGAAAATGAATTGGACCAAGGAAATTTCCATGTAATAAAAGATGAAAAATAAAATACATATGTGATTTTGTGGTGTATCAGGGAATAAGCTTGCCATGATTTTTCTAGTTTTTTTATTTGCTGTTTATTTTGTGTTAGACTGTTTTTAGTTAGAGGCTTTTCCCACAGTCCTAGTTGTCTAGAGAAATCAAATCAGTCTTCACAGTCTTGAAACCAGACTAACATACACACATACACACACACACACACACCAGAGGCGGTTCTTATCAACAGGCAAGCCAGGCAGCTGCTTGGGGCCCCCACCAGTTGACGACAGAGTCGAAATTTGCACAGCCGTTGATGGAGAAATTTGCGCGGTGAGAGTGAAGATTCGAAATTTGCGTTTTGAAAAGTCATCCGCTGAGTGACTCTCATGGGTTTCCCATTTACAAATAAGCCTCCTGTTGGGATAAGCAAAGTGCTAAGCAGCCAATTGCATGACCACATTTTTTGAATGACAAAAGCCTTCGAGCAATCAGCGCTTGCAGAGGGATCCCTTACTACGAATGTTTGCACAAATCGGAAACCCTGTATTAACGTGCACATTTTGCCTGTTGGTAGCGGTTGGTACGCCTCCATTGCTATGAAGAGAAACTATCCTTCGGGGAGTTAAAAAAGAAAGAAGAAAAAAGAAGAAGAGGGGATCTCTATCAGGGGCAGAGCTAGGGGGTGGCCTTTGGGGCTGAAGCCCCGAATCTCACGTCAAAAGCCCCGAATCTTTTTAAGCTTTAAAAAATCATGACAACCCTGAGAATATGCTCCCTGTAAATTACATTAAAACTGATTAATGGGCAAATAGCCTACAACAAAACCCACATTTCCCTCATTCTTAAAAATAAAATGCTGTTATTCTAACGTGACCCAACTAGAAAAATAGAATCCCACTAAAACAAGGTGCATGTGTTCTAATTCTAAACATTAACGTCTCCTGTGTACAGTCTACGCTCGTCTGTCAGAACTCGCCTGTCTTCCTTCAACCCATTGACTGTATATAGTCAATGCTTCAACCACATAAGACATTTCTTAAAAAAAAAAAACTACTGTTACCTTGTCATCAGCAGCAGCCAGTAAGTTGTCACACGTTTCAGGTCAGTGATTAAAACGTTATTTTGGGTTAGCACGGCAGTCTTGACGTTTGGTAGGCTACTAGCCACAGCTTGGCTGTCTACATCGGCTAGCTAGGTTAGGCTGCTATAAGAATTCTAGCCTGGTAAACCAGCCCCTCGTACTTCTTTTTATTTTGTACAGAATTCTGAAATGAAGTACGAGGAGAAAGTTAACGAGTTAATGAAATTGGGACGTGAAGAATAACTTTAAAGGTGTTATGATACATTAACTAGTAATTTTCTCCATTCCTGAGCTTTGATTGCCATCTAGTGGAAAGTATATGCAACAGCATACTTAGCTACAAAATCATGGGCCTATTGTTCACTAAGC